>CM076906.1:638050-666050 GCA_039519145.1 Kokia cookei | reverse complement strand
TTTGATTGAATCGAAAACAGCTCCAAACTGGTAAAAATCGAAAATTTGGTCAAAAACTTGTAGTTGAATAGGTTAAATCAATTTTTTTTAATTTTTATGAATTTATAATTAGTTATTTAATTATTTTTTATCTAGCAGTTGAATCGATCAAATTGGTTAAAACAAGAATCAGTGGTCTGACCGGTTCAACCACCCGTCTGATTATTAGAGCATTGTGTGTGACACTCTAAGATTGTGCCACATCATTACCTAAAAGTTTATATAATTTTTTTTTAATTTTTAAGTAATGATGTGACACAATTTCGATATACTTTTCAAGTTCAAGGACCAAAATGAATTTAGTTCTCAAGTTCAAGTGCCAAAGTTAACCTAACTGCCAAGTTCAGGGCCAAAACTTATATCATCCCTAACGTTAATAATCAATTTATAACTCTTTATAATTAGATGACCAAAATGAAAACTAACAAATAAGTAAGTGAGTACTAGTATTGTTTCTTCAACTCGAAATGATACAACCATACAAACAAGTTTCAATCTTCACTAACCTAATTCTAAAATTGTTTGAATTTAAATATTTCCAACTCGATACAATCTAAATCCAAAATAACTCATTATTTTATTAAAAAAATAGATAAATTAATCATTATATGTTAGATCAAAGAGTAAGTTAGTTATTTTATTAAAAATTCTATTTATTTTTACTGTTAAAAATCGGTCCTTGTATATACGTGGCACGTTATCTGTCACTGTTTGATTATTATATCAGCCACATCAATTTTTAATAATACAAATGGATAAAATTTTTAACAAATATGACCAATTTACTCTTTGATATAACATGTAAATTAATTTATTTATTTTTTGAATAGAATAGACAAAATACAATTTGACTCATCACACAGTACTTCCATGGTAATTTAGCCATAACCACGTTGGGTTAGGCCTAATTAAATTGATTTATTTTTCGTGGTTAGATTGTTTGTACTTGCATGTATCATGCACATGTCCTACCTCTGTCGCTGTAATAATCCTCGCCCACTCCCTCTTTATTGCTTTCTCATTCAATTCATTATTATTCTGTTCTACTCTTATCATCTTTTTCCCTATTTATTCAAACAAAGCCTTACCCAACTTCTTCCTTGTGTCATCTTCTTGTTCTAACATACTCCCAGATATCTTTGTTTCACTTTCTCCCTCTAGCAAAACCACAAAAATATCTCTGCCCTTTTCAGACAGAGAGAAAAAGAGAGTTTGGGTTGTAATAAGATCCACGAATGGCAGAAGAGGAAATGAGTTTGAGTGAGGCCAGTGGTGCATTTCGTCAGGTTCTTTTCATCTCTGCTGGTGCTAGCCATTCTGTTGCTCTTCTCTGTAAGCTCCATTTTTTTCCTTTTATTTTCTTATTATATGCTGGAAAGTTGTTGATCTATCCAAAATTTCCCAGATATTTCATCTTTTGGAAGAAACTTTTAGGGTCTTTTAAATCTTACAAAATTTTTACTTTATTTTACTTGTTTAGCAGCACCTGCTTCTTCATTGTTTTAATTTGTTCTTCAATTTGATGTTTTTTTTTTCTTTGTTTCTTTCTGCAATCAGTTCTGTCATTTGTTGTAATTTTGCAGTGTTACTTGTTGCATGGTGGCTATGATTGGTTGACTGCTTGTAGTTCACTTAGATATGATCTTTATATTGTTCAAACGACCAATCAATTTATGTCTTTTTACTATTTGGTGGGACTTATCTATCTTTATCTTTTGACTTCTGAGCCAATTTGAGACATGTTTTGATATGATCTTCACTGTTAAATGGTGTACAATGGTTGTGATTGATGGCTTGTTTCATTTTTCCTCATGTGAATAAATTAATGCACTAAATTTTGAACAGACAGTTCTTCCAACTGCTGTTCGGTTCATTAAATTGTTAAGCCGTAAATCCTTGACTCAACTAAGCTTTGAGAAATAACTGGGCTGTCATTGCTATTGCTTCCATTAACTTAATTGAGGTAAAAGTACCATGAACAACCTTGTACTGAGAGTCAGATTGCATTTTGCCCCATTTACTAAAAAAATAGGTAAATTAGTCCCTATATGTTAGATCAAATAGCAAACTGGTCCTTTCTGTTAATTTTTTTTTTCCATTTTTATGGTTAAGAACTGACATGACTAACAGAATAACCAGATTCTGACATATAGGACCAAACTTTAACAGTAGAAATGGATGAATTTATAACAGAAGGATCAGTTTACTCTTTGATCTAATATACAGGGACTAATTTGCCTATTTTTTATTAGAGGGACTCAAATGCAATCCAACTCCTAATACAAAGGCCTCCATAGTAAATTTACTGGATTTTCAGTATTATCTTGTCTTATTGCTTCACTAATTTGTCTTTTGAGTCCTTGTATGTGTATTTCAAGTTTAGATTCTGAAATTTGTTCATCTTTCTTTATGCATTCATTTGACTTGCATAGAGCTACTTAAGCCTATAATCTGGTTCTTGTTCATTTACAGCTGGAAATATTATTTGCTCCTGGGGACGAGGAGAGGATGGACAATTAGGCCATGGGGATGCAGAGGATCGACTTTCTCCTACTCGATTGAGTGCTTTAGATGGACATGACATAATATCTATTACCTGTGGTGCTGATCATACAATTGCATATTCATTGTCAAATGCAGAAGTCTATAGTTGGGGATGGTACATTCTTCATATCATCTATAATCACATCTGCATTAACTTTTTGAACTGTTTTGTTAAATTTTATCCTTTTTCTCCACTATTCAGGCCTATATTAAGTTTATAAATTATATTTATGTGGGTTGCTCTTTGTTTGTCTGATCTATTCTTCATGCCAACATCATGTTACTAAGGAACAAGCATGTACCCTTTTTTTAATTCCTTTTAACTTGTTCATCTATGTTTTTAAAACAGCATACTGTATCTTATGAGGTAATGTTTGTATCATATTTTCATTTATGACTAAAATGTATGACTGTTTTTAACTGTTATTAATTCCAGGGGTGACTTTGGTAGACTTGGTCATGGAAACTCTAGTGACTTGTTCACTCCTCAACCAATTAAAGCATTACATGGTCTTAGGATCAAACAAATTGCTTGTGGTGACAGCCATTGTTTGGCTGTGACAATGGAAGGCGAGGTGCAAAGGTTTGTATGGCCTTTGGATCTTTTTGTGATGTGTACCTCATGTTGATGAACAGGGGCTAGTTATTAACAACAGAAGTTGATAGAATTTTTAATAGAAGGATCAATTTGCTTTTGAGTAGAGGGGGCAATGTGCAATCCGATTCCTAGCATAGGGGCCTCCACAGTACTTTCACCCTTTATGTTTATATTTCATTTCAATTTCCTTGTTTCAGAAGTTAGTAGTTTTTTTTTTTTTTTTTTGACCAATTATCTGTTAACTGCTGCCTAGAGCTTAACATCCAAGTACAAATAGTAGCTTGAACTTGAAGTGGCTGGGTATGAAATAATAATGCTCCTATTATACTGAACTAAGAGATTGGTAATATATATTGGTTCCCATGACCTTCATGAAATAGACTGTGATTGTAAGCAAAATGCATTTCAAGAGGTAATCTTGTATTCTTAAAGAAATTAGAGAAACTTTGACCTCTATATGCAATTAGGGCTGATCTATGAGAGGGCTGGATTGCATGAGTTAAATGGAGGGTAAACTATAATAGTATTCACCTAACTATGGTTTTTTTTTCTTTTTTGGTCACCTAACTATGAAAAGTTACAAAATGGTCTCTCAACTATTAGTAAACTTTTTTTTTTGTCACTCAACTATCTTGGATTTTTGGGTGTTTTTATTTTTTAGTTAGCATGCTGGTGACCAAAAAAAGGCCAAATTGAATAGTTAGCTGATCATTTTTAACATTTCATAGTTGGGTGAGCTCTACTAGATTTTACATTAAATGTAAAATTCTTTCATTTTGAATACTATTACCTCAAGCATTTATTCCCATGCAGGAGAGAAACTACTAAAGAAGAAAGCTTGACTGTGAAAAGAACTGAGAGATGCCACTAATGTTGATTTCAATTGATATAATATCTGATAGCTAATCATTTTAATTAGCTGGTTCTATTTGTTTTCTTGAAAGCTGGTCAGTGATTTGTATAATAGCCTAGTTTACTCCCTTCTAAACAAGTTTACATTTGCAGTTATTTCTTCTGTCAATTTATACATTTGATAGCTCTTACTACTGATTGGTTTTCTTTACCCTTATTTTAATGTTTACCTTTTGGAATTTAATTGAAGTTGGGGAAGAAATCAAAATGGTCAACTTGGTCTTGGAACTACCGAAGACTCTCCAGTGCCTCAAAAGATTAAAGCCTTTCAGGTATTGTTTGTTCTCTGGTTTTCTTTAACAAATTTTCATGCAATGCTCCATTATCTGGTATGTGGTAAAACTACCATTGAAGCCTTTGTACTAGGAGTGAGATTGCATTTTGCCCCCTTTACTTAAAAAAAAAGAGAAAATTAATCCTCAAATCAGAACAAACTAGTTCTTTCAGTTAAAAATTTCTTCCATTTTTACTGCTAAAAACTGGTGTGGCTGATGGAATAATCAAATTGTTACACATGGCATGTACCTTATGTCGACGTACAAGGACCAGTCTTTGATCTAAGGTACATAGATTAGTTTGTTCATTTTTAAGTAGAGGGGGCAAAATACAATCCAACTCCTTGTATAAAGGCCTCCATGGTACTTTTACCTCTGGTATGTTTGTACTTTAGCATTAACATTAAGAGAAATGAGCCTTTGCTTGCATACAATTTACTTAGTTTTGTTGACCTTCGCAAAATGTGTTGTACTCATATAGAGTTGTACATTTGTTCAAATAGTATTTGCTTCTTTCTTACTTTGGAATCCTTTCATATATGTTATAGGGTATTTCTATTAAAATGGTTGCTGCTGGTGCTGAGCATACTGCAGCTATTTCAAAAGAGGGTGACCTCTATGGATGGGGTTGGGGACGATATGGTAACTTAGGCTTAGGTGACAGAAATGATCGCTTAGTTCCTGAGAAGGTTTCTATTCTCAATGTAAGTCAACAAGCTAGTAATATTTATTTGGTCCATGTAACTATCTATCTTTACCTCTATAAATAGAGGTTTCTATCAATGAATTATTGGAGCCATTTCATAAGCTTCCCTTTACTTCAATATAGTATCAAAGCCTTTTGTCTAACAACATGGTTCTCGTTTCTGGCCTATAAATGTTTTCTTACCCCTTTGTTCAAACAAGCACATCCTTGGACCTTTATATGACTCAAACAATTTACCTTTTCTTTTTTTGGCTAAAACAACGCCAAGTCTTGTTCACTAAAGCCAATTAACTGGGTTTCTTTATCACCAACCAATCATCGGCTTCAACCTAATGGTGAAGTTTTTTTTCTGCATCTTGTCTTATGTTATACTTTTTTCTGTAATTCTAACGCAGGAAAGGTGAGTTTCCTTTTTGCATCTCGTCTTATTTTATACTTTTTTCTGTAAGTTTCCTTTATTTCTTTGTTTTCTGTTAAAGAAGTCGTAAAATTTCGAGTTGTAGGAAGAGAAGATGACTATGGTTGCTTGTGGATGGCGGCATACCATATCAGTCTCTGTTATTGGTGGATTATACACTTATGGCTGGAGCAAGTATGGTCAACTAGGACATGGGGACTTTGAGGATCATCTTATTCCTTACAAGGTGGAAGCTTTAGTTGACAGTTCTATTAAACAGGTGACCTTTTGGTTCTCCCATCTCTTAGTAATGGATTGCAAGAAAGAGTTTGAGGTTCTTAGATGTGCCTTCCATGTTAAAACATAAAAGCATGGTTTTCATATGTCTTATCACGTAAGTGCATGTTCAATGATCTCCTAATCATGTCTTTAGCAAGGAGTGAGGGAGATGTCATTTCTTGATATCTTAACAGAAGTAAAAGTACCATGGAGGCCCATGTATTACGAGTCAGATTGCATTTTGTCTCATTTACTCAACATATAGACAAATTAGTCTTTGTGCGCTAGATCAAAGAGCAAACTGGTCTTTATACCTCATTCTGACATACAAGGATCAGTTTTTAATAGTAGAAAGGGATGAAATTTTTTAACCGAAGGTCCAGTTTGTTTTTTGGTCTAGTGTACGGGGACTAATTTGCCCATTTTTTGAGTAGGAGAGGCAAAATGCAATACGACTCCTAGTATAAGGGCCTCTATAGTACTTTTAATCTTAGCAGGCTATATTAAGTGACAATTCCAGAGCAAGTAACATGCAAACAGCTAGAGTTATTATAGGAATCTCATTTTTAAAATGTGTATGATACGGTCTCCCCTTTTTGTGTTATTGATATCTGATGTATAGTATGCCTCATACCTTTCATGACATTTGTTGTTGCTCTCAAATATACGTTGACTTAAATATAATCTTTGAAATTGTTTGTTTCATTTTGGTTTTGGATCTTACTAGATATCAGGTGGATGGAGACATACAATGGCACTCACATCTGATGGAAAACTCTACGGCTGGGGATGGAACAAGGTAGAAATTGAAAATCAATTATCCTTGGTTTATATCTTTGAAATACATAGCCCAATACTCAACAGTGGTGAGATAACCCCACTCAACATCCCGTATCACTACATTGCCGACATTAACCGGTTTGCTTTCTAATACATTAGGAATAAATCCAGAGCCATTGTGTATGCATTTTGGTTAACATGTATGAACACAGGCAGATGGACTCGTCTGCACAATAGTAATTTACTGGTGCATGTGTCTTAACATTTTACAAGTCCTTTAATTGCTTTCGTAGTTATGGATGCTTGTTAAAGGTGCAATAATTAATTTTTGTACCTTGTTTACAGTTTGGACAGGTCGGGGATGGTAACAATACCGACATTTGCTCTCCAGTGCAAGTTAAATTTCCTAATGATCAGGCACATTCTTGTTACCGTTGCTTCCAAATATTGGTTATGATAGCCCTTGTCTCTAGGAGTTTTCTTCTTTTAATTCCTTCTTCTCTTCTCACATGTTTGTTTGTGTGTTACTTGGCAGAAAGTAGTTCAGGTTTCGTGTGGATGGAGGCACACACTTGCTATTACCGAAGAGCAAAACGTCTTCTCTTGGGGTAGGGGTACAAATGGACAGCTTGGACATGGAGAATCAGTGGACCGGTAATAGCATTTTAATCTACACCACTAAAGTTTAGGTTTCATGATACCGTAGAAAGATATGTTATTTGGACTTGGGTGTAACTGTTAGATACTGGTATGAGTTCCACACACTATGTATTTGGAGGGTTATATCTCTATACAAAAATCTGAGTGTTATGTGGTAGGCATTTGTGGCTTCGTTCAGTTACGTATTGCTAGAAAAATGAAGATTCCGATCAAAACATATAAAAGTGCTTACCGTAACAAAGCTGTCATGGTCTAAGTAGTGATATTTTGGATTCTTATTTTCAGGAATTTTCCAAAGATCATAGAAGCTTTGAGTGTTGAAGGTTCCAGTGGGCAACAGATAGAATCTTCAAAGCTTGACCCATTGTCAGGTTTTGTATAATGACGATCAGTGTCCTTCCTGTTGCTAGTATCTGGCTTTTTATATGCTTGAATATAGAAGTGTTTTATTGGCAGGTAAATCTTGGGTTTCTCCAGTGGAGCGATATGCAGTTGTCCCTGGTGAAAGTGTAAGTTCTAATGGGTTCTGATAGCAAGATCCCTGGAAACTTGAAGCACCCATGTCCAGCTTCAAACATTTGGTTTTCATGATTGACTGTTTAGGCAATTTATTTTTCAAAGGTCTTATTGAGGGAGGCTTGGCTCCTCCGGAGAAGTTTTCGAAGTGTCATCCATCAGGCAGCCAATTTAGTCCCCCAACAACGGAAGGTATTGCCTTTGGGGGAGGGTTGTGTCCATATGCCCAAAAGCTAGCGTGCCGTGAGTGACTGCCTTGAGGGCCTCAGTCATAGAACCCTTGTGGGCGAGCTGCTCATGTCGCCTCTTGGTGGGTGGCCATACGTCCACGTACGGTCAAGGCGCTCCTGAATCTATGAACTAGGCCCTTAAAGGTAGCCACTCACAGCATGCTGGCTCTTGGCAGAGCATGGGAGACGAAACCCTGTCTCAGGGACAAGACCTTTGGTTGTTGGGGGACTGGACTGGTTGTCTGTCAGACGACACTTCAAAAACTTCTCCCAAAAGAATTGATCCCCCCTCAACAGGTCTAGTTGGCAAATATTTGTTGGAAAAATTTCTTTAGACCTCTGCATTAGGTGATCACATCTCTAAAAATTAACTACAAGAAAATGGCCCAACTTGATACTTAAGGTCTCACAGTATGCAACTTTGGAAGGTGCCAATATTATTGAAAGCCACAAAGATTCTCTTCTCCAACGTTTTTTTCCTCCAATATCATTTTGACTGTTGATGTTAAAATGCATACAGGGACAAACAGTTCATTCAGAAAAGGGCAATGGTGGTGACGTGAACGTCCCTCAGAATGATGCGAAACGTATGCGTGTGTGATTCCTTGAGCTACAATGAGCTGCCATTAGAAAACCCTGAAGTTATAGCTTCAATTCTGAATGAAGTGAAAAATGCCAAGCCTCCCATCCTTTTAGCCTTCCATTTAAGCATCTCAAATAATAATGTGATCGTGTCGTTCCATACTGCAAATCCTCGAAATTTGATGCCGTTTACTAGTAAGTAGTATGATTGTACTATATTATTAACTAAAAGGATGGGGGTGAAGGAACGCGACATTACTGATTATAACATAAATTTCCTTCAGATCGATTCTAATGCTATCTGTACATCTGGTTTTCTGTATTGAAGTTCTTTTGAATATGAAATAGTGTAGATTGGGAAGTGTCAAAGATAGGAATGACATGTAAGATGGTAAAAGTATCATGGGTACTAAGAGTCGGATTGTATTTTGCTCCATTTACTCAAAAAATGGATAAATTAATCTTTGTATGTTAGATTAAAGAGCAAATTGCCCTTCTTGTTAAAAATTGCATCTATTTCTACTCTTAAAAACTGATCTCTATATGTTGTATGTGGCACGTCAGGTGGAACTATCTGTAGTTATTCCGTCAGTTATGTCAGTTTTTAATGATAAAAATGGATTGAATTTTTAACAAAAGTTTTTATTAGTAGAAATGAATGAAATTTTGATTAGAAAGATCAATTTGCTTTTTAATTTAACAAATAAAGATTAATTTGTTCATATTTTTAGTAGGGGCAACAAAGTGCAATCTGATTTTTAATACAATGACTTTCATGGTATTTTTAGTCATGTAAGATGTAAAGGAAATATGGTTCTGTGAATTGTTCCACTTTACTCATTTATCATCCAAATATTTTGGTGTATTACCTAAATAATGTGTTGTAATGTATTATATTAGTATAGTGTGAATTGAAATCCAAATACATTGCTGAATTTATCTGCCATCGGTAACTAACCGATGAACCATCGAGCCGGAAAAGCAATGATCAGTAGGTAGTCTTGAATGGCTTATAAACTTTAAGGTCATTTATCACACCAGCTATTGAACCTGTGCCGGCTAGAATAGAAATCATCAAGCAACCCATGCTTAGCATTTTCAAACAAATCCATCTGCTACTCCACTTCGATATCTTCTTCTGTTCGATGTACATCTCCACTGGAAAATAAACTGTTAAAGGCCAAAATCCAAATGCCCCTAGAATCCCCACAACATCGCCGAAGAATGGAAGCAACATAGATATCACAGTGGTTAACATCACAAACACTGTTCTCCAAACCGATCTAAACAAGTTAAGTTTGTAAGGACGAAAACCCCGGATCGGCATTGGGATATTCAACTCTTTGGTGATGGTCGTGCTTTCGGGCCATCTTTGTGTTGCCCATTTTTCAACGAAGGTGAAAATCGGCTGGCAAAACACTTGATATGCTCCCACTAGGTGGATGACTATAGCAGCATTAGCAATGTCAAGAAGCCAAAATGGGTTATAGAAGCCAAAACCAGTAAGGAGATTGTCAGGTGCAAAGTCACCGAAGGAGGCATAACCCATGCACCCACATAACATGTAGAATGCTGTGGTTATTGCAATGCTAAGTTTAGTGGCCTTCTTCATTGTCTTTGCTTCCGCTGGTGGGGATTTCACGGTGTCCTACAATCAAGGGTGAAGTTAGGAAAAATTTTCAGGTTTTAAAATCAAATTTTTTTGGAGGTCAAAATGCAGTTTTAAAATTTTATTAATTTTTAAAAAGATAAAATGGCAAAACTTTCATTTTAATTAATTTACCCAAAATTTTTTAAAATAATTTGTTTTAATATTAAAATCAAGAGCTTTTATCAGTAAGAGTCATGAGATAAAGAATTATTTAACTACAAAAGTAGTTTAAGAGCTTTTTTAATATATTATGACTTATTTATTATGAATGCAATCATGAGAGCGAAATCGTAATCATCTTTGTAAATTTAAATCATTGGTTCGAACTATGAAATACTACAAATAAAATTAAACATTTCTCATTTGAAAGAGAACCTAGAAATATACCTGAATTTCAATAAGAATCATCGAAAACGAGTATGCAAAAGCAATGTCACCAAGAGCTCGGAAGCTCCTCCATATCTTTTGAGCTGGTGTAACTGTTCCAAGGCTTATTCCAGTAAGACTACCCCTGAAAGTTCCGATACCTGCTTAATCAAAATGAAGAAAAACCATCAGTCTAGGAAGAAGATAGCATGCATGGTGTTAATTTCGGACCTCAAATGTTAGAATTTTTTTTTTCCATTCACAAGACTCGAAGTCGATACCGATCTCCAAGGGGCAGTTGTGATGTGCATGTCGGAGTCGAAACTATACCTATAACTTTAGCAATTCCGAGGGCAAGACCGATGCCGGAATAGGTAAAGGACATGACAGCAGCTAGAATTGAGAGCCACCATATTTGATCAAAATCTGGGATTTGTGAAAGTAAGATCTCAGAGGCTCCGAACATCATCATGTATGGATTGCTGGACATGTGACATGGGTTCTTCCCCCCACTAGTGTGGAAACAATTAGACCTCTTTATTGCCCTACCATTACCATTTCAAAATCAAGAAAAGCGTCACAACTTTGAATATACACTCAAAATCACTAAACTATTAGTACGTTTATTTTTTGGTCACTCACAAGATGTTCATTAAATTATTTGAAAGTTTTTTTTATTTAAGTTATTGGATTGTTAAAATCGTTACAGTATGACTCTTTCTGTTCGCATCGTCTGTACCAATTGGAAGTTCTCCTTCTCAATCTTTCTTGATGAAATGACTTTGAATGTTACGAATCTGCAAACCGAAATTCAAAAGGCTTTCTTCTCCAATCTCGTACACTAACTGTCAGATTGACTTAGATCTAACGTATGTTTTACTCGTCGATGGGATATCGCTAGTTAGACCCCTTAAATATAAACTTTTGAATAATTCAATAACTATTTTATAATTTTTTAAATTTTAATAACCAAAACGTAAACTTATTAATAATTTAGTAACATCGGATATATATATATATATATATATATATATATATCTGTAATGTGGAACTTACATCATGCTTATTGAAGCTGCAATTGTGTACCCAATGGAAACACCAAAAAGATTGACATACTGAATAAACCCACAAACCTTCACTTTGTATCCACCTTATCAAAACAAACATGCATTTTTACCGTTAGTCTTGTTTGCCGACATTGAATAAATGATCAAAAAGGAAGAAGGGTTACCCAAAAGAGAGGCCACCGCCTGTGTATAAGTATAGTTACGCTTGCCAGAAACAGGATCACCGGTCCGATAACAATCGGTGAGCAGAGAAGAAGTGTAGTAAGTGATAATGGAAAACAACAACATTACAGCTGGACCTGCAATCCAACCCAGTTGAGCAATTGCCCAGGCTAAGGAAAGAACCCCCGATCCAATCACCGCCGTTATTACGTGTGCACTGGCCGTCCAGAAAGTTCCGGTTCGTTTGAGGCGGCCATCATCATCAAAACATTCTGAGCCGTTCAGAGAAGTGTTGTGGATGAATACATGGTGGTTGTCGCCCATGTTTGCAACTCTACCAGCTTCAATGGAAAGGAAGGCTTATTTGAAAATGCAAGTGCAATAACTTAACTCGAACAAAATGGGGAAGTAAAGAGGTCCTATTTATAACCTTTTTTTTCTTAATTTCATATAAACATTTTTATGAGAATGTGTAGAAATTTTGTCTTTTTCTTATCATCTAAAAACTTGTTGACCGTTAACTTCTCGTATATAAATGTTTGTAGTTTTTTATTATTATTTTCTGATGAAATCATTTAAAAAAGGTTAAAGTGCTTGAGAAGTCCTTGTATTATAGGGACGGTATCAAATTAGTCCTTCTATTATTAAATGGTTCAATTTAATCTTTATACTATTAAAAAGAATCAAATAAGTTTGACAGGGTTAATATTTACCGAATAAAAAATATCTTGAAACTTATTTTTTTCTATTGCAATTCAATTACAGGCACAAGAAAAAGATTTCATTTATAGAACCAATAAAAACTTTAAAAATATTATTTTTATTTGTGGGGTCTATCTCGTATTCTATTAGCTTATTTAAAAGGGTTTCGTATCCTTATTCTGAAATGTCAATCAGAAAAAAGGTTTTTCTTTGGGGACGACATGATGTAGCCGCATATAAATTCCAGTGAGAGTTTCGTGGTACTTATGAAGGGTGGTGTCCTATGAGTTCTAGTGAAGGGACCAAATTGATGAGATACTTGTAATAGAGGGACCTCCAAGAGACGTTTAACTTTTTATAGAAAGTAAAGAGCATGGAGTTGGGTAGTATTTGGAGGAGGGAATGGCATCTTTTGAAAAGAAAGTATGGGTGAAGAGAGAATCATACACATACTCCTATATACTGTTTACTTGGAATTTGTATTACTAAAATAAAAATAAAAGGAAATAATCCCACTTTAAATTGGTCCTAAGTTTTGAATATAAAATGGCGTTACGCAATTGAATTTTACATGTCTAAGCCAAAATGAGGACCATGATTCAAAGCATCCTATCCTATGCTTCTCTTACACCTCTTCAACCACTTTTTCAACTTTGCCTGAAATTCCACCCATGTTTTTATTTAATGTTTCCGTCAGAGAAATTATGAAAATGTTATTTTATAAGTAAAATAAATTATATTTTTTTTATTTTATTTAAAAAAAATGTCAATAAAAAGGGTAAAAATTTGCCTGTAGTATCCGTACTTTTCAAAATATTAGGATTTTAAACTATGTATTTATGTTTTTAGGAATTTAATCCCTTTACTTTTTAGATTTCAAAATTCAGGTTCAACTATTAATATTATTATTTTTTTAAATTCAAGTTAATTATAACATCTTTTTTTTTTAATTACATGGCTATCAAGTTGGTTGTTTTTTTTAATTTTAAAATGTCACATCAACAAATTTAATAAAAAATATAATATTAATAGTTGGACTTGAATTTTGAAATTTAAAAAGTAAAGGGATTAAGTTCTTAAAAATACAAGTACATGGATTAAATTCCTAATTTCGAAAAGTATTATACATACGATATTATCTCCATTTATTGTATAGATATATATATATATATTAATAATGTTGTTGACTAAGTTAATGTCACAAGTCAACCGATATTAACTTAAAATTGATGACAATATCGTGATAAATAATTGTAATGCATTTAGTTTTCTTAATATGATGTATTTACATGTTTAAATATCATTTTACTTACAATTTAATATATATTTTTTCATTTTGATATTGTACTTATTTCATATGTTATTATTAGTAACTAGTTTCAAACCATACATTTTATTATTTATTATATATTATTTTTAAACATAATTTGTGTCCGGAGTATATAGTTTCCACATGCATACACTTATAATAAATTTTGTAGTATTTATTATATATGCTAAAATAATAATTATATTTATTATGTATTTTTAAATAAATTTGTTAATCCAAACAACCAAATCTATTTACTCATCACCTTTACCAATTATCCCAAGGCCCAAAATTAACCCTTAGTACTGTGAATAAATAAAGGATATATATCTATGGTTAAATTCTATTATTAGTTTTTGTATTTGTAAAAATTGTAAATTTAGTCATTATACTTTAATTTGATTAATCTTAGCTGCTATATTTTTTGAATTATCAATTTTAGTCACTGTATTTTTTGAATTTAGAAAATTTGTCCTTACTCAAATAGTTGTAGTTAAATCTATTTGATTAAATTCAATTATTAGTCCTGCACTATGTTTATACTTCTAGATTTAGTTCATATTCTCCAATTGGATCATTTGAAGTCAATATACTTTTCGAATTTTTAAATTTCAATCTTAGCATAAATGATAATTGTTAATTCATTAACTGATATGTGAAAATAACAAGCTGACGGGACATTACACATATGATAATGTTGAGTATGCCTCGTATTTCAATCAAATTTGAGAGATAATCTCCCAGTTAAACTATGTTTATTTGTTTCAATTGAAATCTGATTAGTATAAATTATTTTATTATTATTTGACCTACGAATTTAGCTTATAAATAGGCTCTTTTACAACATTAGAAAATACACCCATTAAAGATTAGAACTCATAATACTTTAGGAGAATTTTGTGCTTACATTTTGAGGGTTCTTTTTTTTCGGGTTCGGGATTTAGTTTATATCTCCAGCTTTTGTACTCTTCGTTCTTTTTGCCATTATAGTAAAATTATCTTTGTCCGTGTTTTTTTATTCTCTTTGGGGGGTTTTTTTCCACTTTAAATTTGTGTGTTCAATTTTTTAATTTTTGCTACTATTTTTATTGTTTGTTGCTTCATTGGGTCGATCCCCAACAACTGATATTAGAGTTAGTTCAATTTTCGTAGATCAGTCCTTTCAAAGATGGCAACAACAAGGTTTGACAATGAGAAGTTCGATGGTGTCACAAATTTATGGAAAGTTCGGATAATGATAATTCTAGTTTAGACCGACTTGAAAAAGATCGTTACTAAGAAAAAAGCTTAAGAATATAAATTAGACAGAATGAGAAGAGCTTGATGAAAAGGCTCTATCTGTAATTTAGTTGTGGCTTGCAAATAGGGTATTGCAGGAGGTATTGATGGAGAAAACCTCATCCGCCTTGTGGAAAAAGTTGGAAACTCTTTATGCGACTAAGTCTCTGGCTAATCATTTAGTGTTGAAACAACGTCTATTTACATTTCGCATGAATGAAGGTGAGCTTCTTAGAGATCAAATTAGTTAATTTATTACTCTTTTGAATGATTTAAAGAATGTTGAGGTTCAGATTGACAATGAAGATCAGACTATGCTATTATTATGCTATTTACCCTCTTCATACAAGTCTTTCAAGGAGATATTGATTTATGGTAGATATAAACTCTCGTTCGAGGATGTGAAAGGTCATTTTTTGAGTAAAGAAAAACTTAACAATGAGTTTGGTTCGGATAGCAAGGCAAATAGGCAAGCTTCCGTTTTGGTATCATTAAAGAAGCAAGACAAAAGGTGTTGCTATTGTAAGAAGTTAGGTCACGTCAAAGCAGATTGTTATAAACTGCAAAATAAAAGGGTTGCTGAGAGTAACAAGGAAGATGTAGTAGGAACGAGCAAAAGCTCCGAGCTTACGTCCGAGTGGATCCTAGATTCGAGATGTTCTTTCCACTTGTGTCTTAACAGAGAATGGTTCTCCACATACAGTTCGATTGAAGGTGGATTTGTACACATGAGAAATGATTCATCCACTAAGGTAATCACTATTGGTACTATTAAATTTAGGATGCACGATAGGAGGATTAAAACACTCTCAAATTTCAGGTATGTAGTTGATTTATGAAAGAATCTTATCTTTTTAAGTATTTTAGACTTGATAGGTTGAGGTATCTCATGGAACTCTTGAGTTGTTAAAAGGTAAAGGACCAACAGTCTTTATATTCTGGAAGGTTCTATAGTGATCGGTGAAATCGGACTTCCCTCGTTCGTTACAGAGTCAGAGTCAACTCGTTTAGAGTTGGAGGCAACTTGATCATAGGAGGGAAAAATGTATGATCGTTTCGTTGAAGAGAGATTCTCTTTTGGATGTAGGTTTTGAAAAGTTAGGACACTGTGTTCGTGAAAATCAAACCGAGGTTTATTTTGAGTTGACAGTACACAAGTTAAAGGCTAGAAGTCTTCCAACTTCTAAGCACAGATTCAATTTAGTTAGTTCTCTGTATAGTTTAAGATAGGCCCATGACGAGCTTTAGCAAAGATGACGTTGTGGAAATACGAGTCAATGTGGAGATTTGTTTAGTATGCCTCATATTTCAGTCAAATTTGAGAGATAATCTCCCAATTAAACTTTGTTTATTTGTTTCAATCGAACTTTGATTAGTAAGATTATTTTATTATTATTTGACTTACGAATTTAGCCTATAAATAGGATCTTTTACAACATTAGAAAATAAACTCATTAAAGATTTAACTCATAAAACTTTTGAAAAATTTTGTGCTTACGTTTTGAGGGTTCTTTATTTTTGCGTTTCGGGGTTTAGTTTTTATCTCTATCTTTTGTACTCTTCATTCTTTTTTCCATTATAGTAAAATTATTTTTGCCCGTGTTTTTTATCCTCTTTGGAGGGGTTTTTCCACGTTAAATTTGTGTGTTCAAATTCTCAATTTCTTCTGCTATTTTTACTTGTTCGTTGCTTAATCGGGTTAATCCCTAACAGATAATAAGTTTTCTATATCAAATTTCGAAAACAGCAAAACTTAACCTAATGAATTTAATAGTCATTTTTTGGTGAGGATTGAATTTTTAAAATTTGAAAAGTGCAATGACTAAAAATGACCAAATTAAAGTACATGGACTAAATACATAACTTTGGAAAAGTACAATGACTAACTTACCTCGTCGCAATGTCGGCTGATAATAAGTGATGTCGTCAATGTCGAGTGTCTTGATGCTATGACGTGACATTCTGTTTTGGTAACGTCTTGATGTGGAATAGATGACATCACAACGTCGTCCCTAAATTTTTAAAAATTTGCAATTTGGTCTTGTTTCATACTCGGGTTGACAAAAAAGCTTTCGTAAGCTCGATTAAGACTCAAAATTAATTGTTTATCATAATTTTGAATGTAATTAACTCTTGATTACATGTATAAATGGTTATAATTTGTCTGATTGATTGTAGTCGCTCTGACAATGAATGTAGCAACTTTTAGCTTGGACTCGATGATCAGGTTGGGCGAGGGGTGTTTCAATTTTCTTGTTGCACTTGTTGTTATAACATGTTTTGCAACAACCCTAAATTTCTTCCAATTACGCATCATTCTATAATAGTAAGGTCAGATGTGTCATTCTATTCCACAACAGTGACAAATAAATATTTTATTCTTCCTATTTCCGTATAAGGAGAAGAAGATCTCACTTCTTTAGCTTTAACCAAATTTGAAGGAGTGATAGCTTCCTTACCTTTGTTGATGTAACCAAGTCCTCTATGGCCTAGTTGTTGTAGGCCCAATTTGACCGGGCCCATTTCAATTAAAAACCCAAAATAAACAAGTTTTAAATTTAAATTTATTTTAAATTTAAAATGTACCTTTTACAAATTTTTAAAGTCCAAATTACAAAAACTCAATTACACCCAAACACTCAAACCCAATGACCCAAGCCCAATTACAAACTCATGACCAATGACCTACCTAAACCTAAACTCAATTAATCAAACCCAATTACACAAAAATAACAGGAACCCTAACAGTAAGTGGATTTGTTGCTGCCCTAACCTTTGCCCATTCAGCTCTCGCCATGTCAGCACCACCGCCACCAACAAGTTGCCACTACCACCACCACCGTCACTGCTGAACCTGCACTGCAAAGAAGACAAGACTCACATTTAGATGAGAAAGATAAAAGAGAATCATTGTATTTTAGTGTATAAATCCAAAATTGCAAACATTTTGTAAGGACCTTTTTTTTCAGAGCATTTGAAACCAATATAGACAAAAATAATTTTCGAAATTAATAGCAAACAGATTGCATTCAGAAATACAAGCAGGAAGTACTCGAAGCAATAGATACCATTTTTCAAGCAGATTCGAAGCAGTCAGAGTATAATCTCAATTGATGGTTATTTATTGTCATTTATTAATCAAATTTCTAACTGTTTAAATCCTATACATATATTTATTTATTATATTACCATTATTATTTATTATTTATGAGTATACATTTAATTCATATTAATTATAGTAGTAAACAGTAATAATATTAATAATAAAAATATAAAAAATTGAAAAGTTAGTTAGGGTTACGTCCCTTTGGTGGCGCCGTTGTCGTTTGAAGTCGCGAAGAGACCCTCTCTGAATGTCGCTCATGTCTCGTCGTGTGTGGATCTACAAAGGGAAACTCGAAAAAGGGTTAGAAATAGGATATGAATAACAAACAAAACCAAAAACAAACAAAATGAAAATGGATCTAAAAGGAAACAATAACAAGGACAGCAAGAACAAAGTTTGTTTTGAAAATAAAAGCATATTTTTAAAATATTTAAAAAAAAAAAAGAGAAACCAAACAGATTTGAAATAAAAAAAGGGAAAGATTAAATATTTTTTTAAAAAGAGTGAATCTAGGTTCGAGCTAGTTAGATTTGAACCCAGATCTGCGTTTAAAGCAAAAAAAAAGAATAAAAAAGGCTTTTTTTACCTTTTGGGCCGTCACACATGGCAATGGACGGAGACGGTCGACGGCGACGCGTGACGGAGGCCGACGATGGAGCTATGACCGGAGGACCGGTTGGGATATGGCCGGCCAAGGAGAGAGGGGATAGCTTTTGAGAGGTTTTTTTCTTAAAAGAGATGAGAAAGTGATTTTTTGTGGATGAAAGGGGCTTTTATAGCCATCCAAAACGGCGCTGTTTTGGCATTGGCTTAAAGGCCCCAAAACGGAACCGTTTCAGCTTGACCCGATCCAACCCGACCCGTTCTAGCCTGGGATACGCGCTTTTTACAAAATGGTCTATTTGTTCTTTGGTCCTTCCGCTCTTTTAAAACTTTACAATCAGGTCCTTTTAATATTTTTAATTAATTTTAAATTTGCCCAACAATTTTATTTCCTTTTCAATTTGGTCCATTGACTCTTAAAAGCCTGAGAAACTGCCACGTGTCTTTTTTGGGCTATCTATGCAATTGATCCTTTCTACTTTTCATTTGTTTCAATTTTATCCCTAAATCAAGTTTTATTTTATTATAAATTTGCCCAGTAATTTTAAATTATTTTCAATTCTATCCTTTCACTTTTGGAGGTTTGGGAAGCTACCATGTGTCCCAATTTTTGGGTTTATCGCACAAAAAGACCATATTTTATTTAAAAAATCACATTTTTACCCTCAAACTTTCCAAAAATTACATTTTTACCCCTCAACTTCTCCAAAATTACAATTTTTACCCTCGAACATCCAAAATTTACCATTTTAACCCTAAACATTTTTAAAATTACATTTTTTCCCATGAACATCCAAAAATTACCATTTAAACCTCAAACATCCAAAAATTACCATTTTACTCCCAAACTTTTCAATAATTACAATTTGACCCTCGAACTTCTCTAAAATTACATTTTCCCACGAACATCCAAAAATTAACATTTACCCCCAAACAACCAAAAATTACCATTTTCACCCTCAAATTTCCAAAAATTTCAATTTTGACCTTAAAGTGCTTAGAAATTCAATTTTCATCCTGAATTATCCGAAACTCCGTTTCTGACCCTTTTTGTTTTGTTTTTTCATTTTTTCTTCGATGTTCGTACATAAAATTTAATTATTATTCTTTCGTGTTTTGTATTCTATTAATTTTAGGTTTAAATTTTGTGTATTTATCTATCTGCTTAATTATTTTGATTCGTGTTATTTAATCTTCGTTATTAACTGCCCATTCATATTTAATTACATGTTCGTTTTCAAATTATTTTACATACAAATAAACCTTTAAAACCGAGGCAATGTCTTTTTCGTGTGAAAATTTCGAAAAATCATGCCCTAACATGCTGGGTGTAATTTTTTGTATAATCTACATGAATCGAATACCCTCTTCCAAACTTTTCAAGTGCCCTTTAATTTCAAGGTTTCGAGAATGCCGTATCCTAACGTGTTGGATACGACTTCAATTCTTCGAGAAAATCAAAACATACGGGCATTTTTCTTTAAATCTAATTTTTTGAAAATCACATGAAATAAGTTATGTGTCCAAGGATCGTATTTTAAACTTGATTCGAAATTTCAAGTTCTCAAAAAATATACAAATAATTTTAAACAAAACGAGGCAATATTCTTTCATGTGAAAACTTCGAAAAATTATGCCCTAACGTGTTGGATGTGATTTTTCATATAATTCACGCGATCGAGATATCTTCTTTAAATCCTTTCAAAATGTCCTTCAATTTCGAAATTCTGAGAATATCGTGCCCTAACGTGTTGAACACGGCCTCAATGAAATTCAAAACACATGGGCGTTTTGTTCCTCGTATTTTAAACTTCGCTTGAGATTTCAATCTTTAAACAAATCAAGACCTGAAAGTAATCAACATGGTATCAATTTTGGGCGTATTAGGGTGCTAATCCTTCCTCATGCGTAACTGACTCCCGAACCCATTTTCTGGATTGCGAAGACCAAAATATTTTTCAAAACGGATTTTAAACGTTTTGTGGTGATCCAATCACACCATATAAAAAGATTAGTGGCGACTCCATATTTCGTTTTTTTTTTTTAATATTGTTCGAAACCTGTTTGTTTTCCCCAAAAAAACGTTTCGATAGCCTAGTTCAAATCTTATTGGAGCCAAAATGTCATCAAGCTTGTTACCTTGGCCTCCAAATTTCTTTAAAACAACCTTGGAATTAGCTAATTACTTCTTGATAGTTTTTAGAGCAACCTCTTTTTTTTTTCGACTACATTTTTTAGCACGTTCTCCCCTTCAAGGATGATGACTTCTTTTGTCAATGAGTCATCCATCTGGCATAACATTTCCATCTTCTTTATCATTTGGTAATAGTATCTTCAATTGAATCATATGACTTAACATCAAGATTTGAATCCTTGTCTGTTCCACAATATGTTGGAATATGAATTGGAACAATGATAATAAAAGCAACAGAGTTTCTCAAATCTTCATCTAAATCGTTAAAACCATTAAATTCTTCATCTCTCCCAATAAGTGACTTTTGCTTCTTCTTGATGGTGTTAGGATATTCAAATTGAATTAGACCAAAGCCCTTGCATTCATAACACTGAACTGAACTTTTATTAGGCTCAAAGTTAACATAAAGCACATGGCCCTTTTGACATGGGTGTTTTTTTTTCTAGCATTTGGATTCATTCCCTTAGGAAATTTTTTAAATGCCATGGTAAGTGAAGTCAATTGCCTTTTGCTCTCATCAATAGGTTGCATAGTTGCAAACCGAACAAAGGATCACATTTATGTATGTTTGAAGCTGAACAAAGGATCACATTTACGTATGTTTGAAGCTTACTTTGGTACCAATTGAAAACCTTTTTTGTTTGTACTCGTTCAAAATAGTTTTATAAGACAGTTTTGTTCTAACTTCTATTGGAATAGAGGTTAGGATAGAATAGATTCACCATGTAGGTAGAACAACAAGCATCATAAAAAGAGAAATGAACACAAAATTTGTTAACCCTATTCGAGTTCATCAATCCTATATCTACGAAACCTCGCTTAGAGAATGATTCTATTCAACAGTTTGTCAAGTACAACTATTAGTTAAATCTCAAACTACCCATATATTAATGGATATTTTTAGCCCCAAATTAGACTTGATCATGGCTTGAGCCAGGCCAGTCAATGTAAAATTTTAGGCCCATTTTCTAGGTACGGGCTAGGCCCAAAAAATAGGCCTAAATTTTTTCCCAAACTCGGCTCAGATAAAAATGCTAAACTCAAGCCCGACCGACCTGTATTAAAAATTTTTATATTATTTTTTACATAAAAACAAATTTAAAAATATAATACATCAATTACACTAAAACATTAAAATAAATGTTTCATAACAAATTGAAAATAATTAAAAAAGTCTGTATAATAAAAACAAAAGTTATACAATATCCAAATAATAACAACAAAATATAGTAGCAATATAGTAAAAAATGACAACAAAACAACATCAAAATGGTAGCAAACAACAACAAATAACAGTAAACAGTAGTGAAAAAAATTTAGGCAATTTTGGGCTGGGCTAAAAATCTTATTCGAGGCCCAACCCATTTTGAAAATGGGTAATATTTTGGCCAAACTCATTTTTTGGGCCTATATTTTTACCCTAACCTTCCCACTTTTCAAGCAAGCCTTTAAGTTTGGAGGAATGACCCAACCCATAATTAAATCTACCCCAAAATCGAATCTAAATTGTTAGAAATCACTCTCCAAAATATGAGTACCATACCGAGGAGTGTATTCGAGAGATTATCCCCGAGGGATAATGGTATAACATGATCACAATACTTTCTCACCATGCTTGAGTTAATTATGTTGAAAAAATATACAATTTTTAAGATGATCTTTTAATTTGTTGTATGATTTTTCTCAACTTTTTTGAAATGATAAGATTTATACCTAATTATAAACAACCCCTTCATTCCTATTATAAGGTTCCCAGTTTAGTGCTTGACATGACAAATGACCATTTATGGGTCAAATTAGAAATTATCATGATTCAACAGACTCACTCAGATTTAAACTTTCAAAGTTTTGACAGATTAAAACATCCAAGGCAAAGCTTGATAATCAATCACAAATCAAAATTGAGGAGGAAAAAAAAAGTAAAAGTAAGAGAGAAGCAAGAATATGTGTTGTTTTGATGAAGAAATTCAACAAGAGTGGAAAGATAAAGTGAGAGGATGATGATGGTGGTGGTGGTGGTGGTGGTTGGATTCTTTCTCTATTCGCCACTTGAGATTAAGAAAATCATCGGTAGAACATGGGAACCTTAAAGGCCCCGTTGAGTGGTAGCCGTAAACTTCATAAGCCTTGTCTAAATGCTGCTTGAGATTGGAATCGCAAAGCGCTTAAGCCCTCCATCTTCTTCTTCTTCTAACCCAACCTGAACGGCCAGCCATCCTTTCTTCACCTTGCTCGCCTGCTTCTCTTCTTGCATCTTCTATCTTCTTTACTACCATTGGTTTGAAGCTAGGCTTACAAATTTTGGTATTTATAGCACTGATGGTGGGGAACTTTTAGTAAAGCTTTGCCTTACAAAAACAAAATTTAATAATGGTGTAAGGTGAGTGATAAGGGGTTGGGTTTTTTAAGTAAAGTTTTAGGATTACAAAAAGAAGGTAAAACCCTAACAGAACGATCAGTGCGACTCAAACTCAGGTCACACTTAAGACAATGAATATCTTTATCCATCAGGTTAACACACCCAATTCTTTATAGCGCTCTTATCAATTTTCAATTTCACCGATCTGATCCGATTCAAATAATAGTGCTTTTAATCGAAATACAATAAGGTTTTGGTCAACCAACTGAATTTCGAAATGATAGAAATGTGATGTAATTCAGAGTAAATAGGAAAATATAAGAATGGGATGAATACGGTATTAGTACTTTGGAAAGATGGGGCATTTGATTTCCTTCACAAATTTAGCTGCTGTTGTTCCGTTCATTCCTTTATGCCGTCCTCTTTTTTTTATTTTCGACAGCGACACATCCTGGCGTGAGCCTGGCTAAGGACGTGGAACCTCCATGTTTTGCTCTTCCTCCAAGATGTGGCCTTCCCTTTTACCTTAAACTTCCCTTTTCTTTCTTTCTGGGGGTCATGTAATAAATTATATATAGTTTCTAGATCATCCACTATTTTTTGAGATTAGATGTTTTCTACCTAAATTTCATATATATTTTTTTAATTTAGTTCACAAGTTTTTTTATATCCAATTTGATATTTAAATTTGTTAAATATTTTACAATTTAGCCCAAAATACTAATGATGTTATTTTATCTGAGCGGATAGAAACTGTAATGTATAATCAATATGTGACGGATGAAGTGAAATTTAATGGCAAAAATGATTATATTTATTTGAAGTTTTCTCTGTTTCATTAAAAAATATGTTCAAAATTTTATTTTCATTTGGGCTGAGATTATTTTGACGGTTAATGGCATGAATATTCAAGAGGGATAACATGCTTAAAGCATGCCTTAGTCTTCACAAACCCTTCAATTCTACAATTGTATCAGACACTTGTCTCAACATAGTGCAGGAATTCCGCTGTTCGCTGGATCAGGTTCAAAATCCCCTTACATACACTCCCTCTCGAGTCCGAGAGTGTGTGAGCAATTTTACCTTTTGTGGGCCTGACGTGGCAATCAAATTGCACCTTGCGAGGTATTTGTCGAATGTATGTCACGACACCCATGTGTGTCAAATTCCTTGTATTAAATAAGTTGATTGGGCAAACGAACAAATAAATATCCTAATCAAAATTTACTAACTTGAAATCCACACCCATATCTTGGGCAAATGATCAGTACATTACTTTTCTCCTAATAGACAGGGCTTGAATTTTGTGTTGATTAGAACCTATACTAAATTTGACGCTCATGGTTTTGATAGGGTTGATATCGATTCGATTTGGTTGATTTTTTTTGAATTTTTTAACAATCTAACCTTATTCGGTTCGATTCTCGATTTTTTTATATTAATTTTTAGTTTTGAATTTTTAGACTTATTTTGACAAAATGAGCTTTGTTTTATGGCTTTTGAATATTATTTGACAAAATTTTAAAGATTTTTTCATATATATTTCTAAAAAAGTAAAAAAATTTCATGAATTTTTAAATTAGTTTCACTATTTTCAATATAAAATATTTATTTTTATATAAAAAATAAAATTAATTATATATTAAATAAAAATAGAACTCAATTCGGTTTCAGGAAATCGTGATTTTAAACTTGCATTTCATAATCCGTCCAAATACTTCGATTTAAGTCGATTTTCGATTTTTCTTACTCAATCCTGGGTGTCAAGGTACTCTTATGAAATGGTATTCTGAAAGATAATTTTTAGATGGGTTAGTTTTTGGTACACTAACAGTGTACTTCTTTGTATTCCACAAAAAGTCATAAAAAATTGTCATGTGTCTTTTTTTAAAAGGTTTATTTTTTTTTAATATTTACTATACTCGTATAGTATATTTGTCAACCTCTTGACCCTATTTGTGGAATCTAAAAACTCCACTAATAATGTAATAAATATTTTTCCCTTTTATGATATATTTATTATGATAATTAATTATTTTTACTATATTCAAAATGATTCAAATAAAAATCTAATAAATACAAAGCGTGATCAACTATAAATGCATTCAGTATATAAATTCTGAAATAAAATAGTAATGAATCAGTTGCAATAAGCTTTTTTTTTTGTTCTTTTGAATGCGGAAGATTCGAATCATTAATTTGAGGTTTATAGTTGATATTTAGATATCTTTATTATTATACAAGCTTTATATTAACACTCTTTGATGGGTTTTTGCAAGTAGCACCAATCGAAATGTTTTTCTCGTGAATCGTGCACGACTTTCTATAAAGATTAAAAACAAAACCTCAACACGAAAATAATACCTTCAATTATTAGAGTCCAATAAACTACCTAAAAAAAACAATACATCGAAAATTTCTCGCGAAAGAATCCACCTGTCCAAAATTTAAAATCCGATTGTATTAAAGTGCTACACTAATGTTCTACTAGCATCTTTAGTCGCAATCAAATATGAAAGAGATTGTATGGGTATAAACAGTAAAGGCCAAATGGAAGGAGCCAATTCGAAAGAATTGGAGTAATTGACGGAGATGGGAATTGGATTTGGGCGGTGGTGGTGGTGCCGCACTTTGCCGTCTCCGACTCCAACTCGCATGCTTTTTTCATGTTTTGCAAGTACTATATATTTTCGTCCCAGTTGTATTCTTCCCACTTAACTCTCTTTTTGAGGCTACAGTTTTCTTTTATGTACTGAAAATACAATAAATGTGGATATGGGGGTTCACTATATAAGTCTTAAAATTCATGAATTTTATTATTTGAAAATTTATAAAATTTTAAGTTAAAAGATGCTACCAAAAGATTATATAATTTTAATTTAGTCATTCAAAAATATAAAAATTATATGCAGAAACGATAGTGAAATTGTATTTTAATTCTCATAAATACAACTCGATCTCTCCCCCTGCAAAAACTCTTTTCTTGACTTTGCCCCATGTCAAGATGGCTTAATAAATGTAGAGGTTATGCTTCGCTAATTGCTTCCATCCCGTCGTGTATGGCCGATCTGTACCTCCGTAAGCTGTCGTAGCAAGGCTTTGGCAGTGTGGAAAATAGGTTCTACCACTGAAAATTCTTCGTTATTGGCCAAACCTTTCACCGGAGTTGACGGTCAGTACTTTCCAAGAAAATATGGGAATGTCCCATCTCCATGGCAATTTCGACAGTTGCAAGAGCTTCAGCAACAGCGGAGTGAGCAACATTTGACAGCTTCAATGTTGCTGCTCCCACGAAAAAGCCTTCAAAATCCCTCAACTTACAGTAGTGGCTGACAAAACTAATGTCAAAATTGACTTTCCTGGCTCCTACAGTTGTTAAATGCTAAGAAAACAGAGTGTCTGAATAGAAGGGATGGCTAGAGTACCCACTGAAGGTAGGACTGTGACAAGAACACAAGTTGTTTCCGTAAATTCAGTTTTCTTACATCTACAAAGCTTAATTCAATGAATAAATCAATTATCTTTCAACACAAGATAACAAGTGATTTAATTCCTATCGCACTCTGGTATTGCACCCTTACTTTTGTACCAAGTAGTAAACATGTTTACAATATCAAATGCACTTTCAAGTACATGTTCCTTAATAAACAAATAAGATCTCTCAACTCTCGGTATAAAAAATATATAAGTCTCTCAAATATATAAGAGTTTGGGACTTGCTAACCGATCGCTTTCGGACGTACTAATATTCATAGTGTGAATACTGCAACTAAACATGTAAAATTGAAGCGGTGTCCGCAAGTACACGAGTCAAGTTGTAATATAATTTTCACAATAGAGTCGATAAGTACTCCGAAGATCGTACCCAAAGAAATCGATTACTAAATTAGGATTAACTAGACGTAAATAAATCTAATTAGTACTTCAGATAAATTATATTGCGACGAACATAAAGTAGAAGAATATTTATGAAAATAAGAAAAGAAATAAACATGCACCAAAGAGTGACAATGAGGTCACAAACCTTCGCATGTTGGTTGAATCAAGATCCAAACATATTTGATTCGAACAAATCCATTCCCAATTAGCCATCTTGTTTCTCTCAGGAGCACCTTTTTGCTATTCCATGCACTTTTCCAAAAAGAAAAATGTTTTTTCTACCACCAATTCCATAAAGCAACAATTAGGAAATATCTTACCATCAGAACTTTATTACAAAGAGAATTCTTGTGATGGATAAGGAGTCAACCTTGTTTAGCAAGAACAGCGATGTTTTATGGGTGCAAATCACGGAATCTCATTCCCCTCTATTCTTCCATAATTGTAGAAGAGATTTAGCAATTCTACCAAAAATTCAGTAAGTTTAAGAATTTTACTAATTTCATAAGAGCTTGGTAATTTACAGAGTTGTAATAAATTAAAAAAACATTATAACGATTTAATATCTCATCAGTATGTAAGTTTGATGTATTTTTTTTTAATATGGCACATATGTTTTTCTGTCTACTGCAACATGTATTTGGTAAACATTATACATTTTGATACTTAAAAGGTAATGGTATCGATTTTTTAATGTCTGATTAGAATTTTAGAATTGATTTGATGAAAGTTAATTGTTAATATTATTAAGTTAAATTTTCATTATTTTGTTCATACAACAAATTTGATGTTAATTATAAATTTAT
>CM076905.1:41873727-42167205 GCA_039519145.1 Kokia cookei | reverse complement strand
AGACCCTAACCCTAAACCCTAACCTTAAACACTAACCCCTAACCCCTAAACCAACCCCTAACCCCTAACCTCTGAACCCTAACCAAACCCTAAACCCTAACCCCTAAACCAAACCCTAAATCCTAACCCTAAACCCTAACACTTAAGCCCTAAGCCTTAAGCCTTAAACCCTAAACCCCCGAGCCCCGAGCCCCGAGCCCGACCCCAGACCCCCGAGCCCCGAGCCATGAGCCACGAGCCTCGACCCCCAAGCCCCGACCCACGAGCCCCGACCCCCGAGCCCCGAGCCCCGACCCCCGAGCACCGACCCCCGAGCCCCGAGCACCGAACCCCAAACCCCGAACCCAGAACCCTAAACCGAGCCCCAAACCTTGAACCTTAAACACTAAACCCTAAACCCTAAAAGCAAGCCTCGAGCCCTGATCCTGAAACCCCAAAACCCTAAACCCTAAAATCGAGCCCCAAACCCCAAACCCAAAACCCCGAAACTAAACCCCAAGCCCCAAGCTCGAAGCCCCGAAGCCTCGAACCTTAAACCCCAAACCCTAAACCCTAAACCCAAACCTCAACCCCTAAACCCCAAACCCTTAACCCTTAAACCTCAAACCCCAAACCCTAAACCTAGAACCCCAAACCCTAAACCCAAAAAGTGATGCAACAGATTCGAATGCAACCATGCTATAGACTATATTTATATAAAATATATATTATATATGACCTGAAGAGCAGATATATTGGTTGGAAAACCATAGATGCACACAACCATTTCCCACGAGCGTCTGCTCTTTGTCCTCCAAGCACCACTCCCTATTTTCCCATTGTGCTGTCTTAGGACTCGCAATGGGTTCAAAATAAATCTGCAATTGGGCAAAACAGCCGTCAGATAAATATTTCAAACCGCAAACTGTTTGGTCAGCTTGAATTTTTTACTAGAGAACCTCGTATCAAAGGAAAACAAGAGCAAGCTGATCTTATTTAAATGACTTATTAAACCAGATAGATAGTAGTATCAATTTGTTCATGGTAAGTGGTAAAATATCCATAATGTTGAGATAAGAAAGAAACACGGTGAGGATGAAACAAAATATTAATATACGAAGAGAACAGGAGAATCAGACTCGATATAGGTGTGGCCTTTATGGCGAGGGCTGAGAGAGGTTAAAAGATAGCAAGCGAAAGAGCCCTTTTCCCGGCTTACCCTTATTTTCATTTCCCGATTCTCTTATATGTTCTTGATTTTCTCCTTCAAGATCCCGGCATTTGAAGTCTTCTGTTCGTGACTTCCTCTGCTTGAAATAGGCATTGAGGGATTTCGAGTCACCTTTCTCGCTTCTCTTTCTTGCTTCATTGCCATTTGGGGCAATTTCCCCCCTTCTCATCTCTCTCCAATTCACTCACAGCACAGCTTTTATGCTTAATGAGTATATAAATCGTACAAGGATGTTTAAATTTTAAAATTATAGTTCAAATTATTAGATATTATATAAAAATTATATATTTATATACTTAAAATTAAATTTTATTATAAAATAGAATTAAATTAATAATTGAAAAATAATCAAATTTAAAATAAAATAAACATGAATAAAGGTCAGATAAAAGTCTTTACTTTATTACATTTGATTTTTTCTTTATAAATATCCTTTTAAGTCTTTATAGTTACCTTTGATGTTTTCGTTGTAAATATCATTACTTTAGTATATAATTTGGGGTTTCGACTATAATTTTAGTTTAGGTTCAGTTTTTTAGGGTTTTTGTTTTGGCTTCGATTTGGAGTTTCGATTTCGTAGCATTTTGATTGTGCAGTAATCTCTTGAGTAAGTAAACATACGTGAAAATTCTACAACTTTATAATACATAAAAATATAAAAATTTGACAAATAATTTTCATATTTATTTTAATACGTTGTTTACCTTGATAAAATATATTTTGATCAACAATAATATTAAAATGAAATAAAAAAATTGTACTCTATATTTCAAAACTTTCATGATTTTTTAGCTCATCTTAAGCAATCAAAATCTAGAAATATAAAAATTTATTTGATCTTTACTTAAAAATATAAAACAATAACGCAACAAATTTTGATTGATAAATGCATATGTGCAAATTAATTAATTATGATGTCATCAATTTGCCATTGAAGGACCTATGGAGTCTCGTTGGGAGGACTTCTTGAGTATTCATCGGAGTATGGAAAATTAGGACAACTGGAGTGCTCCTGACGTACGAAGAAAAAGAAAAGGAAACAAATCAAGTGTTAAATTTGAAGTCTTACTAAGTTCAACAAAAACCATAAAAATGTGAAGTAAGATGATATGGTTAGTATAAAATGTGAAATAAGATGATATGGTTAGGAAGAAATTAGGACGGCCACTTTGTAATTAATTAACTTACTAGTTTCAGCGAAACTTGGCTATAGTTGGGGGAGTGTCCTGGACTCCCAGCTTCCAAAGTTAGCTGCATGTTTTCTTCAGCAAGTAATCGCAGCTTGTTCAGTTCTGGCAAGACGACTTTGCCCATATCGGGTCTATCTTTCCTCCTTAGCTCTGCACAGTTAAGTGCAATTTTTGCGAAGCTCAAGGCCTCTTGAACCGGCCAATCATCAATAGATGGGTCCAGCATTTGAGCAAAGGTCCCCTTCTCAATAGCCCGTTGCACATGGTGAGTCAATCCCATTGGTGGTTTTGCTGTTATTATTTGTAGAAGCATGATGCCAAGGGAGTATACATCCGACTTTACTCCCAGCATGCCTGTTTGCTGGTATTCTGGATCTATGTAGCAGAAAGTTCCTGCCGTGGAGGTCAATCGATACTGGGTTACATTGTCAGCCACAGATGGAGGAACTAGTCTGGCCAACCCAACATCACTAATCTTGCTCACAAAGTTGCGGTCAAGTAAGATATTGGCTGGTTTCAAGTCACGGTGGACTATGGGTTCGGGTTTAGTCTGGTGGAGGAACAGCAAGGCTGTTCCAATTTCGGCTGCAATTCTAAACCTAAGCTGCCAAGAGAGAGTCGGAGTGTTCCCTCTCCTGAAGAGACGGTCCTCTAAGCTCCCGTTAGACATGAACTCGTACACCAGGCATCCATACTCTGGGCAGGCTCCCAACAGGAGAACCATGTTGGGATGCCGTATGCAGCTTAAAACCTCTACCTGTAAGTTTAATTCTTAAAGCAGTCAAATTTGAAAATTAATTCTGTAAATACACTACTAACTACAGCATGCATATTCAGCCTACAATGTTTTTGTTTCTCAGTAATTAGAATTAATGCTCTACAGGCTCATAATACTAAAATCCATTTGGAAGTCATACCTCTTGCTGAAACTGTGACCTTCCTTGTGCTGCATCTGGTCGCAAAACCTTAATTGCAACGGGAGTATGATCTAGACGGGCTTTATACACGGGGCCATAACCCCCTTCCCCAATCTTGAGAACTTCTGAGAAGAATTCAGTGGCAGCTTCAATTTCCTCTATTGTGTACTTTCTGTACCTGAAATCTGAATGTGCTAATGCATCAAGTGCCTTTTTCTTTTCCACTGATTCCTTAAGCGCTTTCATTTCTGCATTCACCCTTTTTTGTGATTCAATTTCTGCAATTCTCTGAGCCGCTTCAGCGGCTTCCTCTGCTGCTTTTGACTTAGCTTTCTCCTTTTCTGCTATTGCTAATGCAGCTTCCTCAGCAAGTCGTGCCTCTTCCAATCTCCGTTCCTCTTCCAATTTCCACAACTGGAGTTCTCTTGCCTGTTGTGATGTAATTATGCACAAAGTTCTAACTAATCAAAGTATGTTGAGGAACAGTATAAGCAGATGCTAGTTGACACTCTAACCTTCTGTTTTGCTGTGAGTGCTTCTTTGCAGGCAGTACTATACATTTCCATAGTTTGCTTTAGCTCCAGCTTTAGCCTCCTCATTTCGGCTTCCACGTCCTCCTGTAGGTTTCACCCAAAAGTATAAAACTCATCCATATTATTATTTCCAGATATTTTACGCACATTTTCCTAGAACGTAGAATAATACAAATAATTAATTAAATATAGGCATATATTGTAACGTAAATGGGAAGTACGTAAAGAAGATGAAGCCTGGACTAGGTTACTTCATTCCACTTTCACCGATGATATTTGATGATTTTGAGGTGAAACATCGTATTTTTTTTATTGTTAACTCGTTTATAAGTATTAGTTAGACAAACCTGAAAATTGTTTATATCTTTTCTGAAAAATACGTATGATGAAAATTTATGTTTTGATCGAAGTGAGAACCGGTGCTTTTTGATGGTTTATTTTCGTTGGTGAATATAATGTGTTATGCTGCACTGGCCAGCCTCACAGTCACATCAATGAATTTATGCACGCTTTCCAGGGTTCAGTCGTTGAGTAATTTAATACACACATAAATATATATATATATCTGTTTGTGCGTGTGTGTATATCTTTATACCTTTCTTACTTACCATTGATGTAGATAAGTTTGAAAATTTGTCACTGTCCAGCGAAACGTATGAGAAATCATGTGGAGAGCTCAAATCCAGTGAGTTCCGTCCAAACTGCACTGACTCGAAGCTATAATTACTTTCATAGTCTGAAACGTTGGACAGTCTTGGAGCAGTGCGGATTGCTTCTTGGTAATCGTAGAATTCGGGAAACATACGATCAATGCTTGGTCTGCCAGAACTGACAAAGGATATATCCGTACCTGGCATAGGGAGTGCTGGATATGATTTCACGTTTTGGCCTCTCCTGTTAAAAGGTGACCTGCATTCATCCAAAATTGCTAACAACTAAATTAATAATAGACTAGTTAATTTTAGCTCCAACTGCATCTCTTTCATTTATTGTTATTTTGTTACTGGATTTTAGCTCCAACAAACAAAGCATTTGAAGACAAGACGAGTAATTTTGGCTCCGGTCCCAGGTAAAGTTGCTCGTTACCTTATGGAATCCATGGAATCGGTAGATTTACGCTGTGGTTCAAGTCGCGGCTTCTCAACTGTTAAAATTAATGTTCACAGATTTTTTTTTAATTTAATTAAAACCAAGATTGAGTAATGGTAGGTAACTTGGAGTATTATATAACTAAAGCTTGAAGCTAGGGAAGAAACAGACCTCTCGAGCTATTAGCTGGCAGGATATGCGATTCAGGAGGAGGAGTTGGTATTAAGCTTGATTGGTTAAGAAGGTGATTACGCAATGGGGAGATAGCTGGAGCTGGACGAGAAGCTGATCGCACGGATGAAATTTTGCTTTTGGATATCACATAAATAGTACAAAAGTCTGGAGCAATTTTTGATACCATTGTTGGGATATCTGTTGCTTTAAATCTACTGAGACAAAATACAATCTTTTTTCAGAAAAGTGATCCACATATATTTATTTATTACAGTCATAAATTTATACTAATAATGGTATTTATAATCATTATATTTGGTGTGACGAGTTCACCCACAGAATGAGTAAAATTATAAAAAAAAAAATCCAAATAATAAAATAAATGTATATAGTTATAAGGTTATTTTTAAGTTAAAATTTTAGAAAATTTACCAATGTTTTCTTAACTACTTATGTTTTTATTCATCTCTACTAACCTTTTTCGCCATGACTTTTTTTTTTTAATTTTAATTCATTCGGGCGTCATATTTCTAGTGTAATTAAAGATGCAAAACATGATTACCCAAAAAAAAAAACAAAACATGTACATTCTCTTAGATTTTCGATAGCCACGGAAGCAGGGTTTAATTTTGGACGATAAACTAAACTAATGATTATAAATAAATAAATAAATAAATGTACTGTTTTAATTAAAAAGACTGCATGAGAGCCTAAGAAAAAATGTAAAAGTAATTAATAAAATGAGAAAAAAAAAATTAAACAATGATAAAAAAATGTATGGATGAGGAACAAAGAAAATAAAAGTGATTTCTTAATATTTTTAAAAATTAAATTACTTAAATATTTTTACTAATGCATTTTTATTTGTGATTTACTCAATTGAAATGATGTCGACACCGACTAATAAAAGATTTCAATATATCATAAATAGCTTCCTACAAATGTGTATGATACGACAAAGATAACAATTACACCGCCTTATTGACCAATAAAATGGAAACCTATCAATGCTTTAATGAATCCTATTAAACAACCATATGCTTAAATCATTTTGTTTATCCAAATTATACAAGCACTAAACCAAATCTTTTTAACTGTTTAAATTGTAAAAGATGAAATTGTGATATTTTATTTATTCAAAGTATTTTATTCTCATCCTGATAAGAAGCACAAAATTTTGAATAGATATTATTATACTTCTATATTAATTTGGATTAAGTTGGATCTACTATTATGCCATCCAAAATTTAATCAATGGTATAATTGGATAAGTATCTGAACTTTTCTGTAAATATTCAAAGATATCAATATCGTTAGTTTTTTTCTTTTAAAACATCATTATCTGCATAAGTCTCTTTACTTTTTCAATTCAAAACCCTAGAATGAGTGAACCCACCGCTTATCCTCTTTCTTTTTTTTTTAATCTATGTTGATATGTGTATCAAGAAATATACTAACAAAGATAGCTGTTGATAGATTTATCTGTACTTTCTCCACTCAGAAGTCTAGTTATAGAGGTTACATTATACCAAATTCACTGTTTTCTTTCGTAAAAACCAAAGAGAAGCGTAGAAATTGTGATGATCCTGGCATTCATCAATAGAAAATTTTGTTGATGTCGCATAAGAGGCACATACCTAAGAAAGCCTGTTCTTGTGGAGGCACCTACGACCAAAACCTCGATTCCAGCCTGGCTGACATATTCAACCAATGCTTTAGCTACGTCTGTCTCTTCTAGGACAACATCTTTGCAGGGTATCTAAAGCCAAAATTGAACATCATACATAACTAGAAATTAAATCTATGTATTAGAAGCATCTGCGGAATGCAGATGCTAAACTACTCGAGAATTAATAATCAAAGCCCTGGAAAAGGGTAAATTTTAGTGAATATCATCTAGAAAAATGTTTGAAGTAATCATTATTAGGAGAGAGTGTATAATGTGATTTAGCAAACTTACATCCTTACGAGTACAGAAGCAACGGAAAGGAAGGAAAAGTTCCCTTGTCTGTGGATCAGGATCTTTACATACCAATGGTAAGTCACCATTCATTTCAGAAAATTGGTTCGACCCTGTACCTACCAGAAATTTAAAGAAGTAGGTGACATGTAGCCAAGGCATTGGAACTAATGAGAATTTACAGAATAAGAAACATAAAATAAAAAACATACGAGGTGTAGGGAGAGGCGTGGTGTAGGGAGAGAACGGTTTGACTTTTACATGAATGAGAATGAGGGTTTGGCCTTTTTGCAGGAGATGGTCAATTGCCCATTTCAGGGCATTGTGGCTGTTTTTGTCCTTGTCTATGGCCACTGCCACCAACCCCACGTTTGTTCTTGTTTCTCTCCTCTCGCCATAACTACTTCTTGGCGTCCACATATCCTATTTCTTTCTATCTTAATTATATATATTTGGTTAGTGCAAATAAGACGAGCCGCTGCACTTCAAGATCGAATATATGCACGTACGTACCGGTTGTTTTCTACATATAGGTGTGGTGTCGCTGGCTGGCTGGGCAGGCTTTACATTTCTGAGGGGAGGAGATTTAAACTGAGGTTTTAATCCCTGGCTAGGTATATTTCTCTCTAAGCATTATACTTTCTTTTAAAAAATTATTTCTTAAGTTGTTTCTGTGAAGAGGAGGCTAAGAAACGCCATAGAAACAAGGGATGGCAACAACCTATTTCTGCATGGCATTGGCACGCATGCATTCCATATTCCCTTGAGAAGAAAGGGGACGATTTTCAACCTCAATTACATATTTTCCCGTCAATTAATTGTCTTATTTTGGATTAATTAATTCGATAAAAATATAAACTTCGAATTGCAGAAAAACCTTCACCAAAAAGTCGGAGTTAGACTATGAGAGAGCGCCCTTGTTTTGCGGATAGTAAGGTGTTTGACCTCTTATGCTTATACAATTTCCTCCATATTTGGTCACGTCCCCTCCCCTTCCAGCTACAGATTCAAATTAAAGCCTCTTAATTATTGCTTTTCTTCTCTAATTCCTCTCATATAACCTACAGACAGACAGGTTGAACATATATATACACACACATATTCATTGCAGATACATATCTATTATTGAGGCCACCAGTAAACCTGTAATAATCGAATATGTTAGTCTGTTAGAGTTTATTTCAATAAGACAGCTCGAAAAGACAGTCGTCGATGCCAGAAACTCACTCAAGAAGAGAAAATCACAAGGATTAAAGCTTGAACAAGATAGGGAAAGAACTGAGAATGAACCTTTGTTACTTTGTATATTGGAAAAAACTGAAAAAGACTACTTACAACATCTTTAGTTGTCTTCTTTATATAGCCACAATACAAGCACGCATTATGAAATGTGAAACACGTTCACAATAACTTTTTAACTTAACATATTACCTGATTTCATCAACTAACTCGCAACTACTTAAACAACCTCTAAGGTCACACGTGCTTTTAGTCCCAACATTCCCCTTGCTTTCTCGAACCTTCTGAACAAAGGACTGGATGAAGAAGCTTCTTCAACAGTGCAAACACAAACCTTACGCCTGAGTTGAGCAAAACCAGAACCAGCCAAAGGTTTTGTGAAAATATCAGCAATTTGCTCTCTGCCAGGAGCATGATTATAATCTCGTCAACGTAGACAATAATAAAAGTGCAGGACTGTTTGCGTTTTTCGAAATAAAAAAAAGGATCAGCAATGGAGGCTTTGAAACTAAGGGGACTGAATGAGATAACCTTTAAGACGTCACTTCAAACCAAGCACAGGGTGTCTGCTTTAAGCTATACAGGGCTTTGTAGAGCTTACATACCAATGGTTGTCCAGATTAAATCAAAGGAGGAATAGGTCACGTTTAATAGTAGATATTGTGTAGTTAAGTGGGAGTGTATATAATTTTATAAATAAGACGATATAAATATATTAGATTAAAGTTAAATTTAATATGACAGTTCGTAAATAAAGTTAATGTAATAATAGAGATTTTGATTAGAAATAAATTTCAATTAATTAATCTAGAATCAGTTGCTTTTACTCTTGAAAGAGATTAGCATAATTTAGAGGTTTCTACAGATAAAGTTACTAAATAATAAAATACGTAATTTAAATTGATAATTACAGATGAAATCTAGGTGAATTTTTCTCGAGTATTATTTCGCTTATTGTTTGTTAGTTTTTTGTTTTCTTGATTTTTTTTTTGTGTTAATTAATTAATTAATTAATTAAATTAGTTAATTTTAGTTTTTAACCAATCACTCCAATTATTAGTTAAAATAATAGAAATAAAGTAATACTAATACTTTTAGTGTTCGTGGAAATGATATTTTTGCTCACTGTTGTTATATTATTAATTGATAAGTGCTCTTGTTTTAATCAAATTTTTAGTTAGTTCACGATGCATCAAGTTTTTGGTTGGTGTCGTTGTCGGGACTAGAATATTAGGAAAATTTTATTTCTATTAATTTAACCGTTTTTTATCTTAATTTTAATATTTTTGTTTTTTTAATTTAATTTTTACATTTTAATTTTTCTTTTATTTGATTCCTTTAAGTCCTTTTTGTCTATTATTAGAGGCAACTTGTTAGAACCAATAGTTTTTTACAGAGATATTGAAAGAATTGCTCGAAGAAATCGTAGAGATGTTATAGAAGCAAGGCAAGGTTAACAGGTTTTAATAGACGATTAAGAGGTAAAGGATATTACTGTGGAGATGGATGATAATAAAAAAAATTAGCAACCTCCTGCACGTCCTGATCCTTCGACTATGTATGACTATGTTAAACCAACTATGGTTGGGGCTGAATCGAGTATAGTCAAACCAACTATTATTACAAACAATTTTAAGATTAAACCGAACACAATTCAGATGGTGCAACAATATGTTCAGTTTGAAGGATTACAATATGAAGATCCGAATGCTCATATAGCTAATTTTCTAGAGATCTACAACACCCTCAAGATTAATGGTGTTAGTGATGATGTCATGTGCTTACGATCGTTCTCATTTTCTTTGAAGAGCAAGGTAAAATAGTGGTTGAATTCACTTTCACGAGGTTCTATCACGACTTGGGCTTAGATGAATGAGAAATTTTTGTTGAAATATTTTTCACCTGCAAAAACAGTTAAGTTGAGAAATGACGTCAATTTTTTTGTTCAATTTAATATTGAGATGTTTAACGTTATAGGAGAGAGATTTAAGGATTTGTTGAGAATGTGTCCTCATCATGGACTACCTCTGTGGCTCCAAGTTCAAATTTTTTACAATGGTTTGAACTCCTCAACTAGACAGATGATTGACGCAACAACTGACGGAACATTGAATAACAAAATAATTAAGACAACTCAAGACTTTATTGAGGACATGGCACTGAACAATTTTAAGTGGCATGTTACGAAAGTAAAACCTGCCGAGGTAGTTGGAGTTTTTTATATTAATGCAATTGCTATGTTGGCAAGTTAGGTGAAAGTGCTGAGTAAAAAGATTGATGGTTGACTTCCAATAAACAAATGAATCTAGTAATGCAATGTGATGTAAGTAAAGCGGAGATGATTAATCAGGAATGTTTACCCTTAAATTCTAACATGGAGAATGAGCAAGTTAACTTTATGGGTAAAAATTCTAGACCTTAGAATAACCCTTATAGCAACAAATATAATTCAGGATGGAGAAATAATCCAAATTTCTCTTGGGGTGGTTAAGCAAATCAAAGGTTAAGCAAACCTTCCGGGTCCATGCAATCACTATACAAAGTGGGGATGTATTAGTTGGGCCTGAAAAGAAATTGAATCTAGAAGTTGTTGAGAAAAATTATAAAGTTAAGGAAAGCAAGAAAAAGTATAAGTCGATGGTCAGAGAATGCAAACCACCAATTTCATATCCAACAAAATTGAAGAAACACCGCATGAATGAACAATATGATAAATTTATTAAACTTTTTAAAAAATTGCATATTAACTTGTCTTTTGTTGAAGTTCTTTCCCAGATGTTTAATTATGCAAAATTTTTAAAGGAGTTGTTAACAAATAAAAAGAAGTTAGACGACTTGTTCACTGTAGAGCTTAATGAGGAGTGTTCGACCATTCTCCAAAACAAACTATCCATTAAGCTTAAAGATTCAAGGAGTTTTACTATTCATTATTTTACTGGTAGCTTAAATGTTGAAAAACTATTGATTGATTTGTGGGCTAGTATAAATCTAATGCCTTATAAATTGTACAAACTACTTGGTCTCGAGGAACCAAAACCACTAGGATGAGTATTTAATTAGTTGACAGATCAATTAATTATACTAGGGTATTATTGAGGATGTACTTGTTAAAATCGATAAATTTATATTCCTTATTGATTTCGTTATATTTGACATAAATGAAGATATTGAAGTCCCAATTATGTAACACCTGAAACCATTTTAGATCCAAGGTCTCAGGGTTTACAAAACTTTTTGAGTCTTTTTTTTTTTTACATACAATTCGATCATAATTTATACACTTATAATTTATAGCTCAGAATACTAACTACATTTAATTTTACACATTCATTTATAACTTTTCAATCAATCAATAATCAAATTCAATCATGCAAGAACTTAGGAATCAAGTACAAATATTTTCCATTAGGGATCACATGGTCTTATATCTTAAACACATAGTTCTCACCATTAACTAACCAAACTATAACCAAACATACTTATCATTACATCGCAGAAGGAATCAATATTCATTTCACAAATCATGACATCCATTTTTTATGTCTGTAATACTTAATATCAGAAAATCATCCCAGTTAGGGTTCTGGTGTCTTTCTATTCATTTATCACTGTTCATCTTTTAATTACACGTCATACATAATCATTTAAATATAATCATAATTCAACATGGGCAAAAAGGTCATTTTCATTTTTTTTGGATACTTCTATCGATACTTGTTAGACAAATATCGATAGTTGTCGTGTGATCCACACATTCATGTACACAGGCGTAAGAGAAGCAAACGATAATAACACACGATTTAGATTATAACACACGATCTAACCACATGGACGTGTCATAGGTCTTATGAACACTGAAGCAAATTTTTAAAATTTTCTAATAGATCACATGACCTCAAAAAAATACACAATATGATCACACGACCGTATGACTCACATCATCTCACACATAACCATTTACCCTCTTTTAGTGCCGAGGGGTTTTCATTTTTTTTTCTCATTTTTTTTCCTTCCGCACACCACCGTGGGTACCCACCAAACCAATCACCCTCTCCTTTATTTTATTTTATTTTATTTATTATTAGTATTATTATTTGCATTTGTATTCTGCTAATTTGGTTTAAAATAGTATTATATATTTTTTATTTTCTGTTGAATTATTTAGATTTTATTGAGTTATATGTTTTGTTTTTTTACTTTTATTTTCCTTGTTATTTGTTTTTTATTTATTTTTCAGACTTATATGTTTTATATTATTATTTATTTTAGTGTTATTGTTTTGTTGACTGTTTTCTATTTGTTTTGTCTCCTCTTTATCTGATTTTATTTTTGTCTACCTTTTCTTCATTAAACTCATGCTTTGATAGCATTTAAACTTGTTTCTCATGATGTTTTGGAAACATGAATGAAGCATTATTTATATATGCAATGTTTGGAGGTGTTTCGGTAGTTGATTCTGGTGTTTAAAACTTGGTTTTTAAGTCCTATGAGTCCAAATTTCTGCAATGAACTTTTAAGCATAAAAACATGAGAGTTTCATGGTAATTTTTGACCCTTCGCGTAGTTCTATTGGTGTTAGGGTCTTAAAGTATTGAAACAAGTAAGTTAGAATTGAAAAAATTTACAATATGGACTTGTATCGTAATATTTAATCAGGTTTTGTACTATTTTTAACCCTTTTTTAAAGATCCATTTTAATTATAGATATTTCCGAACATCTCAAAATCAATTTTTAAATGATTTCAACATAATGTTTAAGTCCTAAAATTGAATCTATATACTTCTTAAGATTTTATAAAAATATTTTAAAATTTAAAATTTAATCTAATTTCCTATTGAGTGGTCTTACACTATTTTAAACTTTTTCAATTTCCTTAAACCCAAAATAAGTTATGAAAACCTCGACCCACCTCGAATTATTTTTAAGTGATTTTAAGTTAATTCTAAAACCATTTAAACAGTTAAAATTTGATCTAATTATTTTAAAAAATATATTTTTAAATCAATAATTTTAAGAATTTTGATTTGTATATGTTTCAATAACATTTCTATTTGTACCAACCAACAAAATAGGTGAGGGGTGTTATAAAAAATCTCAAGCTCATATATCAAATTGTATAAAAAAAATTAGATGCAAATTAGCAAAAAGAAATGTCAAATTTAAGTATTAAATTAAAAAAATTTAAGTACCAAATTAAAAAAATTAAATTTTTGTACCAAATTTTACATTAAACGTTTTAATAATATTGAAAATAAAAAGTTAAAATAGAAAAGAACCGGATCCGGGCCAGAACAGAAGTGGGTTGGGGGTCGGGTATAATCAGGAAGCTTCGGATCCCTTGGCCCTTTTCCCTATCTCCCTCCTTTGCTGCTTATAAAAGCGGAAAATAGGGAGTCGAATTTTTCCAGATTCCGTTTGCGACTCGTGCGAGGGAAACAACCCTTCTCTTTACTCGGTACACCGTCGGACCTATCATCACCTTTAGTATTTTTGTTTTGCTTTGACCTTTGATTTTCATCATAGTATTTAATTAGTAGCGTGGCATATACTGTTTCTTTTCTTGCAGCTCAGACATGGATGATATGTCGAACCAAGGGCAACCGCCCAATCGCAATTCTAATTCTCATTCCAATCCCAATCAAAATGATGATCAGAATCAAACGGAAGAGCAGCAACCTGCAGAAATAGAGCAGCAACATCACGACGAAGAAGAAGCAGACGAAGAGGAGGACGACGAAGAGGAGGAGGAGGAAGAAGAAGAAGAAGGGAGGAAGGATGAGGAGGAATTGATGGCTAAAGCGCAGGCTCTCATGGAAAAGATCACTTCTTCTCCTGATAACCCTAATCCTACCGTGCTCCATGCTCTCGCCTCCCTTCTCGAAACTCAGGAGTTTCTGTACGCGCCCTCTCTCTCTTTAGTCTGTATTTTTCTTTACTAAATGGTTTTTTTTCTTATCAGTTTATTTCTACTAAACAGCCATGCTAAGTAAATGCTTGCACAGTTTAATTTAATACTCTTCTTTTTTATGAAAAAATTAATACTAGTATACTTCTATTTGTACGTATTCCCCATACTTGATGGTTCTTACCCCTATCATCACGTCTAATGCTTGGTTATGATATCAATTACTTACTAAGACTTACTGAACGTATAGTTTAGAGGTCGAAAACCTGAAAAATTCCAATATCGTTTCCCTAGAAACTAAACAAGTCTGAAGAAATTATTTTGGTCCAAAAATGAGCCATAACAAACTGCATACAATGAGGCCTTGGCAATTGAGCAAGGTCCTTGGAACTTTGAGGTCCCATGTATGAGTCCCACCTTATGTACATGTGTGGGGTTCTTTTACTCTGGTTAGTTTGTTAGTTATAGTTGTTGAGTTAGTTACTTAGTTCAGTGCTTGTAATACATTGATTGTATTGAAACTGTTGTAATTTCAAAAAGAAAAGTTGGGGAGGTTGACATGTAAATGCATGGATGATCAGTAATGTCCTATTGGTAACTCCTCTGAAGAGATTTATCCTATACCCATTTTACCATTTTATTGCACACGGCCATAGGTAATTTTGTTAAATTAGGAGTAATTTGGTTAGTTTTATGTTGTTTTGTATTTTCATGCATTTCAGGTTTCATGTTTAATTCCTTGTTATTTCAATGTTTTTAATGTTTCATGTTATTGATGAGTTAATCTAAGGTACCATTTTAGGTTAAACCGGTATGAAGGATGATCTATTGCTTTTATTTTTAAACGATCTAGTACTAGTAATTATTTATTTTCATTTGGGTATTCATCTTGATTCCTGCATAGTGTACAAATGTTTTGAATTCTCTTTGTATTTAGTTTTAGATCCCTTGAAGAGAACGGTCCTTCTTCCAGCAATGGTCGTGCCTCTCATAATGTCGGACAATTGGGGAACTTAGTCAGGGTAATGAGCTCTTCTTCATTTCTTTTTGTTTACACCACTAATACAAGTTTGTTATTCTTATGATTACAGTAATTCAAATTTTGTCATTTCATTCAGCTTTCAATCTTTTTATCTTATTTCATTTTATGTTATTTAGACTAGATATGTTTTGATTTTTAAGAACATTATTGTGCTTTTGACAAAAGTTCTTACTTTAAGTATTTTCCTTTGCTCTCAGGAAAATGATGAATTTTTTGATTTGGTATCATCGAAGTTTCTTTCTGAGAGTAGATATTCAACCTCTGTCCAGGCAGCTGCTGCTAGACTTCTTCTAAGTTGTTCTGTCACTTGGATTGTGAGATTCTTTTTCATATGTATTTAATCTCTTGTCTCAATTTATAGGATATTTTCTGACTAGATGAATCTGTAAATGGGTCACAGTATCCTCATGTTTTTGAAGAACCAGTTTTGGAGAACATCAAAGCTTGGGTAATGAATGAGACTCCTAGATTTTCTATTGAAGATCACAACTGCAAGCATGACTTGCCAAGAAATGAAGCCTCGGATGCTGAAATTTTGAAAACCTATTCCACTGGGCTTCTTGCTGTGTGTTTGGCAGGGTCTGCTCCTATATTGATGTTTCTCTTTCTCGTTTTTCCTGTTCTTATGTGGCTGATGTTGTAATTCATCTATTATTCTTGTTTTCTCCTTCGGGCCATTCTTAGCTTTATTGAATGTTGCAGTGGTGGTCAAGTGGTGGAAGATGTCTTGACTTCTGGATTGTCTGCTAAGCTTATGCGCTATCTTCGTGTGCGAGTCCTTGGGGAGATTACTGCTTGTCAAAATGATTCCTTCCATTTATCTGAAAGCAAGAGTCTATCTGGTGCTGCTTCTTTCAGAAGTAGAGATGAAGGTCGAGGCAGGGCGCGGCAGGTTCTAGAGGCAACTCATATAGATAATCCCAGACTAATAGATGAGAAACCTTTAGATGACCATTGTCCTGAACGGGATCAAGAACGAAGCACTAGTCGGCAATCATGTGGAGAGGAGTGCTGGGTTGGTGACAGACAACTATCTGATGGGGTGGGAGGGGGGGTTTACATGCATGATGTGGATGCTGATAGTGAGGAAAGATGGCATATTCGAGATATTCGTGATGGAAAATTGAGATATGGTGAAGTTGATGAAAATGGGAGAGATGAATCCTCCAGGCGCAGGATAAACCGTGGTTCTGCAAGGTCAAAGGGTAAGGGAAGGACTTCTGAAGGGGTCATGGAGAATGAACAATCACTAACCTCACCAGGCTCTGGAAGTCGTTCTGGACTGCAACATATCATGAGAGACAGAAATTTGTCTAAGCATTTAGATGCAAGGAAGGTGCTGGAGGCAAAGAAGTTTGTGGGAAAGACTAATGCTGATAATCTGGTAGTGGAAAGAGAGGAAAATGATGAATGCTTTCAAGGATGCAAAGTTGGAAGTAAAGATTTCTCTGATCTGGTTAAAAAAGCGGTTAGAGCTGCTGAAGCTGAAGCTATGGCAGCAAATGCACCTGTTGAAGCCATCAAAGCAGCTGGTGAAGCTGCAGCTGAAGTTGTCAAGTGTGCTGCTTTAGAGGTACGAGGCTGATCTCATGATTCTGCTCTTTTTATTTTTCCCTCCCCCCCTCAAAACAATTTCTTTGGCTTTGCTTTAGAGATTTATCATCAATTATTTTTTATCCTCAGGAGTTTAAAACTACTAACAACGAAGAAGCTGCCTTATTGGCTGCATCCAAAGCAGCAGCTACAGTTGTTGATGCTGCTAATGCCATTGAAGTCTCAAGGTGGGTATTTCTCATTGACAGACTTCACAGATCATAATACTTGCAATTTGGTTGCTATATTTTGGTTTTCATTGTTTAGTGCAATCGATAACGCTCCTCATTTGTTCACAGGGACTCCACTAGCACAGGTTCTGATCCAATAAATAAAAGTGCTACAGAAACAGAAGGAAACGAGGATGTTGAGGAGTATTTTATTCCCAATGTTGAGGTACTTGCACAGTTGAAAGAAAGATACTGTATTCAGTGCCTTGAGACTTTGGGTGAATATGTTGAAGTCCTCGGGCCTGTACTGCATGAAAAGGGCGTAGATGTCTGTCTAGCCCTGTTGCAACGAAGTTCCAAGATTGAAGAAGCATCAAAGGCTACTTCTCTCTTACCTGATGTGATGAAGCTAATTTGCGCTTTAGCAGCCCATCGGAAGTTTGCTGCATTGTTTGTTGATCGGGGTGGCATGCAAAAACTGCTTGCTGTTCCAAGAGTGGCTCAAAATTGTTTTGGTCTTTCTTCTTGCTTATTTACCATTGGTTCTCTACAGGTAGTACATGTAAACTTAAAGTTTGCAATTTATGATATCTTATTTAGATATCAATTGAGTATACATTACAATGTAAGGGACCACTAACATGTTCTTTTCTTAATGTTCCTCTAGGGAATAATGGAACGTGTCTGTGCACTTCCTTCTGATGTTGTTCACCAAGTGGTTGAGCTAGCTATCCAACTTCTTGAATGTCCGCAGGATCAAGTTAGGAAAAATGCAGCACTATTTTTTGCTGCTGCATTTGTCTTCAGAGCAGTGCTTGATGCTTTTGATGCTCAAGATGGCTTGCAGAAATTATTGGGTCTTCTAAATGATGCTGCCTCGGTAAGATCTGGGGCAAATTCTGGCTCGTTAGGCTTGTCTGGAACAACATCATTTCGAAATGAGAGGTCACCGTCAGAGGTATTGACTTCCTCAGAAAAGCAGATAGCTTATCATGCATGTGTTGCTTTGCGGCAATACTTCAGAGCTCATCTTCTTCTGCTTGTGGATTCCATACGCCCAAATAAAAGTAACCGGAGTGGGGTACGGAGTATTCCAAGCACCAGAGCAGCATACAAGCCACTTGATATTAGTAATGAGGCTATGGATGCTGTGTTTCTGCAGTTGCAGAAGGACCGGAAGCTGGGTCCTGCTTTTGTGAGGACTCGGTGGCCTGCTGTTGAGAAGTTCTTAGGCTGTAATGGACATATTACCATGTTGGAGTTGTGTCAGGTATCCTGTGTGCTACCTCAGCCTGCCCCTTCTTGCCCTTTGGTTTTGTCATTTTCTGCCTCATCTATTGGTTATTTATTCCTCTTGTCATCTTTGTAGGCTCCACCTGTAGAGCGTTACCTACATGACTTGTTACAGTATGCATTAGGTGTTCTGCACATTGTTACTTTGGTGCCTATAAGCCGCAAGATGATTGTAAATGCCACTTTGAGCAATAATCGTGCTGGTATAGCGGTTATTTTGGATGCAGCAAATAGTGCTAGTAGTCTCGTGGACCCTGAGGTGCGCATGTGCTGTGATATTGTAATGTTGTTCGTATTGTTATTCTTGTTCTAGCAAATAATGCTAGTGTTTACATGAGGCCCTTTTTGTGATATTGTGTTTATGGCTTTGGAAGTATAGTTGCTATTTTCAGACACTGAAAACAGATTTTGATTTGTATTTTTTACTGTTTGGTGACTAACATTCACCTCCATTTTATTGTGTACTTGCAGATTATACAGCCAGCTCTTAATGTGTTAATTAACCTAGTTTGTCCTCCACCTTCAATCAGCAATAAACCATCATTACTAGCTCAAGGTCAGCAGTTTGCTTCTGGTCAAACCACAAATGCTCCTGCTGTGGAAATTAGAAATGCGGAACGTAATATTTTGGATCGAGCTGTTTTCCTGCCTAATCAGAGTGAGATGAGGGAGCGAAGTGGAGAGTTGAGTTTGGTAGATAGAGGCACTGCAGCAGGCACCCAATCCACCAGCAGTATTGCTCAAACATCTGTTTCTGCTGCTGCATCTGGTTTGGTTGGAGATCGTAGAATATCTTTAGGTGCTGGAGCAGGTTGTGCTGGGCTTGCTGCACAATTAGAACAAGGATATCGTCAAGCAAGAGAGGTTGTCCGTGCCAATAATGGCATAAAAGTTCTACTGCATCTCCTCCAACCCCGTATATATTCACCTCCTGCTGCTTTGGATTGTCTTCGGGCCCTTGCATGCCGAGTCTTGCTTGGTTTAGCTAGAGATGAGACAATTGCACATATATTGACCAAGCTTCAGGTAAAGATGATTGTTACCACATTCTATTTGATTTATCTTCAGTTTTACTTATACTTTTTAATCTTTTGCCATATTTCTCTGCATTCAAAAGTTCACGGCTTCACTCCCTTTCAGTTGCTTACCTTGAAAAAAGATGTTATGATCTATTTGGTATGGTGATACACTGGTTAATGCTACTGGTTTCAACTCATCATTGTTCTAGGTTGGCAAGAAGCTATCAGAACTGATTCGAGATTCAGGTGGCCTGACACCTGGAACTGAACAAGGCAGGTGGCAATCTGAGCTTGCGCAGGTGGCAATTGAGCTAATTGCTGTAAGTATCCTTACATGCTACTTGAGACTGGTTGCATTTTGCAATTTGTTAAAGGGTATTTTCTTCTACTGCAATGTCATGCCTGTTGCCTAGATGATTAGAATAGCATATTTTAAAGGCTGTTCTCATCATCTTCTGGCCTGATTTCTGTAAACAGTAGTGGTACAGAGTTGCTGGTTTTGCAACCTGGTTTACTTCAATTGGAGATTAAAACTTCTTTATCATTAACTTTTTGCTTAATTTATTATTTTTTGATGTATCATTATTCACGTTGTGATGACTCCTCAAATATTCAATGAAGAAGTAATTTGCATAGAACTGGCAATCATCATATGGCTTAGGGACAAAAACGTTGAGCCACTGTTTCTTAAATGGCAGAATTTAACATTGTATTCTACCTATTAGAATTTATTTCAGATTAACTTGCATTCTGTCGTAGGATCTTCTGGTTCTTTGATACTTGGTGATCATATATGGGTTTTTTTTTTTTTTTTTTTTAAATTTGATATTAGTTTCACTGAACTGAAATGGTTATATTATGTATTTTTTTCTCTCTCTCACATACATGCATAACTCCAAGCCTAGTGTCTCAATTATGAAAACAATTTTTTGTGAACAGATTTTGCTTTAAATTTATAGGAGACTAATTCTCAGCATCTGTATATGATGTGTTAGATTGTTACAAATTCTGGGCGTGCTAGTACGTTGGCTGCTACAGATGCTGCTACACCTACATTGAGACGCATAGAGAGAGCTGCTATTGCTGCTGCGACTCCTATTACTTACCATTCCAGGTAATTGTTGCTGTGATATTAATGGATGATCATCTAGTTTACTCTTACGGTCTTGCCATTCCATTAGTTTATTTGTTTTGATTCTATAAATGCTGTTCAATTGTTCTGCTGTACGCTCATGGTCATCAAACTGCAGGGAGCTTTTGCTTCTCATACACGAACATCTTCAGGCATCTGGTCTTGCTGAAACTGCTGCTTCTCTTCTGAAAGAAGCTCAATTGACACCTTTGCCATCCTTGGCTGCCCCTTCATCTCTTGCCCACCAAGCCTCTGTGCAAGATGCTCCTTCAACACAACTCCAGTGGCCCTCAGGTCGTACATCTGGTGGATTTCTCTCCGGCAGATCCAAGATTGCTGTCCGCGATGAGGATATTAATATGAAGTGTGATTCAACTTCATCTTTAAAGAAGAGATCACTTGTTTTCTCTCCCACTTTTGGATTACAACAAAAAAATCACTTCTATTCTCAAGATTCCCAACCTCCATCTGTCAGGAAAACAGTCACAAATTCAAAACCAAGTGTTTCAGATACTCAGACTGAATCTATGATGAAAAGTAACCTTGATACAGAATTGTACTGTAAGACTCCTCTTGTGTTACCTATGAAAAGAAAGTTATCTGAGTTAAAGGATACTGGTTCGACATTATCAGGGAAGCGGTTCAACACTGGTGATCATGGACCGAGGTCTCCAGTTTGTCTGACACCCAATTCTACTCGACGAAACTGTCTGCTTGCTGATGCTGCTACATCGACGCCAACTTCTATTTTAAGGGATCAGCATGTTCGAGCAACACCAAGCAGCGTAATTGATTTGTCAGAGGACAACCTATGTGGTAGTTCTAATATGGGACAGATGACGCCTTCCCAAGTTGGACTTCTAAATGATCCCCAACCCAGTAACTCAGAACGTTTAAGTCTAGACACTATAGTTGTTCAGTATCTAAAGCACCAGCATCGTCAGTGCCCTGCTCCTATAACAACCCTTCCACCGCTCTCTCTTTTGCATCCACATGTTTGTCCTATGCCAAAGAGAAGCCTTGATGCGCCATCAAACATCACTTCCCGACTTGGTACTCGTGAATTCAGGAGTGTTTATGGTGGAGTCCATGGAAATCGTAGAGATCGTCAGTTTGTTTACAGTAGATTCAGGCCATGGAGAACTTGCAGGGATGATGCTGGCAGTTTGTTGACATGTGTCTGTTTTCTGGGGGACTCCTCCCATATTGCAGTTGGCAGCCATGCTGGGGAGCTAAAAATTTTTGATTCTAACAGTAACAATGTACTGGATAGCTGCACAGGCCACCAGCTTCCTGTGACTCTTGTTCAGTCTTATTTTTCTGGTGAGACCCAAATGGTTCTATCATCAAGCTCTCAGGATGTGCGGTTGTGGGATGCCTCTTCTTTCTCAGGTGGGGCTATGCATTCATTTGAAGGCTGCAAGGCTGCTAGGTTCAGCAATTCTGGGAGCATTTTTGCTGCCCTATCTGCTGATTCCACCCAGCGAGAGATTCTCCTTTATGATATCCAGACCTATCAGTTGGAATTGAAGCTTTCTGATGCATCAGCTAATTCTACGGGTCGAGGTCATGTATATTCTCTTATACATTTTAGCCCATCTGATTCTATGCTGCTTTGGAATGGTGTTTTATGGGATCGACGGGTTCCAGGTCCGGTTCATCGCTTTGATCAGTTTACAGATTATGGTGGTGGTGGTTTTCATCCTGCTGGGAATGAGGTAAAGAACTCTGATCCTACCACATGTTTATTTCTTTTTGTATTCTATATGAGGTGTGTATTATCAGGTGCCATCTCTTTATACACTTTATTAAATAAAGCATTTTCATCAGACATCATTCAAATTCATTGTAGCTGGTGTCTTAAGTCTTTAATCTAGATGATTCCCTAGGGTGGTCTTTTTGAATGAGGACAGCGCAAATGGAAACTTCTACCACATGTTTATTTCTTTTTGTATTCTATACGTGGTGTGTATTATCAGGTGCCATCTCTTTATACACTTTATTATATAAAGCATTTTCATCAGACATCATTCAAATTCGTTGTAGCTGGTGTCTTAAGTCTTTAATCTAGATGGTTCCCTAGGGTGGTCTTTCTGAATGAGGATAGCGCAAATGGAAACTTGTGCATTGAAACTTCATAAGTTGGTCGGATGGTTCTAATCCTTTCTCATTATTGTAGGCTTTCTTTAGTGGACTCAAAGATAAGTGCGTTTTTTCCATTGTTTTGCAATGCAAAATGTCATTTTAGTTTAGTGTGCATAGCCTGTTTAATTGAAGACGTCTTAAAGATACTGGCTTTTAACATTTGGTTAATAATTAATCTTTAAACAGGTAATCATAAATTCTGAGGTTTGGGATTTGCGGAAGTTCAGGCTACTTCGAAGTGTACCTTCTTTAGATCAAACAGCAATAACCTTCAATGCACGTGGGGATGTAATTTATGCTATCCTGAGGAGAAATCTTGAAGATGTGATGTCAGCAGTTAATACACGTCGTGTGAAACAGCCTTTATTTGCTGCTTTCCGCACATTAGATGCCATTAACTACTCTGATATTGCAACTATTCCAGTGGATCGATGTGTTCTTGACTTTGCAACTGAACCAACTGATTCCTTTGTTGGGTTGATTACAATGGATGATCAAGAAGAGATGTTTTCATCAGCCAGAGTTTATGAAATTGGTCGCCGAAGGCCGACTGATGATGATTCTGATCCTGATGATGCAGAAAGTGACGAGGACGAGGATGATGATGATGACGATGATGCTGATGTAGACCCAATACTTGGACCAGATCTCAATGGGGATGGTGAGAGTGATGCAGATGAACTGAGCAGTGAGGATGATAGTGTGAGCGGGCTTGATGATGATGATGATGATGATGGGGATTTTATCACGGATGATGCAGACTTCGATGGTGGAGGTGGGATATTGGAGATTGTGACTGAGGGTGAGGATGATGATGATGACAGCCAGTTGGTTGAATCTTTTAGCAGTGGTGAAGAAGAGGATTTTGTGGGGAATGGTTTTGGTTTCTAATTTTGACCTGATAGGCTAAACTCTTGGTTATAACGCTTTCTAGGATAGTGGAAAATGAAAATGTTTGTAATTATTATTGCTCAAGGGTTATTATTATTATTGTTCTCTTTTGGCAATTTTGTTACTTTGGGTTACCGTTACAATAGGTGATGTGATCTTTATTTCGTTTACAGTATATGTTTTTTGATGTTGCGAACGAGAATAGAATACACCGTAGGGCATAACATGGTACGTGGGTGCTGTTCGTTTGCCTATTGTGGGCGACGGTTTGTAGTCATTATGCATAATCTTGTTTTGGGTTTCAGACTTTGGGTCCAGCTGGCTGTATTCGGCTAGCTCGGTAGCGTATCAGTCAAGCTAGTGTCCGTCCATCTATTTCTGTTTTTTCTGGGGTAAAATTATATCTTTTTATTTTGGTCATTTATTAGTCAACTTTTTCAAATTAAATATTTTAATTGTTTTCTCGTTAGTTGCCTGTTAGAAGAATAGCGAAAAGTTGATGTGGTTTATTTTATACGGTGAAATTTCTTTTATATGGCGTAAAGTTGATGTGGGTTTTCTTATCTAATAAGAAAATTAGTATTTTAATATTTATATTTTTTATCAAAAAAACTAGAAAAATATTTCAAATTACAATAAATTCCAAGACAATAGGAAAAGCTCAAAAAATGTTTCTTAAATATGACAGATATTTAAAATTTTAGGAAGTTACTAAATTTGCAAAATTATACATAAGAAATTCAAGAAAATATAAAGGAAAATTATAAAATTCTTGAATTTTTTTTTTCTATTTAAAAATTTTGAAATTTTCTAAAAGGTTTAAATATGCGAAAAGCCATACACGTCGCGTGGAACATCCTTTATTTGCCGATTTCCTCACATTAGATGCCATTAACTACTCTGATATTGCAACTATTCCAGTGGATCGATGTGTTCTTGACTTTGCAACTGAACCAACCGATTCCTTTGTTGGATTGATTACAATGGATGACCAAGAAGAGATGTTTTCATCAGCCAGAGTTTATGAAATTGGTTGCCGAAGGCCGATTGATGATGATTCTGATCCTGATGATGAAGAAAGTGACGAGGACGAGGATGATGCTGATGTAGACCCAATACTTGGGCCAGATCTCAATGGGGATGGTGAGAGTGATGCAGATGAAATGAGTAGTGAGGATGATAGTGTGAGTGGGCTTGATGATGATGATGATGATGGGGATTTTATCACGGATGATGCAGACTTCGATGGTGGAGGTGGGATTTTGGAGATTGTGACTGAGGGTGAGGATGATGATGATGACAGCCAGTTGGTTGAATCTTTTAGCAGTGGTGAAGAAGAGGATTTTGTGGGGAATGGTTTTGGCTTCTAATTTTGACCTGATAGGCTAAACTCTTGGTCATAATGCTTTCTAGGATAGTGGAAATGAAAATGTATGTAATTATTATTGCTCAAGGGTTATTATTATTATTGTTCTCTTTTGGCAATTTTGTTACTTTGGGTTACCGTTACAATAGGTGATGTGATCTTTATTTCGTTTACAGTATATGTTTTTTGATGTTGCGAACGAGAATAGAATACAACGTAGGGCATAACATGGTACGTGGGTGCTGTTCGTTTGCCTATTGTGGGCGACGGTCTGTAGTCATCATGCATAATCTTGTTTTGGGTTTCAGACTTTGGGTTCAGTTGGCTGTATTCGGCTAGCTCGATAGCGTATCAGTCAAGCTAGTGTCCATCTATTTGTGTTTTTTCTTAGGTAAATTATATTATTGGGTTTGAAATGTTAAGTTTCGTTTGAAAATTCAAGTTAATACTTAAAATTTAGTTGGACTGTCACGTAAGATTATCGTTAGAGAGATAACGGAACTTAACGGTAGAATGATCACTTCGTAATAAAATAATAACATAAGTGTCTAAAACGTAACATTTCAAACATAAATGATTAAAATGTAATCTGTGATAAACAAAAGTGAATATTTTTATAGTTTACTTTATATCTTTTTATTTTGATGATTTACTAGTCATTTTTTCAAATTAAATATTTTAATTATTTTTCCGTTAGTTGCCCAGTTAGAAGAACTGCGAAAAGTTGGTGTGGTCCATTTTATACGGTGAAATTTCCTTTATATGGTGTAAAGTTAATGTGAGTTTTTTTATTTTATAAGAAAACTAATATTTCAATATTTATGTTTTTTATCAACTTGATCTTATATCTTACAAATTTACTTTAATGCTTATGCGAGCGAACTTTAAAAATAAAGGTCAAGTTTGAGCATTTAGCTTAACAAATTACTTAAAAATTTAGAAAATTTTAGAACATATAAAATTCAAAAATAGTAACAAATTTATAAAATTACAAAAAAAATTAAAAAAGCTAGAAATTTTTTTCAAATTACAGAAAATTCAATAAATTCCAAGAAAATAGGAAAAGCTTAAAAAATGTTTCTTAAATATGATAAATATTTAAATTTTAGAAAGTTCCTAAATCTGCAAAAATATACACAAGAATTCAAGAAAAAATAAAGAAAAATAATAAAAATTGAAACGTAATCGTGAACCGAATACAAAAATCAAGAGAAGGAAGTTTTACACTTGTTTACATGTACAACATACACAAAAGGACTTGCGCCTTTGAGACACTTTTACAAATTCACATCTACACATCAACCGTTGTATTTCATTCCAGAGGCTGAAGAAAAGATGATTAATGCACATCCTGCCCTCATACAGTTCTTCCTTTTCTCCATATCCTTATGACTAGCTATATTAGTATTTAAGTTTTATTTCTTTCACCCCCACTTTTCCTTACCTAAAACAGTGATTGGAAAGGAAAGGATACTGCTTATGCAGATACACTACGTGAGGTACCCCCTTGATTGACCAAGAATCGCACGACAACACAAGTTATATTATCTGCACTACCCCTCTGGCACGCCTCTTGCATCAGCCGCTTTGCTGCCTGCTCAGGATCCTGTATTGGTTTTGTCATTGCAACAGCCTCCTGAGGAAGGTAAAGCAACCACAAGTTATGAGGCTGGTTGCTTGCCAACTATGCTCATTTGTCCCAATCCCAACAAGATTGCGTGAAAACATTTGTTTGTTTCATACCTCATTTGAAACAACATCCCACAGTCCATCACTTGCAAGAATAAGGAACTCGAGAGAGCTGTCAATCTTTTCCTCCTGCAAGCTCCAAAGACACATAAGACTACAAAATGCTCAAAAATCAATACAAATACTAGTAGCAATAAAAATGTAATATTCATATAATCATTTCAAAAGGATCCTATTGAGTTTTAAACACATCAGGCAGAACTCTAACAAGCACTGCTACTGCATTATAGGGTTCTATTTGTGCAATGGCATCTTAGGAACTCAGCATATTTCAAGAAAGAGACCTGAATTTCTGGATCAGCAACCACATATTGCTTCAAAAGCCTGTCACCAAATGCACGAGAAACAGCAAGGACGCCTCCTACTCTCCAAGTTCCTAAGAAGACAATTTCAGACATAATAAAAAGGAAGAAATTTAAGAGGATAGAAGGGTAAGAGGGGAAGGAGATATTTTTAGATGTAAACTCGCACCAGCCCACATGACAAATCCTCCTGCATCCTCAATCCGTTGACGCTCATCAGTTTGATCTGGCTTATGATCGCGGGACACAGCAATAGCTGTAAGAGGAGATATCATACACAAGTCATCTACAACTGTCATTTTAGTAAAAAAATAATCATTTAAAATATTTTCAGAAGGACTGACAAATTCACACCTACAGCAAGATGGGTGAAGAAGGAGGTACATAAGAACACAAAAATGTTAAAATGTTCTCAATGAGCTTCCTTTTTACAGGTCAAGCTAATGGCAATTTCATATTTGCTGTCATGAATGACTTGAGATTATAGGAATGGTAACCCAAAAAGAAATATCTTACCATTGCCTCCTCTGCAGATAACAGCACGGGAATCCCCAACATTTGCAACTAACAACCGATCACCAACGAGTATAGCCGTAGAAGCAGTTGATCCAGCATCCCTATTCTGGTTATTTTCTGATTTTAAAAATTCAGAGTCTGTATGACTATATGCATCAGCTGGGTAGATTGAAACAATTAAAAGTGAAGTTAGGCTGGTGAATAAACAAGTAGCTAGAAAAGAAGACAGCTATATGATATAGTTATAATGCCAATAACCTATTGCAGATTTGGTGTCAGAAATGAACTTTGGATGCCTGATCAAATTACTAAAAAGGTTTTGCTTCACATATTCAGCAGCCCGGGCACCTCCATGACCTAGAAAAAAAATGCTTGTAAATATCAGGTTATAACTAAGCATAACTAGACAGCAATGAATTGTTTTTTCATTTCTTGAAAAGAAATGAGTTTTTAATGGTAAAAGAAAATCTTTCTAGCAGAATATAACGGTATAAACTGCATAGAACTTATGGTTTACCATAGTAATACCCAGTCCTGAGACAGTAGACCTTAAAAACTGGATATGGATACTGCTAGCATAGTAGAGCAGATAACAAATGCCAGAATCCACATGAAATCATTTCAGAGACATTCTCTAAGTTCAAACTACAGTGTATCCAAATATATACGATTTAAAATTTATATGCTCTAATATGGAATTAGTTATACGGTAACAATATTTTTATTTGACATGACATGTTTAATTTTTTATTTTAACTCAAAAAAATTCACTTGATTCGACTCAACTCGATTTTCATTTCACTCGACTTGAGTAAAAAAAGCTTCAAATTGAGTTAGGATGATAAAATAAGACTCATAAACTCGATTAACTAGAAATTTTTTACTCGATTCGACCAAACGCTCACCCCTAACAAAAACTATTTACTGTATGCAGTTTATTGAAGTATACATAATACATTAGCTACTAAGTTCGCATTCATGTTCATGCATTTGTCAGAGACAGAATAAGAGTGAAATATACCATCAAAGACTCCAAAAAGACCAACTATCTCTCCATCAACACCATCAATCCTTGTCTCATAAAAATCTTCCATTGAAGACCTTTTCCCCGGAGAGCTTGCATAGCCATAGCTGAACTTCCCATTCTGACTGTTGCAAGAGAACATGAGGCACTTGGATATTAGACAACCTTCACATCATTCCATCATTTAAGAAAAAATGTAAACTAAAAAACTAAAGAGTCATCATTATCATTGAGTTTAAGCAAAACATATTTAAGTGACTTTTAATCTGATAGTTCAAGTGCGACTGTCACTTCATATTCCTTCATGCATTTCTATAGCTTTGTTCATTTCCAAATGAAGATCTAACAAAATCTAAACTTCTTATCTCAATCAGTCGATGACTTAAAACAAGTGGTAAACCAAGCAGTAAATTTCCAATCATGAGATGCAACTAGTTTAGTGCAAAGCCAGAAATGTCCAAAAATTGCCTTCTTGGGATCAAGAAAGTCTGATCCTATACAAAGCAGAAAACAAAATAATAGTTGTCCTAGTAAGTGTTACACTGGAAACAAGTTAAAATGCCTTTACTCCTTACTCATAAAGAATGCTTTATTCCCCATGGTGACGATTGAGAACACACCACATCACATGCATCAAGAACGACAAATTAAAGATTACATCCCAGGTTTCTCCCACATTATGCAGTGACAAATCTTTTAAAGATACAGATCCACAAGAATTTAACACATCAAGATGCTCCAAATTTAAGAACTTCCAAATTTTTGGAGGTCAAGCATGTATTAATGGAAAAATTCATTTGTCTACCTTCCCTATATTTTCCTTTCGTATACTACTGCTCAGTAATAATGGTTTGCCAGCCACACACCCTATTTAATCAAGATGTATTCCAAGGTTTATCTTAAAGCAACCGTCCAAATAAGCAGGGATCTTTGTCTAAAAGGCAATTAAATAGATGTATCATGATGTCCAAATCTTAATGGGTTCAATTTTCACTGAGATCTAGTATATTATTAAATGATATTTTCAAAATTCATACAAAATAAGTATTTTCAAAGTTAGAAAATAAGCAACAAAAAAAATTCAGAATACTGACTTGCTGGTATCAAGAAATTAAGATCCATCACGAAACAGAAAACAAAAAAAAATATATGCCCTAGGAAGTGTAATACCTAACACACGAGAAAATGCCATTACTCCTTACTCATAAAGAATGCTTTATTCCTAATGATGACAATTGAGAACTCATCACATCGCATGCATCAAAAACCACAACTTAAAGATCACACCTCAGGTTTCTCCCACATTATGCAGTGACAAATAAGTTGAAGATAAAGATCCACGATAATTTAACACATCAAGATGCTCCAAATTTAAGAATATTAAGTCCTAGTCTTCCCAATTTTATGGAGGTTAAGCATGCAGTAATTGCACAATTCATTTTTCAACATTTCCTCTATTTTGCTTTTGTTTACTTTTGCTTGGTGATAATAACCCCCGCCATGCCCACAATCTAATAGAGATATACTATCCTAGTAAGCACAGATCTTTGTCTAAAAGGGAATTAAACATATATGTCACCAATTCAAGAGCTTAACGGAGAAGTTTCAATTTTCATTGGGAAGCTAGCATATAATTACAAAAATTTTCAAATTCATGCAAAATAACTAATAGAAAATTCAGAATAAATGCATAAAAGTTAGGCAAGATATGCAAACCAAAACACATGATGTTGGATCATATGGAAATATGAATATATAGTAACTTGCAAAGCAAAAAGGAAAGTACGAATTGAAAAGACATTCTAGATCTAAGCAAAGAAGGATAAAAAGAGAGAAAAGGAAGTAACCTAAGGCCTCCCCCACAAACTGGTCCATCTTCAGCATGAACCTGACTTGAAGGTTGCAAAACAGAATTCAGATAGCCCATATTATTTGTAGAGCTTTCAAATTGTCCACCTCTTATCCCTAGTGTCAATATAGAAATAACAAAAACAACCGTATTTGAAAAATGAAATTTCAGCTGATGATAGTCGGAAAACAAGAAAAGCATTAATTTTGCACGCTGATGAAACCAACAGTCTCAAAATCCAGGGAATGATCAATCTTAACCTGAAAAGAAATCAAAATTTCCAGATCCAATTAAAAAGGCCCAGATCTTAAAGATCTCAACATCATGCATATCATGTTAACTAAAGCCTGAAAAGACATGATTAGATAATTTATAAAAAAAGAAAGAAAGAAATAGTTTTGAAAGCGAAGAGAGTACATGCAATAAATGATTTGACTAGTTGTTTAAAGTGAGATGATTATGAAGAATAAATAACATAGATGAAGATGGTGGATGAGGGGGAGAAAATGGTTACCTCAATCAATGAAGAAGAGGAAAAGGAAAGGCAGAATAAGAGTGAGGAAGATTGAAAGAGAAAAAAGCAAAGCACAGCGCTTAAAAGGCCCTTTAAGAAGGGAGAAAAAGACGAAGAGAAGAGACTGTTTTAGAGAGAGAGATAAGTATGATAAAACTAAAACCAGAGGCTGCTGCTGATTCTTTCTGTTTCATGTCTGGTTTGGTTTAGGGTTTAATAACTGAAATGAAAACCACCTCCATTTTCAAAACAAACAAAACAAAATTAGACTTTCTTATCTTATCCACTGTTTTTAAGAAGAAGAAGAAGAATAGTAATATTATTACCTTATAAGCTAGTATATATTTAAATAAAAATATTATTAATTAATTTCAAACAAACAATTTTAGTAAAATTCAAACAAAATGGTTAATACAAGGGAGTGGAATCAAAGAAACAAACTGATTTTTGAAAAAAGGGTGGATGGAGGTGTTTGGTTCACAGGCGTCGCCGGAGAGGGAGCCGAGAGGCAAGCTAATTACAAAACGGCCTAAGTCAACATAGTTGTATAACTCTATTATTATTATTATTATTAGGTATTTGAACCATACACGTGGAGTACATGCAAAAGAAAGTTTCGTTTTTCCATTTCCAGAAAAATGACAACTTAATTAATATAAGAAAATGAAAAACAAAACAAAAGACGTATATTATGTGGTTTTATGATTGATTGAGTTGTTGTTGTGTCCCGGTAGCACTCTAGTTTTGAGATTAGATGAGATGGAGACGGAAGAAACTAGCGAACATTCAACATTTTTGATGGCTTAATCTATCATTCTTATCAAATAAATTATACGTGTTTGTAATCAAGATAATTATAAGCCCATTCATGGGAAATGTAGAAACAGAACACAGCCCAAGCTAGGAAAGATTGCTTCTCAGTTGCAAAATGGATATGAATGATGGTTATTATTATGTATAATTTTAATTTAGATATAACAAACATAAATACAAACAGGGCAAATACCTGTTTGTTCTTAAGATAAAAATAAAAACTGCATTAATCAAATCATATATCATATTCACGTTCGCAAATTTTAGATTGTTTTATTTGCCCTTTAACTTTCCAATTCGGTTTTATGATACAAAATTCATCCTTAAGTTCGCCCCATTCAAAGCCTTACTAATACAAGCCCCATTCGCCCTTACGTCTGCATTAACCAAAACCTTCGTAGTTCGTCTAAAGATTTTAAAATCACATCCAAAATATTCTCACTATCTACCATCAACTACCACTGTCTATAAAAGTAGGGGTATAGCACAATAAAACATGTGTACAGGATCTTTAGGCTCCTCTTGGCCTATAAAAGGGACTCTTTTCTTTAAGGGAGGACGAATACCGCGAGCCTCTACTATTACTTTTCTTTCTCTTCCAATGCTATTTCATCCGAAGCTTTCATCATCCTCACGGTGTGAACCACCCTAAACCACCATCCTGCAAACCACAAATTAATCATTGGTGTCATCTGCAAGAAACAAGACAATGAATTATAAAAGTATAATAAAAAAAATTGATATTTAAAAAATAATAATAATACGAGCATGATAAGAATAAGCTAGTAAATTAGTGTTCCTTGCTATGAAGTTAAATATTTCCCAACACAGAACTGAAATAACAGGGTTAGCAAAAGTTGCAATGGTACATGGGTTCGTTAGTTATGGTGGTAGGCCATGAATTAGCCACTATAAATTTTATAAAGTGTGTTTTACTTTACAAAACCAACCCTCCCTCCAACGCCATCACATACTAGTTGCAATGTCTTCTTTAGTCATTCCCAAAAATCACTACAATAGTGTCATCACTGTTTCCAGCAAATGCACCATTAATGTACAAAATTCCCTTCAGGCTAATCAGAATATCTACACTGCCGCTGAACAAGAAGAAGTAACTAAAGAATATTTGCTCAAGTCATCGGATTGATAATGGTTGTTGAAATACATACCTCGATAGCAGTAAAAGGATTATGACATTGGCTGAATTTGTTGGGTTTTGAAAGCCAAAGCAGTCGAATAGGAGAAGAATACCTTGTATTTCAAAGCCTCAGGCAGCAATACTCCCTGGTCTCGCCTATCGGAAGAAGTCATTCAAATGTATTACACCATTGCATACATCTGCAAAACATGACTGCCATTACAAAATAATGCAGTCGCAACCACCCACGCATTCCTCAATTTTGGTGACTAAATCAGCTAACCTACAGACACAATTTTAGATATATATCATATCATAGAACTCTTTTGTTTGTTTCTAATACTAGAAAAGTTTTCTCATGGTCCTTACAAGGTCAACTAGATACACTTCCAAAACCCGTTACCAACTTACCCGTTGAAACTAGAACTCCCGTGTGCCACTCCATCCTCCAAGCGCTCATCCAGCCTTGCAATGCGTGTAACTTGTAGAATATTGTCCTCGATCATTAGGGGAACCCCTTCATATTATTTATATGTTTCGATCCGATAATAATAATTTTAAACTGATCTCAACAATGAAAGGATCAATGACAATTCCGAGAAAGAGAAAAGACAACGGGTGACTAACTTCCCTTGAGAGGCTAAGACAAAAATATATTAACTTTGTCGCCAATAAATCAACTTTGCTTTTGCAAAATGCATTATCAAATAATCAAATACATCAAAGTGAAGGAATCTTTTCCCAAAGAAAAAACAAAAACAAAAATACTACAATATGGTTCAACGAGAACCAGACTTCCTCATGGGGCTTGTTGTCAGTCAACAGTCACAGATGGAACTTGTGCGTCTTAGCAGTGTTTGAAACCGAGTTTTGCGATAGGGAGAGCAGTGCAGTGCAGCCTCCAACACAAACCAAGTCATCTACTACTGGTCTCAAACCCATCCTACCCAGATCATAAGTCACAAATAGACCAACCATTACCATAAACAACTAACACCACACATCTCAATTTATTCGCCTTCTCCTATCCCTCTCTCTGCCTCTATCCCTGTCATGATCTTCCCTTTCCCTGCTTCCACTCTTTTCGCGATAGTCTCGCTCCCTTTCTCTCCCCCTTTCACTTTCCAGTTCATGACCACTACCTCTATCCCTGTGCCTTTCTTGCTCCTTTTCTGAACCATTTTCTCTATCCCTGTCTCTGTTTGATGATTTCCGCGGAGGGCTCTCACTTCGGCTTTCACTGCGATGCCGCTTGCTTACAGAGTCACGTGCTTCATCCCGCCTATCTCTCCTCTCTGCAATTTCAATAATGTATAAACTAATATTAGGGAATGCCTTCAACTCAAGAAAGTACATCAACTTCTTACAAGTCTTTCAAAGCATCAACAATTGGTCAAATGGCAAAACTTACTTCTTCCTGAAGTATCTTCACCAGAATCTGTTAAACCATACTCAGATTCTAGCCGTTTTCGGTGGGCAGCAACCCTTCTCTCAATATCCTCAGCATTTTTAATTCCCCGCTCCTCAAGGGATTCTCGATATTCTATCAAAGCAACCTCCAAACGTCTCAACTTTTGCCTGTGGTATTATGAGCATAGTGAAACATTAATAAATTAATAACTGCATGAGCAAATTCTACTGCACAGAGTTGATAAGAACATTTTGATTTTTCTTTTGTGTGCCTCAAGAAATGAAAATTCATCATACCTCTGCTCTTCATTGATTGCACTTTCAGATGGAGCAGAAGTTTTCATATGAGTTCCAAACTCCAATTCATCAGTCTTACAAGGGCCATCACCAGCATTCTCACTTCCAGAAGACAACCGAGTGCTTCTCTTTTCTTCATCATCACTGTCATCATCCTCTCTAGCCCATTTAGAGGCTGGCAAAACAGGATCCATTTTATCTTTCTTCGTGAATGCTTTTAGTTCAGGCTGTGGGACTGGAAAGGTTTCAGCCAAAGGTACAGAAACTTTGTGTTCTGAATGGATCTCATCCTCTCCAAAACAGGTCCATTCAGACAATCCCACAGACTCTGGCTCAGCATTTGCACCTCTCTGACCACTAAGATACCTACTAGAACTAGATCGGAGCTTCAACTCATCATCTAGTTCATAATTCTTCTGCTTTTCCGCATCTTCCAAACTTAATAGTCTAGCAACCATTATTTCTCTACCACCAACAAGAGACAATCCATTATGTCTACAACGTCTTTCCAGCTCAGCAAGTGGGAGATCCATTAGCTCCTTCATAGCTGCACCTTTTCCCATTGCCAAAGCAGCATCTTGATTGGCCTTAATCCCATTATCTGCATCTTCTGAACTAATTTTATTTTCAATTGCTGGAGCATTACCACATATAGAATGAAAAGGGGCCACACCAGAGTTTCCTGATCGAAGAAAAGTAGCTCGCAGTCCATTCACATATGCATCTGAAAAAAGAAACCAGTCTGACCATACTTGCAACACTTTCAGAACCCTTTCCTGAAAAACAAGAAAAGATCAAAAACCCATGAACCAGGTATAAATACATGCACATGGCCACAAGCCAGTTCATTTTTCAGGTCCCAGCAGAACAAACATAACATTAAGCACACTGGAAGCGGTATAAAAGGTCAACATTATACCTACCTTAAGGGCTTCGGCTGTGATCCTTCCCGTCACACTGCGGTACAAATCATTAAAGCTCTCCATTATATCAGGCAAAGTTGCTTCAAATTTGGTACGGTATGCAGATGCATTTTTAACAGGAGCACTGCTGTTATGAAGAATGTCAGAGACAAGCATAAGCCTTGCAACTTTAGTTGGAATTGGTGTCTCTTTAAGTGTCAAGGATTCTGTCAAAACTTCAACTATCTGCAAGAGAAAATGAGGGGTGGACACGTGTCAATTTTAAGTTCTCATAATTTTGTTTAAAGGTTCAAACTGAGGAATGAAACTTAATGTTATAGATGACTCTGCATATAATCACTCAACATAACTACTAGACCTGGAATGTTGTTCCTTTCCCTTGTAAATTTTCTTTTGTGTCCACAAATCTACTTTTTTAAACATTTAAAATAACAATAAGAACATTCAAAATGAAAGCCCTCAAGAGAGACCCAGCCAGGAACTATTAGAGTTTTGAGAATAGGAGACAACTTATAGAGCATGAAATGCAGTAAGGCATGCTGTAGATATAAGGAATACCTCCCCAGCAGCATCAGCATTATCCAAAGCAAATCCCATAGCTTCCTTAATCTGACTCCTCTCTAAAGTCAAGGCCCGTAGCATGTCCTCAAATTCATCCCTTTGAGGATCAGTAAGTGTTCGTTCTGGATCCAGCCGCTGTAATAATCAATATAGTAAAGGATGATTAACTAACTGAAATCACAAAAGAATCACACATCAGGAGCAAAACAAGTTCATCTTTGGAATACCCTGCTTCTTCCTGCAGCATATGTGGCAGTGTAGTCCTTTTCATGCTCTGGACTTCTTGTAGTTGGCAGAGGAGGTGGTACCCATCTAAGGAGGAAAAAGAAAAAAAAAAATTATGCATCGCCAATACTGTCTAACACAACTTGTGAAAGGAATGTAATTAACAGGAAAATGTTGGCATATTATTACCGTCCACTACCAGTTATCATGATAAAAGGCTCCATCCGCCACCTTTGAAGTGTATCACCCTGCATTTCCACAAACATCGAAGTTCTTCAATAATTATTCCTTCTTTACATATATCCCAAGTATGGCAAACTAAGTTGCAAAAAAATGCCAGGGACAAAACTAGGAGATGCATTCAGATAGCTAACACAATGGACCTGAGCGAAAGAATATAATCTCCAGACATAGTAAGTATGTTCCTTTGAGCCAAGCTCAAACAAAAAGCTGAATAGAGGATTGCCACGACCCCTCTCCATAATAGCTTGTTCAAAAGCGCATCCTCCATCAAGAACATAAAGAGCCATTGTATCGATGACATGGCGAAGATGGTCATCATCAGGGGGGGTAACCATTATATCTGGAACATTTGGAGTAAGAACCTGACAGGAAGATATATCAAATAAAGAATTAACTCAGGCAGATATCAAATTGCCATTTTCTTAAGGAAAGATGAATGTAATTCAGTTAAAATACCAATTCAGAGTTCTGATTTGGAACAGATGTCACCGGTGGACCTGAAGGACCGGATAAGATTATAGAACTACCCTGCCAATCAGAAAATAAGCTTTAGAATTACAGCATAGAAAAACACTAGATGGAGGGATTTGTGAACTGGCTACTCAAACCAAAGCTATATTATCAGATACTAGCTTCAAAAGAGATTAGTGGCTTAAGCATCTTTTATACAAAAACAAATAAGCACTTTAATCAATTGAGTTTAGAATACTTCTGCAAAAGAACCTAACCAACCTCCTTACTCCTGATGGCCATGTGTCCAGGTGGGGGAGCAGGTAATGCTTGTGAAGGAAGAGCAACAGATTTACCCCACCCGATTTTCAACTCATATTCATATACAACAACTCCTGCCAAACAAACATATATTGATGTCATATACCGGTTAAAATAAAATAACAGTTATATATCACAGCAATTAGATTCAAATCAATCATCAATTACCAATAACATCACAAAATGAAGTAAATACAAGGGGCATTTCAGCATTTACAGACCTTTAGAGATTAGATGTCACAATTTGGAAATGCTTCACATAGGGCTTTACTAGAGGGAAAAATATGGCATCCACAAGTTCATTAAAGATTTTACTTTGTTCAAGATGGAACAGCAAGCCTTAATCCCCAATATATCTGGAGTTGGCTACAAGAATAAGAAAAATTTGCATTCAGAACACAAATCCTCCTCCCCCAATCATTCCTATCAACCATCATCCCCTCTTCAAGAACTAACAGTTTCACATCCTTATTTTATCACCTGCAATCATGTCTTTTGTAGTCTCCCTTGAACCTTTTACCATACAAAATGTAAATTTGATCCAATCCTTATTACAGGTGCACCCCTTAATCTGCACCCTATGTAGCTAAACCACCGTAACTGTTTCTTCTCACCTTATCCTCCATATGAGACATCCCACCCTGGAGAGCCTCATTTTTCAGTATGTCTTTCCCAGTCATACCACATTGCTATTATCATGCATCTAACTTAGAGCAAAAAGGACAGTTCAAGAATCAAGGACATCAAAATGCACTTCTCACAAGATTAATGAAACAACTTCTACAAAAAGGCTTTAAGGAATACCTTGCATTTCATCTTTTGCAGCTTGTCCATCAGCTCTATTCATGAAAGCTACAAAGCCACAATTTCTTTGTCGCCGCCGCTCTTCCTCTGTCCTAGGCCACATAATCTTCACACTAGCAATAGGCCCAAATCTTCCAAAAGTCCGAAGAAGAAAATTTTCATCCACCTATTAACAAGAACTTATAGATAGAAAAAATGAACACTTACAGAGAAACAAAGTGGAAAGGAAGATTAAAAGCAGCAATTAAGAAACAACAGCAACATACCTTTGGTGAGAGATTTCCAACATAAAGATTTGTTGTTTGAGGATCACCATCATCAAATGATCCAGGCAGTTTTCCACTAGGATCAAAATCATCAGGGAGTTCATCAAAGCGACTAGATGGCTGGGAAAGGAACAACCAAGGGATAAGATTCATACACCTCTATGACAAAAGAAGCAGAAAACAGATAACATGTACAAAATAGAATGCTACATGAGAAAGACAGTGACAGATAAACCATCAGCATACATCTAAGTGCAAGAAACAAAGGGAAGAAAGTTGAAATATGAATAAATTTAGTCACTACTATTGAATAACATTCGAATCCCACTGAAACACTTACAGTTGAATTGTCACTATGACGCCCATCGCGCCAATGTTCACGTTCCTGATTTCTTCTCTCCCTCATTTCTTGTTCATGCTTTAGCTCCTCCATAAAATGATCAATGTTCCGAGACTTCCCCTTCTCTTTTTCCTTTGGCCTCTCCTCCTCCTTCTAGAAACATAATTGTCAAAGTTTAAAACAAAATGTACATATCACACATTGAAAAACTCAGTTGGGAATGAATTAAATTTAAACATATGCTATAATTTCACTAACAGAATTCACCTTCTTCTCAGATTCCTTTCCCTTGGCTGCCAAAGGAGGTGGTATGAAAGATGGAACATACCTGCATACATACAATGAAAGATAAACTTCCATTTTACAGAAAGATTTCTTTTCACAGTTCCATTCTTTAACCAAAATTCATGACTTTTCCTCATCAATGAACTTTAAAGGAGACTTTCTAGGGAAACCATCATTAAAACATTTTATGTGACAATAAGGCATACAGAGCTGTTCCTAGATTTCATTAGTGAATTCATTTTTAGCCAAAACTTGTGCAGTTGGTGTGCAAGCATGCTGGAACATCCCCCTATAAAAACCAATTAAAAGCATTTTAAAGAATTAGGTACCAGAGCGATGGAATTTTTATTTTTTATTTTGAAGGGACAGATGGAAATTCAAGTTATCCGAATTAGATCACACCATAAAGTAGAAGGGAAAAAAAAGATCTTTCTTCAATGAACAATTACTCATCATAACTTCATATGTGCTAATATGCACTCTTAACTGCACAAAAAGGAATCACCACAAAATCCTAAAAGATGTAGTATCCCAAATGTCATTAACAAAAGAAAATGCTAAAATGAAATTCACATACTTAAATGAAACAGAAAGGCAAACTGACATGCTAGAACCATTCAAAATTCAAATTAAATATGATTATCTAACCAGCTTATAAATTCTTTGAGTAAAGAAAACCATTCAGACAACTAATACCAACTAGTTTGTTATAGACCTTAATTAAGCTGAGGGGCCTCCTAATCTAAAGTTAAGGAAACAACATCCATTTATTTTCCATCTACCACAATTACTACTTTGACTGTAAATCTTATCTAATTTTCTATATATTGTACCTATCCAAGCAATAAATAAGAATAACAGCAGGGTTACTGACTGCATGACATGAAGCGATAAAATAATATAATGTCAACTAAAAATGATATAATAGCCAAAATTCCAGGATAAACCATTCGTTTCAATTGATCTTTAAGAATTAAAAGGAATCGTATTTTAACACTTTTCCTAGCCAACTATAATTAGTACATTGCCTTTTGTCAACTGAAAGTAAAACACTTATAGTTTCTTCTTCACTATGCCAGAGATGGCCAAAATCAACATATTATTAACTTCCCAAACAGTTTCATTTTGAAATACAGATTAGGACTTATAAATAAACTAAGAAAGGTAGTAATTCCACAATGGGGTGAGGATAAGAGTTGAAATTCAAAAGATAATAAATAACATATATTTCCTTGGTAAAGTAAAAAAAGGCCCTAACAGATTTTTTTTTTTCAAATTTAGTGATATCAAAGTGCAACAAGGTGCTATACCAAAATTTTTCATGATATTATAGAAGCTTTTAAAAATATAAGGTTGGAGCGAAAATACCACTAAGTCACCATGTAATTATTCAAATTATGATACCAAGCCAAAAGAACATTAATATTGCAGCATGGTTAATCAAAAGCAATTATTTACCTACTTCCCTTCTTTGGAACAGATACCCCATCTTTGGACTTTTCACCTGCCATCCGCAAATGAATAAACAAGGCCCATATTTTTATTAATGTGCTCTCATGATATGATACGGAAATCATTCTACTTGCTCAAAATCACTGACACTTAAAAACCGAAACAAATATATTAAATTTCTGCCGAAACAAATATTGAGTGAGTTCCTGAATCAGACTGACCTTCAGAATCGGGCTTGAATTTCTCATTGGGATTGATTGTTCCACCTCGAACAAATGCCTTCGACCCAGGTGCATTGTCTCCTTGAAAAGAAGCCACGAACTCCTCGTATAATCGAGCAGTTTCATCCTCCTCCCTCTGACAAACGACCGGGGGGGGGGGGGGGAATAATTATTTTAGCTCAAAGAATCAAACAGAACTGAATCGAAAAGCACGAAACCAAATTAATTAGAGCTGTGAACTTTGTAGCTAAAACAAATCGCAGTACCTTCTTCTTAGCTTCCTCCTCTTCTCTGTGCTTCTGGAAAGGCGTTTTCTTGCGTGTGATCGAAAATGAACTCATCTTCAAATGATTGAATCAAAGACTCCTTATCCTTTAACCACAAAATAGAAAATTTAAAAAAAATCAACTAAACCCCCCCCCCCAAATTGATTCAATCCCTAACATATAGTAAACCCTAACAAATTAGACCTCCCAAGGTTACGGGTAGAGAAGAAGGCGTGAAATCCTACCTGGCCAAATGGAAGAATTTGTGCGATTTGGACTTCGGAGAATCGATTGTTAGGATCAGTTCAGAGACAAATAAACCCAAAATAGGAGGCAAAACAACACATGAAATTGAGCTCTTCAGTACAGTGACTTATTTACTTCCATTAAATTGAAAACATTAATATTAGGTTAAAATGTGCCTATAGTCACAGTACTTATCGAAAATTAAGAATTAAGTTTTTTTTTAAATTCAAGTTAATTATAATATTTTTTTAGTTATATGGTTATTTATTAAATGATTAATTTTTTTATTTTAAAATATTATAACAATATATTTAATAAAAAATTAGATTTTAATTTTAAAATTTAAAAGGTAAAAGAATTAAATTCTTAAAAATATAAGTATATATATTAAATAATATTGTTTTCCAAAATTATATAGATATTGTTTTGGTACTGTCAGGCTTGACTTTGGAGATAGTTCAGGAGTGTTACCGTCCAGGGTCCAAAGTAGAGAGAGATCCATTTTTTTTAAAATTTTTTTAATTTTTTTAAATAGTAAATTCATTATGATTCATGCATCAGATTTATTGGTAATGAGAAAGAAAAATTGTAGGTTTTAATTTGATTGGACATGACATTTTTCTATTTATTTTATTGGTTTTGTTACTTTATTTTCCTTTATTATGAAATTTGCTTTTGAATTTTTTTTTTCTACTTTGGGCTATTGATATTTGTTTGACTTTGAGCTTCCTATTTATTTAAACTAAATGTTCAATTCTATTATTTAAAAAAAAAAATACAAACTTTGAGCTTCTTTTTTCTATTTGATTGTAGCGAAGAATAAAAAAAAAGAAGTGTGGGATTAAGTTGAGAAATTAAATAATAAAAATATTTTTAATTTTCCATTTCAATGTATTTTTACTATATTGAACAATTTTTGGTTGGCGATGAAAATTGGAATTAGTCATTTTGGGGGATTAAAAAGGAAAATATACTTTATTTTATTAAGTGGACAATTAAGCCTATGAATAATTATTAGTCAAACTATTTCAATAAGGGTAAACTAGTAATATAACAATCTATTTGTGAAATAAACAATTTGGTGGAAAAACTCACTAGCATTTGTCTTCTTCCTTGAGTTAAATGAAAAGAAAAGAAACGAAAAGAAAAACACCATTGAAGAGAAAGGAAAGTTCGGTTGGAAAAGAAAATCCCTTGCATGTAAGTGTTTTAGCTTGAATTTCTTATTAATTTTTTATATTTTGAGACCCTTGAAGCTAAATTAAGCTTAATAAAAGGTCAAATTGAGATAAATGGTGACATGTTAGGAACTGATTTTTTATACGGTTAGTGTTATTAAAAATTCTGGAAGTATTGATGAGTTTTGGGTTGTAATTGAACTCTTTTGTGAGAGACTTTTTGCTAAATATTCATCTTTAGGGAGTTATAAGTACGAAGAATAAATTGAAAGAGTAAAAACTGTAAACTTAATGGAATAACGGATTGTTAGTGTACAGCATAAATTCAGTTAGTTGAAAAATAAATTTAAAGGGGTTAAATAGTTAAGGCTTGAACAATGACCGAATTGTATATGAAGAAAAATATTAGGAATCAAATGAAAATTTTGTTGTTGTCCATGGGGGGAAACATTAGATGTCCAAAATTTAGAAATTTAACATTCAATTTTCAATTTTCAGCTGATTTAATAAGAACGTTGTTAATGATTTACAATTGTCCAAAACTTGAATTTTTAATATGTTATGTTGAATTTAATATTTGTATTATTGGGGATTTAATATTGTCTAAAGCATGTGTTAATGTTGTTAAAATAAGATTTATTTTATTATCTCATGCCGAATTTAATGTTTGTAAACTTATGGTTTCAGCATATAAATACGGTTTTGAAAATGCCAAATTTTTTTAAAATGGGCCCAATTATTTTTTTAGCCTAGGGTCCCAAAAATATCAAGAACGGACTTGAGTATTGTTATAAGCTCCCCCGACCCGAGTCAATAAAATGTTGAGCATTTTTTACGTTCACACAGGTTCGGCAAAGAAGGGGAGCCTAAACTATGCGCAATGACAATACAATAATTAGACCGGTTGAAAACTCGGGTTATCCCATTATTAGAAATTTAGGAGGTTTTCTTAGATTAAAATTAAAAGGTTTAATGATAAATTTGACCACTAATATTTACATATTTTGTCAAAATGGTTTGAATTGTATTTTTTAGTCTTTTTTGGCCATCAATCTTTATTTTTTTTTCAAAATGTTTTTTCTTATAGATTTGATGAAAGTACTGTTAAAAAATTAACGAGATAATGTGGAATATTTTTAGTGAGATATAATTTATTTTAATGAGATATAATTTATTACTTAGATAACCTAATAAAATAATTACACATGGAAAATAATAAAATAAATAAATAATTCATGAAGTTAAAAAAATAACTCTTAATTTAAAAAATTAGATATAATTATCTAAAAAATGTTTCAAAATGAATGCACACATTTAGTATTTTTTGTTTAATTTATTAATTATCTTTTTAAAATCTCTCAGTAAACAAACATATGTATTCATTTTGAAACATTTTTTTAGATAATTATGTTTATTTTCCTTAAATTAAGAGTTATTTTTAATTTCATGTATAATTTATTTATTTTATTATTTTTCACTTGTAATTGTCTTATTGGGCTATCTAAGTAATAAATTATATCTCATTAAAAATATTTCATATCATCCTCGTTAATTTTTTTAACGTAGTTTCATCAAATTTATTAGAAAAAGCAGTTTGAAAAAAAAAAAATATTGAGGCCAAAAAAGGCTCAAAAATACAATTAGGGTTATTTTGACAAAACATGTAAATGTTAGCTACCAAATTTATCATTAAGCCAAATTAAAACGGTTTAAAATATATATTAAACTCAAATTGATTGATTTATTTTTAAGTTTATAATATATTTTTATTTATTTTATATACTATGTAATTTATAAGGTGCACTAATTCTCTTTTTGTAATCTATAGTGATTCAAACCGTGTGTAAATAGAAAGTAAGTATAATCTTTTTCTATCCAAGTGAAAGTTAAATCATCCTTTCTTTTTTTCTACTCTTTTCACTTATCTTATAATTCTCTTAAATATAATTGAAACTCTTGTAGAGCTTCAAAATACAATAATTTGTTTAAAAAAAGATTTTGAGATGAAAAATTTTAGAAAAACAAAGTTCTGTCTCGGCTTGCATATTGAGTATTTATAAGATGAAATTCATGTAAATCAATTAGCTTATAAAAAAAATCTTAAAGAAATTTTACATGGATAAAGCACGTCAATTAAGTTGCCCAATGGTTGCAAAAATGATGAATGGTTGTAAGATCACTATATGTGAATGTATCTTGCAAACAACAAGAAACTCGATATAGCATTCGTTATGAACTTGTTAGTAAGATTTAGTTCTTCTTCAACACATAAACATTGGAATGGAATTAAACATTTATATAGATATCTTAGAGTAACTGTTGGAATGAGGTTGTTTTATTCAAGTGATTAAAGATCTTTATTAAGTTGGCATTAATTGTTGCCTCTTCAAATCATGGAGAAATAATTGCAATGCATGAGGCAAATCAAGAGTTTAACTAAGGTTTTTTTACCTAACATATCTAGAATTTATGTGATTAGCCTCTGTAATAAAAGATGTCGACTATTTTATATGAAGATAATGCAATATGTAAAGCTCAATTGAACAGTAGTTGCATCAAAGTTGATATAAAAGTTTAACAAATTCATTATAGTGATAACTTAACTGATCTTTTTACCAAGATATTGTCAACCACAATATTTGAAATTCTAGTAAATAAGGTCGGAATGTGTTGACTCAAAGATGTATTGTGATGTTACCATTACGGTGAGTCTAAAACATGTTTACTCTTTTCCTTTAATCAAAGTTTTATCACATTAGATTTTCCTGGCAACTTCTAATAGTAGATTGTGTATTATTTTTCATTCATTAGGTTTTCATCTCACAAAATTTTTCTTAATAAGATTTAACGGTAAAAATTTCTGTTAACAGACATCCAAAAGGAAGTATTGTAAATCGATTAATAAATGGATATACATATAACTTCCCAAATCTCCCAAATTAATTCTCTTCCAACTCCTAAAAAATTTATACAGGGCCTTAATTTCTTTTTTTTGTAACCTATTGTGATTTTAGTCCTATAATTATAGGACAAGTATGAGACTTTTATATTCGAATGAAATATTTCATTTTTTTTACTTTCTCTGTCGTTCATTCTATAATTCTATTAATTTATAATACTTTTATATATTTTTATATATTTTGTGTGAGCTAACCAATGTTTATATATTGCTTTAAATACTAAAACCATAATTTTTCTTAATTAATAAATACTAATAGTATAATCACACACAAAAAAAAAGAAAAAGTCAAAGTACAATACTTGTTAAAGATAAAAAAATTGTGATCGATAAGATTGAAATTGATTGTTGTGACAAATATTACGGGAAAGTGAAAAAGGATTTGTGTTGTGTTGTGCATCTGCAGTAGTGATAAGAAAATGCTTTCGTTTTCTCCTTGTGTTACAGAAAGAACTCATGATCAACAAGTTTCTGAAATAACTCCTTATATTTGATTGGTGTTGGGCAGATTCGAATGGAGGCAAAAACTTCTTGATATTTTGGTCCAAAACTACTAAGGATCTTGATTTAGTAAGTTGATCACGGGGATTGGGATTCGTGTGTGGCTTTTGTTTACATAGAGAGTAAAAAGGCCCATGCTTTTTGTGAAGTATCAATGGTAGCAATCATGGAGGCAATTGAGACCAAAGTGATCATGGCTTATTGGATGAGTCGATCTTGGTGAAATCAAATGTGATAATTAGGATTTAATTCGGTAATGTTATTCACTTCAACATGTTTTTGTGGAGCGGGTTTTGGTGCCATTAAGATGGCTTTGAAGATCATGTCCATCTAACAACATGGTAAATTGTGCTTTCCAATTCAAAAAGTTGGAACTACTGTGAAGCCGAAAAGGTAATTGGAATGCTGGGTTGAATTGAACAATTCGAACAGTTGTAGGGGTAGTAGTGTTGTCAGAAGTAATTACTGAGGGGATTGAGTTATCGGTAGCCATTATTAGAAAGTTTGAGTGGGTTAGGAAAAAATTTGGAGGATCTTTTCTCGGTTAGAGATATTTGGCTCTGTATACCATATAGGGTATGGAAAGAATGGAGAAGAAGACACACATCACCCATTGATAATTGACCGAATTTTTACAAATAGGAAATTGAATAAGATGATATCAGTTATTGCCATAACCTCAAAAGATAACATAATAAATTTAAATTAAGAAAATGAAAAATAGTAGACTAAGAAAAACTTGATCAAGCTCATATGGTTAATAAAAATAAGATTATTGAAATAACCTTGAAATTGAGCAAGAATAAAGCCACAAACCTTTTATATACCAACCAATAAAAATGAAGAAAATGAAGTAAAGGTTGACTAATGGATATTGATAAATACGACTCTGGGCAAATGATAAAAAATGATGTCTAATATGGAAACCTGTTTGTGAGCTTGGTTGAACCTGCACCGGTAGCTTCACTGAATTTAAAATGGTAGTAAGAGTCTCAGACTGACGTTGACCTCTTACCCTAAACATTTATTTATTATTATTTTTTTTTTTTGGGGGGGGGGGGGGGTTGGAATCCCAAATAGGACACAAGTTTCTGGACATTTCATCTGTGTTGTTTAATAATTGTTAAGAAGAATACTGCACTTGTGATTGTGATCATAGATTAGGCAGGCACCTTTCTTTAATAGACTAATTCCCCAGTTATATATTCCAAAAATAGCTTCCCTTGATGCTTTTTCTGGTTCATATTCTTTTTGGATGCAAGCTTCATGCTATATATTATAAGCCAAAATAATTGATGGTTGGGTTAGCTGAGAATGAACCTGGAAAGTCAAAATCCGGTTTGGTTATCAATCATTTAGATTCTTAAGCTATCTACCTTGGAGTTCTATTATAATAAGCTGTCCCCAGCTCCATCTGCCCCCAGTAGCATTTACATAAATTATAAATTTCATTTTCATGCAAGAAACCAAATGAGCCTTGCTTGATTTGATTACGTCACAAGCAAACTTATGGAAAGCAAGCAGCTACAACCTCTCTCACGCTTTGACACCCAATTAGATTATTCTTTTATATAAACTAAATTGCTGGACAAGCCGATAGATAACACAAGGTATTGTTGTTGTTAAAGAAAATGTGTATACTGTTTAAGCTAGTGTTATTGTATTTATGGGTGCATTGGGTGAATCAAGGCTCAGATTTCGTGACCGGAGGGTCTGGAAATGTTACTAGTGGCACTGTTTTTGTTAATGGAACAGCTTCAATAGGAAAAACAGATGATAATTTCATCTGTGCTACGTTGGATTGGTGGCCTCCTAACAAATGTGACTATGGAACATGTAGCTGGGGAAGAGCTTCTCTCCATAATCTAGTAAGCTGCTGCTTCTCCTCCCATTAAATCAAATAACCCTTGTTTCTGGAATTTTAATGGCTTTTGCTCCACTTTCACAGGATCTTTCCAACCCCATTTTGTTAAACGCTATCAAAGGTAACAAAATTATTTGATCCTTTCATTGAAATCGTACAGTTGAGGCTTATATTTGTAAAAATGCTGCAGCTTTTTCGCCATTAAAGATAAGAATGGGAGGTACGCTGCAAGATAAGGTGATTTACGAAACAAAAGATGATAAAAGTCCTTGTGCACCATTTTTCAAAAATAGTTCAGAGATGTTCGGTTTCTCCAAAGGTTGCTTACCAATGTCTAGATGGGACCAACTCAACGTTTTCTTCAAAAAAGCTGGGTAAGCAATATAATTTCCATCATTTCTTTTTGTCTACTTCCTTTTACTTACTTCCACTCCAATACAGGGCTATGGTAGTTTTCGGATTAAATGCACTAAGTGGGAAGACCATAGGTTCGGACGGTTCTGCCACTGGAGCTTGGAATTCTAGTAATGCTGAATCCCTTATACGATACACTGTTAACAAGGGCTATAGCATTCATGGTTGGGAACTTGGTAAATGAACCACGCCAGAGTTAAAAGCAATTTCTTTTTAGCTGGAACAATGAATTAGTTTTCTTAAATAATAATACAAGTGGTTAATCAGGAAATGAACTGTGTGGCACCGGCGTTGGAGCCAAAGTTGCAGCCGACCAATATGCGTCTGATGTGAAGTCTCTTGAAAACATTGTTCAGAATATATATAGAGGATTTGAGGTTAAGCCATTGGTAATAGCACCAGGAGGATTCATTGATACAAACTGGTTCGCGCAATTTGTACAAAGAACACCTAAATCTCTTCAAGTGGTGACCCAACACATTTACAACCTTGGTCCAGGTACACGCGCAAAAAGCAGTTACTTAAAAGTACCCTCAAACGAAGCAGCATTCCAAATCACCCTGAACGTTGGTTATGTAGGTAATTATAATCAGCTCATCAACAACATCCTAGATCCATCTTATCTAGATGGTGGGGCCCAGCCCTTTAGAGACCTCGAAGCAATTCTCAAGAATTCAGCAACATCAGCAGTGGCTTGGGTTGGTGAAGCAGGAGGAGCTTACAACAGCGGTCAAAACCATGTCACCAATTCCTTTGTTAATGCTTTCTGGTAAGCTTCTTCACCACTTCTTCTTGCTCTTCATTTACCACTAAAAGCTGCTTAATTTTGACATGGGAATATCTTAATAAAACAGGTATTTGGATCAGCTTGGGATGGCATCTTCCTATTACACCAAAACATACTGTAGACAGACATTGATTGGTGGAAACTATGGTCTGCTTGACACTGCTACATTTGTCCCAAATCCTGATTACTATGGGTACGAATTAAACTCATTTGTCTTCAAACAGTGCCAAAAAGTTTGATCTCTCTCTCTCTCTCTCTCTCAGTGCCCTTCTCTGGCATCGGTTAATGGGGAGCAATGTCCTGTCAACAAGCTTCTCCGGGTCAACAGGTGTTCGAGCATATTCTCACTGTTCTAAACAATCTGTAAGTAGATCCTTGCCTCAGATTTAGTTCAAAATCGAAGCAATGTTTTTATAGGAAGGTTTTCTTCTTTTTTTTTTTAACAGCAAGGAATCACTCTGCTACTTGTCAATTTTAATGCCAACATTTCCGTTAATGTCCGAGTAGCGACTGAAGGAGAACAAGCTCCCAGAATAAACTTGGGAAACACAAGTAGAGAAGAGTACCATTTGACAGCCAAAGATGAAAATTTACACAGTAAAAAGGTGGTTTTGAATGGGAAAATACTCGCTCTAAATTCATCTGGGGGTATCCCTCCTATGGAACCAGTAAACAGGAGCATGACAGATCCAATTATTGTTGCTCCTTTCTCTTATGTATTTTCTCATATTCCAGGTATAATGCTTCCTGCCTGTATCAATTAAATTTCTTTTCTTCAATTTCCATAGTAAAGCAAAAACAAAAGAAATGCAAAATCCAGGTTTTTAATTGACCTTTTGAGTTTTGACATTACCGCACTGTTGTCTTCAATGGGAACAGATATTCAAGGTATTACATCTAAGCAACAGATGAAAATGGCTACTGAACTTGATAAAACTAATCAAACACAATCCTCTGTCCAACCAACCAGTAGTCACCCAATGCAGAGTAACCTGTGTTCATCCTCTAAAAGGAATGCTATATAGATATCTACATCTAAAATCTAAATGAATGATCCACAGAATGCTCTCGAAAATTCATCACTGCTGCCGTATCCAGAAAAAAAATGTTTGCATGATGTAGCGAGAAGCAATATTAGACACTAAAACCGCTCTCAGTGCAATCCTGACAGACAACCCACAAAATAGCGGCCCTTAAACTCATGACCAGAGTTAGCCATGTTCTCTCAAGCCACAGAATCGTCAACATAAGCTGCACTGTTAAATTAGTAGAACCATGCACCTTAAAATGTATTTTTGATAAATAAAATCAAAACCCTTTTTTTACTCTGAAAAAGGACAGAAATGTATGCTTATAATAGCTACCTAATGACTGTCTCTTTATTTTTCAAAATTGCATTGTAAAAGCTGTAAAAAAGTTTGAACAAGAATATAGCATGGAGGCAATTTCACCTTGTCTAATGCTACTGTAGCAAAGACGATTATCATCTATATAAGTTGCCTGGACACCCATCATCCAAGATCCCACTGATATATCATCATGAGCATAAGTCTTCAAAGATGCACTGCATGTAATATAAATTAGAAGTGAAACTCAATTTCATTAGGAATTTTAAGCAACATAAGAAGGTATAGTTCGCAATACAACCTTTCAAATGAATGTTTGACTATGTTCAACTTTGCATGCAAAGCAAAGTGATTGGTAATTGACATACAAAATAGATATGAATTTAGCTTATCTGTCATTCAGTTTATAACACATAAATACTAGTTTTATAGTACCCAAACTGTATTAATTACTAATGTCAAGAAACCTTGGTTTCTTTACAGTTTGAGAACCTCAAAGTAGAATGTCTATCTCATTCTTTCAAGATTATAGCAACAACAAATAAAAACTAACCTGTTTGTATTGATATATTGAGCAAGATTTTTGGAGAGTATAAGAAGTGAACCAGATGCATGCCGGAAATTCCTGAAGGGAAGAACATAATAGTATGAAAACACAAAATAGAAAAAATATGATAGTGCAAACATCAAGCTAGATAACTTACGATTTCTCATCCCCAAATTTCCACCATTCAGGTTCGTACCAAAGCTTTCCCCTGAAAACAAGATATCAGAAAGCTGAACTTAGAATGTAAACAACTCAAACTCAAAGTAGCATTTGAAAGAATGAATATCCTCCAAAATTGTCAGGGGAAAGTAACCAGAGTCAAATATCCAAAGATTACAAGAAAAAAAAGAATGTCCAAACATGACATAAGCACTATCTTTTATCATGATACAATGACAGACTAAGATATAAAAAAAGACGTACTATTCAGACACCACTTCTCCTGACTTCATGCATCCAATATAAGCACTATCTTGGCGATGTCGATGTTCAAGAAGTCCAATCAACCCCTCTGTCATGTAGAAAAAAAAAGGAGTGGATGATTTATCAAAGTTTCATTTAAAAAAGCGAAACAAGCCAAGAGCCAAAAAAAGTTGTGATATTCTATCCAAATGAAAAGGGAAGAAGTCCTACCTAGGTCAATGTCAATATTATCATCAACTTTAATGTAAAACTCGGCATCCCAATTTTGAAATGCAGTACTGAAGAAGAATTTTATCTTTTTAGGTAGCTCATCTTGAGCCTCCTCATGACCCTCCTAATAAATTAATATTGATAAGCATGCTCAAAATCTATGCTTAAGCCAGTCAAATCTCAATAAGCAAGTGGAAAGAGAAAATTTTATGAAAACCAATATCTTGCATCCAATTAAAGAAACATTCTGATAAAGTCTTGCTATCATGCGGGATATCTAGGCCTCAAAGAAAAAGTTCAAAAATCAAATTTGCAATCATATTCAATTGCTACCACTTACAAGAACAAAGAAATCCTTCGTCTTATTATTTTCCTCATCAATATGGTGATCCAAGCTATCACCTCGATTAGCACTACCAATTTAAAAGTAGTTAATCCCATTAGTGCCCACCAGTTGCATACTAGCAAAGGAATGAAACTGAGCAAAGAAGAGAATCGATAATCCATATAAAAAAAATGAATGAACAAAGATTAAAGACTATGGAATACCTTCGACCAATTACAAATCGTATCACTACTCCTCTTTCCTCAAGTTTTTTAAAGCATCACCTAGCAAAAACCATAATAATGCAGATAAGACATGCTCTCTACAGGAAAGTATATGTTATACTGATGCAATAGCATAGTAGCAGATACTCTAGCGAACACCAGAAATGAAAGTAAAAGCCAACGGAATATCCAAATTAAAGCTTTAGAGTATAAGAAACCAGCAACTCACCTCTAGGCATCCAAGAACCTCTAAATATATTTCGTTTCAAGTAACTACCAAATCCAGTATAAACTCCAATAAATGCTAGAAGCTTTCGTTCTGAAGAAGACTCACTTTGTGGCAACTGCTGCTTGAGGTAGCCTTGACTCTTAGCTAATGTCAAATCCATCTCAATTTCTACAATCCTCCTCTCTAGATCCCTAAATATCAAATTAAATATTCCAAATGAGGGCTGAATGCAAAAATCAGAAAAAGTCCAATTAGACCATAGAAAGTGTGAAAAGATTATAAGAATTAGAAATGAGAATCATACTTGCATCCTAAGACCATTAGCTTATCTTCGTTGGTAAGAACCTTTGGTTTCTAGCAATACAAAAACAGAAACATCAGAGGTACAATAGACACATTATAGTTATTAAAATTTTATTTAAAATAGTAAACTACGTTGCTAGAATAACCTTATAAACGTACACACAAAATTTTTACCAACAAATAGAAACAGAGGAAACAGGATAAAACAAGGAGAATTTGTTTGGCTTCTGAGTCCTAATGAAAACATCGCAGAAAGAAACCTGTTCAATGTTCTTCTTAAGAAGATTAGCAAGCAATTTTCTGTTCTCTGCATCTTGACCTAACCAAAATTTTGCAAAATAAACAAATCTAGCTTATCAGATTTGTTAGGTACGAAAACTGATAAAGGAAAAACGAAAAAAAAAAAGTAACAACAATTCTAAGCTGATTTAATTGAATATATACCAGGATTCTATGATCATTTTTCTTTTTTCCTCTCTAAATATGATCTAGAAAACAAAAAATCTCCAAGAAACTGGTGCATTGGAATTGAGAAATGAAGCAAAAATAGAGAAAAAAAAAAAAAAAAGGCGAACCGTCCAGCAACGTAAAGCCAAGCGACACAAGAGAAAAAAGCCATGACCAAAGAAGGCTTGGAAGTGTTTAGGTCCTTGGATCTCGAACGTCGTTCAGTTTTGGTGGTGGTAGGTAAACCCTCCATGGCACTCTCTAACATAGATACAGAAATGAAAACAGAGATTTAATTACGGTCTCTAATCTCTATAGTATTTGGAAATTTTAGAATGATGGAGTGCCAAGACAGAATCTAAATTTGAGAGCACAGTATAACTAGCAGCAATTCAAATCAAATCGCAAGGAAATTTGGAAGGGAGAATAAAACAAGAAGAGATGGACGGAGATCGATCCGCAGGGAGCAGAGCGGTTACTTGTAACTTGGAAGTAAGCGCTGACAGTTGGTCTAACAGGCCAGGCCCACCTATACTTGGGCCTCAATAAATTTTGGACAAGAAAGGGAAATGAGCTGGCAAACCAGCAGTTCCCATATATGATTTGGACAATAGTAATTAAAATTATTTTATAATCTTATAATTGATTTTATAAGTAAATTTATATATTTTGTAATTCAATATTTTATTTGATAAAAATAAAAGTTTTAAATTTGTTAGTTTTGGATAATAGTATTAAGTTACAATTCGAGAAATTATATGTACAAATATTTGCTTTATAATGTTTAAGGAAACAAGCAAAATTTAAAATTTTTAAATGTATTTAACGTGTTACAACTTTTATATTTTAAATTGGTTAATGTAGAATTTTTTATTATAAAATATTAAAGATATTAAATATTAAGATTTAATAAATAAGTTGTTTAAATATTCATACTTAGCATGTTTTTTTTAAATATACATAAATTTTATATTTATTTTTCATATTTTTATCATGTTAAAATTATTTAAAATATAGTAATAAAAATACTTTGTTTAATATGTTAATTAGAAACATGATTGAATTCGGAAATATGTAAAATAAAGGACCAACCGTTGAATTTAGAAAAGGTAGAAGAACCCATTCCATAAATTGGTTTGATCGAAGGGATTATCTTTGAAAATACATCATTAACATATAGTAGAAATAGATTGTAACTTTCCTTTTTTATCAATGTTGTCATCCTCTCCATAGAAATCTTTTTGATGTTTTTAAACTTTTTTCCCTTCAATTATAAGTTGGTGGAGAGTCGATGCTAGGTGCGGAAAATAATTCCGAATTCCAACGTCGAAGACTTGACCAATGTTTTTCCTTTGAAATAAAGAGTTAATACTTTTTAGAGAGAATAATAATTTTTTAATTGAAAAGTCTTGATTGTTTTTGTTTACATCTTTGCATGAAACACACAGTTGTGAGTAGGTATTATTTTGATCCAAGCAGTAATGCATTATAGAAAAATAAATCATAGATGAAATTGTTTTTCCAATCTACCCGATTTTTAAAGTTCCTTTTAGATTTGGTGATTGTAAATATACAAATCCATTTTTATTTACGTACATATAGTGATTTAAATTTGTCTTACTTTTTTAAATATGGTTTTGCATAAATCTTTTTAGAAATCATGTATTGCATCTCGTTTACATTTTTTTTACAACATCAATATTGAAATTAAGAAAAATGTAATTCTTACATAATTAAAAATAGAAAATTATTAAGGTGTGTATATATTGCAGGTAGATATGGTGGTTTTAAAAAAAAAAAAAAAAGATAAAAGAGTAAAAAAAATTGTATACGTGGGTAGTGCTTAATTTTGATGGTTTATATAGTTACATCAATTTTTTATGGAATGAATTGATTATTTAGTATTTAATCGATGGTGAAGGCTTTAAACATTAATTAAGGATTCTAAAAACTATACTAAATTGGATTGTATATATTGCTTATTTCTTTTTAATTAAATTGAACTGTTTAAAAATTTTAATAGTAATTTCGTGCTTAATTTTAGGGAAATTTTTTACATTTAATTATTGTCGAATGAATTTTAATTTGATTAGTATACGTATTATTGTCATTGCAAAAGGACGTGAGTTCAAGTGTAGTAAAATGTATTTTTCTATTATTTTTAAGTTTAGAAAGAGTTATTAATAGTTAATATTTATATTAAAAAAAACAAATATAATTGAGACCAATAATGAAATTGTTAAAAGAACATTATAGAGTTCAATAATCATATTTAAAATGTTACTGTCTAATAACTAAATTTATTTTAGTTAAAAACCTAGCTATAAAATATATATTATTAAACTGCATAAAATTACAAAAGAACAGACTTGGACCTGACCTCACCATAAATTAACACTGGATTGGGTTATCCAAAAGCCAATAATCGAGCTCTTCGATGAAGTGCGAAAGGTAGCCCATTTACACGTAAAATATTATTATCATCTTCAAGAAATAAATAAAAGAACATAAATCTTTACCTAATTTAGTCGTAAATTCCGGAATTCGAATATAGAGCGATATAATAAAAACAATTGCAGTTAGGCAAGCCAATATTTGCATATATTCTCTTCTACAAAACTTGGCCTCAGCATCTTTCACTTTTTGCCCCCTAATCTTCTTATCATCCGTAAATAACATATACATACATGATTTTTTTTTATAATTTCTGTATGTTTAATTAAGTTATATTGTGTTCTTTTTTAATAACAATTGATTGATTAATTGAAGTGTATAAATGAAGAGTCAGATAAACCCAAACAACAAAATTAAGACAGGCCATGTTACTTTTACCTTTTAGCAGAGCACATTTCTCTTAATGTTATGATATCAAAGCTGTGGGGTTTTAAGCACTTTGTCAGTTTTTCAATTTATTCTTCTTTCCTTTTTTTATTTAAAAAAAATTCTAGATTTGACATCTTTCACAAAAATCTACAAATGATGCTCTTTTTATTTTTATTTTTTATTTTTTATGTATAGATTCTATTATCAAAATTTTCATCACGTCAATTTGTTATTGAAGATATAACATATTCCATTAAAATTGATTGCCCGTTTCATTGGTTATTTAAATGTCGTGTCAGTATGAACCTGAAACCATTCTTTCTTTAACCGCACTAATATCATAATCTAGATCTAATTAAAATATGCCTGTAATCTTTTACATTTTTATATATTTAAAATTTAAATTTTTTTATTTTCCAACTTCTTTAAAATTATTTTATTAAATTTTTTGATATGATATTTTTAATATAAAAAATAATATTGTAATGAATTTAAATTTTATTAAATTAATAATTGACTTTTATTTTAAATTCAAAAAATAAAAAAAATCTAAATTCCTTGAAATAAAATCAATCAGTGTTTGGTATATTGCAATATCAAGTAGAGAATACAAGTTTAAATTTTGATAATGATATTATTGAGAGGACAATCATAAATCTCGAACATAATAGACATGAATAATATTATTTTTTTAATTTATTACAATTAAATTTTCAAATTTTAAATTTAATCCAAATAGTTGCAATTAAATCTATTAGGTCATATTCTAATATTACTTACTATTATGAGAAGTTTATTTTCGAATGTTGAAATTCTAGTTAATTAATTATCTAAAATAACATAAATTTTTGTGTGTATTATGTAGAAAACTAAAAATAATATGTTGATATGATATTTAATCTAGATTTATACACCAAATAGGAAAAGCTTAGTTGGCATTGTTAGAATCTTGCCATTTGGCAACAAAAATGTTGAACATTTGTCACTCCATGTAAAAACATAAAATAAATTTAATTAGGCTATGTATTTCTAAGTTTTTACCACCACAAATTACTTGCCTTATTTTAATATGAATCCTTGGCACATGTAGACTGTAGTAGGGATGAGTATTCGATCGAGTCGTGTCGAATCGAGTAAAAAAATTTCGAGTTAGTCGAGTTGATGAATTTTATTTTTGCAACCGAATTCAATTTGAAATATTTTTAAATCGAATCGAATCGAGTCAAAAAATTTCGAGTCAAGTCTAATTAACGAATCCTATTATTTATACTCAATGTTGCGTTTACATGGACTGATTATTTAACTAGTTAACGAAGTACAATATTATTTGACTACATAACAAATATAATGGTTTTGTTTTTTAACTTAATGGATAAATATTTATCAAAATGACATAATTTTATCTTTTAACTTAATGGTTTTAACTTTTAATTTTAGAAAGGGTAAACATTTATCAAAACGACGTAGTTTTACCTTTTCCTATTCGGATTTTCGGATAACTCAATTTGTATAATTTGTATCCGAGTTAAACTGAAAAAACTTAATTTTTTATTCGAGTTGATTCGAATAACTTGATTAACTCAAATAACTCGAACTATTTAATTCAAAATTTGAATTTTTTATCAAATTTTTTAAATCAAATTGAATTTTGCTCACTTCTAAATTGTAGTACACTTCATATTCAAAGTAAAATTTATCTATTTTATTGCATATTCATTAAATAAAAAAAGGGAAAAATAAGGAAAATATTAATTTTTCCCTATTCGTGATCACATGGAAGAAAGAAAAATACAAAGGAAAAATATTTAATAGTTTAATACTGATAATGATATTCATATTCATAGAAAATGAAATAAAATATTTATTTTCTTATTTATAGTTATTTGAAAGAAAGAAAAATATGAGTAAATAAATATTTCTATGAGAATTATCAGTGCACAGTTTTTTTTTTTTTCACTTTCTTTATTGTATAAATTTACTCTACTGATTTTAAAAATTAAAAAAAATTATAATGGTAATTTTTAACATGTTTTAAATTGATTTTAAAGAGAGTCCAATGAATGATTCCAGTGAAAAAAAGGATAATATTCATTTTAGGAGATTCGGGTTCGAGCACCTGTGTGTGTAAAGTATGTGTGCGTTATCAAAAAGTTAAGAAAATATGAACAGATACTATCATATAATTACACCAGTACTATATCTTACCGAACACATAAACTGTGCAAATTACGATTAGCTTATACTTTGCAATAACTACACAGAATCCCTAATTTACACAAGCAATTTTGCACTGTGTTTTTTACATTTAAATAATACTGTATTGTTGTTTTTAGTTGTTAACATTTGCATTGAAATATGGAAGAAGAGAATAGTTTTATTATAATTCCCTCAAAGTTTTTATCTTTTTTATTTAATCCATAATTTCAGGTTTAAATTTGTTCAATTTAATCCCTTACATCATGTTATAATTTGTACAATTGAGTCTTACAACATGTTTTTATTTGTTGAAATCAGCCCTTGGATGTAGTTATGTGCTTATGCAATTTGGTCCTTAACATGGTTTTAGTCCATGTCTTTAATATACTTGTTTTATTATTAAGTTCCATTTATATTTGATATAATGTTTTTTTATTGATTTATGCTTTCGAATTTCCATAATATAAATTTGATTACTATATGATATGTTAAAAAATATAAACAAGTTTAAAAATAATTGAAATTTATTTAATTTTAAAAATATAATTAAAATTTTTCACGTTAAATATAATTATAATTATTATATCAAACTAATAGTTTTTTTCAACTTTAATACCCTGTAAAGTAGAGTTAAAAACTTTCACAAAATAGAACTAAAAAGTGTTTTAAAACACAATTTAATTTTTTAAACATTTTATAATTTAAAAAATTTAACTGTTGTTATAAAATTTTAAAATAAAAAATTAAATATGAACATTATATGAAATTTAAAAATATATATGATATTTTTTTTACTTAGTTGTAAGTAAAGCATTAATAAATTTATTTAATAATATTAAATATGTTTAATTAAAACATATTTTAAAATCCATTAACTAATTTGAAACTATTAAACATAAATTTATTAAAGTTAATATCGTCCAAAAAATTAAATATATTTATAAAATATTTAAAAAAATTAATATTTTAAAGTATTTTTAAAATCATTACAATATTATTAAAGCTTTTTAACACTATTTAAAATAGTTTTTAGTACTATTTAAATATTAATAGTTCTCTTTTGCAACATTTATAATTATAATATATTTATAATTATAATATTGCAAATATATTATATTCTAAATAATTTATATACACAATAAATTTGTGCATGGTAAAATATTAGTTATATATACCATCATAATATATTTGATAAAAAAGGGATAGTTTAAGAGGCAATCTTATTTGAAGATGTTGAAGTTGACACTACTCGCAGACAAGTCTGACTTATATCCCCATAAACAAAGGCAAGAAAAAAATTGTTTTCCTTATTTTTATAGAAAAATCTAAATTTTTGATGGTAAAAAAAATAATAAAGGAAAAAGCGTCTCGCTCTCAGACAAGCGACACGTGTTGCTCTATTTGTATCCCGAACCTGGCACTCGCTTCGCGTCGCTTATAAGTATTTAAAAGCTCGGCTTCAAAGAAGAAAAAACACAAGAACGAAATCGTCTCACGATCATCAGACTAGATTTCGATCTCCTTGTTTCTGATTTGATGTCTTTTCTTCAAAAAAATTTAAATAATTGAATTTTTATATCTACTACACCACCAGTCGCCCGAGCCAGTTGGTTTATTCTGTGCCCGAATGGCGGGAAACGACTGGATAAACAGTTACCTGGAAGCAATCCTGGACGTTGGTCCAGGAATCGACGATGCTAAATCCTCCTTGTTGTTGAGAGAGAGAGGTAATTTCAGTCCTACTCGCTACTTCGTGGAAGAGGTCATTACTGGATTCGATGAGACTGATCTACACCGTTCTTGGGTTCGAGTACGATCTCTTTTCACCCCTTTTATTCTCTTTTATTCGATGAGACTTCAATCGTTTAACTTAAGTACGCTTTATTTGTATTTTAGGCGGCGGCCACGAGAGGTCCCAAGGAGAGGAACACCAGACTGGAGAACATGTGCTGGAGGATCTGGAATTTGGCTCGGACGAAGAAGAAGGTCCCTTATTTTTTTTCTCTTTACTTGTGCAAGATTCCGGATATTTTCGTTTGAATTTGGCATCCAAGATAATTACAATGAAATCAATCAAAAACTTCAGATCACTGTCACCTCAAAAAGTTTTTTCTACTTTTAGCAAATCAATCAATGAAATTGAAAAGAACAAAAGAGCCTGCTTTTAGACAATAGTTGCATTCATTCTAAATTTAGCTGCTTCATCCTTGTTGGGTTGATTTGTAATATTTTTTTTCAAAAAATAACGTGTCACAACGTGCATTCGGAATTTAGGTAGCTATTTCAAACTTTTATTGCTTTGCCTGTGACTTTGATTTTGTCTAGCCTTTCTATTTGGTTTCTTTTCAGCTTGAGGTGGAGGAAGCTCAACGCAAAGCTAATCGTCGCCTTGAACATGAAAGAGGCAGGAGGGAGGCAACTGCTGATATGTCTGAAGATCTGTCAGAAGGAGAGAAAGGGGAATTAGTTGGTGATGGTTCAGTTCATGGTGATAGAATTAGTGGAAGAATGCCGAGAATCAATTCTGTTGATATAATGGAGAACTTGGCTAATCAGCTGAAAGAAAAGAAGTTCTATATTGTGTTGATAAGGCATGATCTGCACTTTCTATTTGACCTGACATGTTACATTGCTGTCTAGTACTTCGTATTTTTCAATGTGGTCTTTATCCGTTATAAAGAGACAATTTTAGATTTAATCTTTAAATAATAGCTCATTGTTTCTGAGACTTTCATTTCAAATTTAGTTCTTTCTAACCAGCAGTCTTCCTGCAGTCTTCATGGTTTGATAAGGGGTGAAAGCATGGAGCTTGGTCGTGATTCAGACACAGGTGGCCAGGTGAATTTTTTTTTTAAAACCTCCTTAAGATCCTTTTAATGTGGTCTATACCCTGTTGGTCATTGGGAATATTGGTTATTGTGTTGTACACAGGTTAAGTATGTAGTAGAACTTGCTAGAGCATTGGGCACAATGCCAGGAGTTTATCGGGTTGACTTGTTAACAAGACAAGTGTCAGCTCCAGATGTGGATTGGACTTATGCTGAACCAACAGAGATGCTTAGTCCAAGAACTACAGAGAACTCGATGCAGGAGCTTGGTGAGAGCAGTGGTGCTTACATCATTCGTATACCCTTTGGCCCAAAAGATAAATATATACCTAAAGAAATGATTTGGCCTCATATTCCTGAGTTTGTTGATTGTGCACTTAGTCACATTCGGCAGATGTCCAAAGTTCTGGGGGAGCAAATTGGTGGTGGGGAACCAGTCTGGCCTGTTGCCATTCATGGACATTACGCAGATGCTGGTGACTCTGCAGCTCTTTTGTCTGGAGCTTTAAACGTGCCAATGCTTTTCACTGGCCATTCGCTGGGTCGGGATAAGCTAGAACAGCTCTTGAAGCAGGGCCGCCAATCAAGAGAAGAAATAAACACCACATACAAAATCATGCGACGGATAGAGGCTGAGGAGTTATCTCTTGATGCATCTGAAGTTGTTATAACTAGTACTAGACAGGAGATAGAAGAGCAATGGCGCCTTTATGATGGCTTTGATCCAATATTGGAGCGCAAACTTAGAGCAAGGATCAGAAGGGGTGTCAGCTGTCATGGGAGGTTCATGCCCCGTATGGTTGTAAGTATCAATATATCATTTATTCCTTACTATTCTTGCTTATTATCCATCTTTTATCGTCTAGTCTGATTTTGCTATTTTTAACTCTTCAGTTGAGTTGTTCTTTCTTATATTTGCTCTGCTTCTATATATCTTATGTTGATGAGATCATATATAGGTAATTCCTCCTGGGATGGAGTTTCATCATATTGTTCCACATGATGGAGACATGGACGGGGATGTAGAAAGAAATGAAGAAAATTCAACTTCTCCTGATCCACCAATTTGGTCTGAGGTTATAACTATATATTTTTTTAGCCATTGACCAAATACTGCACTTCACAGACCTTTTGATTTTTCTTCACTAACAATATTTTACTAACAGATTGTAGCACTGATCTGCCTATTTGAATATGCAGATAATGCGATTCTTTTCAAATCCACGCAAACCGATGATTCTTGCCCTTGCTCGGCCAGACCCTAAAAAGAATCTTACAACTCTAGTCAAAGCATTTGGAGAATGTCGACCTCTGAGGGAGCTTGCTAATCTTGTATGCCCATGACTTTGAACTGTACTTGCATTACTTTCTCGTATAATAGTTTTATTCCAGTGATCTCACTTCTTCTGGCTGTTGCAGACATTAATAATGGGAAACCGTGACAGTATTGATGAAATGTCTGGTGCAAATGCAGCTGTGCTTCTCTCCATTCTTAAACTGATTGACAAATATGATCTGTATGGTCAAGTAGCATATCCTAAGCACCACAAGCAGTATGAAGTTCCTGACATTTACCGTCTTGCAGCAAAAACAAAGGTACAGCTAGTGATTTTGTTTTTCAATTTTAAGAAGTAATGGTCTTCTTCGCTTTTAAGGGGAGAGTGGATTTGGATTTTGTTTGACGATTTTATTTTTTAAATTTCTGGTTGATGGAATAGCTGTGTTAAATTAACTACTTGTAATTATCGTACTAGTATAGTATAGCTTTTGGTTCAGTCAGTAAGCCATCCTTCGTTTGCTCTTGTGTTTCGTTTATTTCTGGTGTACAAATTGATGATGATCAGGGATCATTTACTAACACAAAGAAATTATTTGCCTGAAATGTCTCTTATGTTAGTTAATCGTTTCTCCTTATCCTTTAACAGGGTGTTTTTATTAATCCAGCTTTCATTGAGCCATTTGGGCTTACTTTAATCGAGGTGCTTATCTACTATACCTACTCCTCTTTTTTGTCATAGTTTAACATTTTGAAGCCTCTACATAAGCTCTTCTGAAACAGGCAGCAGCATACGGTTTGCCTATTGTTGCCACAAAAAATGGTGGTCCTGTTGACATTCATAGGGTATGTCCGTCACCTTTGTTAGTTGTAGCTTAGTAAGGTTTTCTCACCTGTATATTTGATCTGGAGCAAGTTAGATGTTCTTAAAGGTGCTCAGTCATACTGGCGATGATTTTCTTGCAGGTTCTTGACAATGGTCTACTAGTTGATCCCCATGATCAACAGTCAATTGCTGATGCTCTTCTGAAACTTGTTTCAGATAAGCATTTGTGGGCAAGATGCAGACAGAATGGGCTGAAAAATATTCATCTATTTTCTTGGCCAGAGCACTGTAAGACTTACTTGTCTCGTATAGTCATGTGCAAACCAAGGCAACCTCGGTGGCAGAACAGTGATGTTGGATTTGAAAATCTAGAAACAAATTCACCTGGTGATTCTTTGAGAGATTTACAAGATTTATCGTTAAACTTGAAATTTTCACTGGATGGTGAAAAGAGTGAAGGGACTGGAACTGGAGCTCTTGATAATTCTTTTGATATTGATGACTCTGTTGATAGAAAAAACAACTTGGAGACGGCTGATTTGAAGTTCTCCAAGGGTGCTATAGGAAGTTTAATGGAGAAAGCTGGCCAACATTTTGGTGTTGGTAGGTTTCCAGCAATGAGGATGCGGAAATACAATTTTGTGATAGCTGTGGATTGTGATTCAGTCTCAGATATTCCAAAAGTAATTAGGACAATTATGGATGCAGCAGGAAAAGAGAATCCTATAGGGTTTATATTATCAACATCCTTGTCAATATCTGAAGTGCACTCTATTTTGATATCAGGAAGCATAAGCCCCTTGGATTTTGATGCTTTTATCTGTAATAGTGGTGGTGATGTGTACTATCCATCTTTAAGCTCAGAGGAGAGTCTTGGGCTTCCCTTCACAGTGGACTTGGATTATCAATCGCATATTGAATACCATTGGGGAGGAGAAGGTTTGAGGAAAACTTTAGTTCGATGGGCCACTTCTGTTAATGACAAAAATGGACAAGCCGTTGAAGAAGACGAGTCACGATCTACTACCCATTGCTATGCATTCAGAGTGAAGGATGCTGAACTGGTAATCTATCCACTGTATAAACCTTCTCCTATCTTTGTTTTTCAGTTCTTTTGCACTTTTAGAGAGTAGTCAAATTTTCCGTTACTTTCATCCGCTCAAATCTCTTCATGCTTGTTTCTCTCAACAGATTCCTCCCGTTAAGGAGCTTCGAAAATTGATGAGAGTTCAGGCTCTTAGATGCCACGTTATCTATTGTCAAAATGGCACCACACTGAATGTAATCCCACTTTTGGCCTCTAGAGCTCAAGCTTTAAGGTATTCCTGCCATACTTGTTTTGTTTCTTCTTTCTCTGGTCATAAAGTTTGTGTTTATTCTACCATTCCATCATTCATTTTTCGGATGATCGATCAGGTGTTCAATAAATAACACGTGATCCTGTCCTTTAGGTACCTGTACATTCGTTGGGGCCTAGAGTTATCAAATGTCATCACCTTTGTGGGAGAATGTGGAGACACAGACTATGAAGGCTTACTTGGAGGAGTCCATAAAACTGTTGTATTGAAGGGAATTGGCAACAATGCGCTTAAGCTTCACTCTAACAGAAGCTACCCTCTTGAACACGTACTGCCATTCAACAGTCCCAACATAGTTCAAGCCAAAGGATGTTGCAACGAGGATGTAAGGGCATCACTTCAGAATATAGGGGTTATCAAGGAATAGACAAAATTACTGCTATAATTTGTTTTTGAATAAAATAGTGGTCGGATCTGTGATGTCTTGCCGTAGTACAAATAAGGTATGGATCCTCAGTTACGTAGAAAGCCACTATTGCCTCATTTGCCATACCAAAGTTGATTTCTTCAGGGTTGGAACAGTATCTGTCGGTATACGCTTAGAATACAATACAGTCAAATGAATGATTGAACTGCATGCTTTTTTACTAATGAAAAACAAATGAAATGATTGAGAGAGGCAGCTCTTCATGTTTATTTTGATAAAATTCATCCTACCTTTTCTTTTTCTTTTTTTACTTTTTTTAATTTGTCGTAAATGTTTTCTTTTATAAAATGGTATTCGCAAACCAATATTTTTTTTTACGTTAGTCATGTATTTTATTGTGTTATAATCGTATATTCTTGTATATATATGGTGCTCTCTTGTTATTTTATTTTATTGCGTTGAACGGTTTGAAACTATAAGTATAGCATTGCGAGATGAAATACAGTCCCATGGCCTAGTCACTTATTTATACTAAATTTTAATGGTTAATGCTGGTAGGAATAGGACAGCAAGAAATAAATACAATGATATGTTACCAAATCAGAACGCAAACCAAAATTTTTACAATGTTGAGGATCCAGAACAGAACGCCTTAGTGCTATGCTATGCTAGCCAAATCAAACCAAAGTATATAGGCAACCTCCAAGTGTTCCCTTCATTTGGGCTTCGGAGACCATCTCCAGGTTGGCAAACCCTGCCTTTGATTGATCCTTTTCTTCTAATGGTTGACGTCTTTGAATGCGAGGACCAACCTCTACATAACTGACCAAATTGGCATTCTTGCTGTACAATCGTACTTTGCTTCTTATCGTTTCTACTCCTGCATCTCCCATCCTCCATATCATCATCTTCTCCTCCGTTTTGTTCATTCGCTAAAGTGCTCGTCCAGCTTGATATTGACCTACAAATTTCAAATGGTATCCTCATCCATTGTTTTGATACAGAAATGATGACAATATTAAAGCATGTATATATCGTGTTTACCATATATAAGCCATATAGTACACAAATACTAACTAAATTTGAGGTTCAATGAGGGCAGCAATGCTGTAAAAAATTGATATTGTAGGGGAATAAGGCCGGCCATGCCAGGCAAATCAGTCTTTGCTTGTATAAGCACTTGTACCAGATTCTTGTTTATTTGTGTTTAAACCATGAATTATTATTCTTTGCTATCTGGCTCGTTGGGCATTTCTTCCGGAGTCATTAACTCATTATCCAAGGCTTGTAAGTTTGCCTCATTTGTCTTTGTGAACAATGTTGCTAGAGTATCCCACGGCCCACGCTTCCTTCAGAGTCTCGGCATCCCGTATATGCTGCAAGTGTTTGTCCTCTACAGCAACGGTTAAACTGAACATCGCCTTTGCAGCTTTATCTCCCATTTCTCCATGTCATTAGCTTCGGTTGGTGGATCAACATCATTTCCACCAACAATGCTCCATACTCCATAGCTCCTTCCCTTTCAAATAAAACTTCATCTGAAGGCTCTATATGCTGTAGTTGCTCCCGTTGAGCTTCTCTATTGTGCTAGTTTGCACACCAAAATCCGCCATTATGGATTTATTAGCTCTCGAGCTACGTTAGCTATGTTTTGGTCTCAAACCAAAAATTACTTGCAGCCTCGAATTGCAAAATTAGCACCAGCGATCTCTGATCGCAAACTTGAAGAAAATATTTTTTATAATCAAGCTAGCCGATATCCACAATAGTCTTGAACTGCTAATTAACTAGCTTTGCTATCACTTCTTGAAGTAATTGAGGGAGCAAATATAAAATAACTTAAGCAATAGAAAGAAGGGACTCAATTAAAAAGAAAATAGAACTAACTTGGATGCCTAAAAAAGAAATTTAACCAAAACTCTAAAGAGAGCTTATAACTCACTGTTTATTGCTTTCTCAACTTACACATACTATGGGAAATGCCTAGCCTATTTATAGCTTCCTACATCAACTTAGATTTTGTTTAGCATTACTTCTTAAAAATATTTTTTGGATAAAAAGCATTTTTAAGATAAAAACATTATTAAATAAAGTGTTTTTAAGTTTTTCAAAAATACTTTTGACATAAAAAATATTTTTTAAAAAAAACACTCTTTTAATAAAAAAGAGATGGAAAAAATTTTAATTTTTTTTCAAAAATGTTTTTTTGACTCAAAAGCACTTTTAAAAAATATTGCTAAATTAACCCTTAAACAAGTCGGTTTAATTTTTTATTATTAATTTAATCTATACAAGCTTGACTAAGGATTATAAGCTTGATTTTTTATTCTATAAAGTAGAAACAAAGAGAAAGATGGGGAGAGAAGTCGGTAACTCCCAACATATACTTAATCATCACAACGTATTTCTCTATAAATGTGGTGTGTTGATGTCAAGTAATTTTGGGAGTCAGATGATTGTTGATTAGATATAAGTAATTGCATGTTGGAGTTTGATTTTTGGAGCACTCTTCCATGTTTAAAAGACAGATTTTGAAACAAGGTTATAAAATAAAATGGGTCAATATACCTTACTAATGGTGTGTATGAGAATTTAGACTTTGTATTCCTTGTCCAGATTATTAAGGTAGGTTTTCAAATTTAATCGTTTGTACATAAAATTTTTTTATGGAAAATTTCACGGATATAAAAAAATGTGCTCTATAAGAGAGGGTCTTTTATAAGGCTTTCGAGACTTATCTCATTATGTGTATGGGGTTTCGTTATTTTAATTAACTTATTCATTTTATTTGAATTGATTGTATTTATCTAGTCTAAGCTCATACTTATTTCTTTGAATTTAAGCTATGAAGTATTAAATTATTAACAATATGAATACGACTTCTTAAATTTTTTTTAAGCTTAAATAAAAATTATTTTTTATATATATAATACATGCTTAATCAGTGCAAACATCCTTCAACGGGGAAAGTAATTACATCATAATTAAAAACAATTAATTGATACATTAATAATAATATTTTATAAATTCACGAACAAAATTGGAACCCATCATATGTCCTAAATTAATATTAAATAAATAAATAAAGCATATAATGCATTTTCCAATGCACCATATAATAATCCTCGTTTAATCCACCTCAGACTTGAAGTTACATGTCATTGAGGAAATTTAAATTCTCATCATATCTATAACATATCAACTCCACAACATTGATTAAAATAATCAATTTATCTTTCATATTCATTTTAAGATTCATAAAAATTAATTTTTTCGGGGTTTGTAATTGTCGTTTTTAATAGTCTTATCTCAAAGGTTTGAAATTCGAATTCCCCCCTTAAAAATACAATATACCTCACCATTTTACTCGTTACTTGTTAACATATAATTGAAATTTTGAGTTATAGTAACAACACACCCACAATACATAGAGGGAAGCAAGTCATAAATAAGTTGATAAATAAAATCACAAAATACAATTTAACTAAAAAATTAAAATGCAAAATCTATTGAGATTTGAATAGTTAATTTATCTCTTTCCAATCTTATCCAATTCAAAATTAATATATTCTCTTTATTTTCTTTTCCTATTTTTCCATTGTAATCTCAGTGGGGAAGCCAATTATTTAAATAATTGTTTAGAATAAATATTAAAATTACACATAAATTTTGGAACAACATTATATATAAACTTTAATTTTGTATTTTTTTTCCTCAATTGAGTAAGATATTAATAAAAGAAAGAGTCTTACAAAACACAATCAGCCCTATGCCTAAACAACACTAAAAATACAATAGCAGCAAAACACTGATTAAAAAAAATTATATTTATTTAATATAAAAATAAATTGATATATTTATTAAATACATACAATTGATTTAAAATTAAACTTTCATATTTACATTTGAATTATTATTTATATAATTACACCAAATAAAATAAAATAAAATAAATGGATGTAACAATTAATTTAAAATCAAATTTTCAGAATCTATATATAAATTTGGAATTCATGAAATAATTATTCGACCAGGAATTAGTGATAAAAGTTATTGCAAAGTATAGCTTTTAAGTTGAAATTGTAACCACCACATCACTTTCGCCATTAATTAATTAAATTGCTCTGCCCCCTCCTATCCATGGATCCAGCAGTAAATCAACCCCACTAATTATAATAATTTTGTACGTATATTATATGCTTTGCCTTTACCTATTCACAACGGGCTTGCATCTTTTTCCCAAGCAAATCATTTCTACTCTTTGCTTTCACAATCTAGCATATATAATTCAGCTCCCCAATAAATCTGCCATTTTTGTTTTAAAAAATAATCGGAAAAGAAAAATATAAGGTAGCTTAATTGCATTATTCTAGCTATTACCTCCTTTTTATTCCAATATTCAATATTTGCAAGCCCAAGTCTTGTACGAATTGTTTTGTTTTCTTTTTTATGGATTTTTTTGGCATTAATACTAAATTTTCATTTAATAGGATTGAGGACCATTGTTTTTAGTGATTAAATAAAGGTTATAGAGATATTTTTTTTTTCAGAAAGTAGCAAAACACGATAGTAATACATACATTTAAATGATACTTGCATGATATGCAAATTTTGATTAATTTTTTTCTAGAATTAATATAAACAAAACAAATCATTTTAGGGTTTGCGGATGTTGAATTAAAAGGTGGTGTGTGTGAAGAAATTAAAGCGACAGGTCAAAAACCCTACCATGCATCTTAGCCAATCACAGCTTAATTGCCATATCTTTACCACTAAAGTTAAAAGGCAACGGCCAATAAACAGAAGAGGAGTGTTTTTATCTTTACCACTAAAAGAAACCACTTTTTGCCATAAAAATTAGAGTCGGCCCGTAGTTAATAATAATAATCAACTAACTTATTAGATTCCTATTAACATTTAATATGCCAACTCAAAAGTTGCAAACACCCGTGCCAATGTAAAAAACTTTGATCACAAAAACTCACTCACTCACTCACTCACATCATGATTTAAAATCTTGATGAATATGAAGCCAATAGTATCATGTATTAAAACTGTGAACACTCCTTGATCACCTTTAAATGCATGAGCTGGTAAAGTGAAAGGGGAGGATGGTCGTCTGTCAACATGTTATTCATTTATTCTTTCTAGTTGTGAAACCTAGTTCTGACATGGCTGCGTAGGTGAAAATCTTTATTACATGGAGTCTCCAGTTTCCATTCAAATCCGCCGACAGCGCAATAATTTCCAACTCTTTAAGGCAAAGATCCCACCATCCTCTTAAAAACTGAACCCCCTCTCAATGCTTCCATATTTATGAGATCTCTGCAAGTTTTTTTCTTCAAACCAAAAAAACATGGTACAAACAAAGAAATTCAGAGGTGTTCGGCAGCGTCAGTGGGGCTCTTGGGTATCTGAGATTCGCCATCCTTTACTGTAACTCCACCCACTCTCATCATTATCACCTTAATTGCCATATCTATATAAATGATTTTTATTTTACTTGTGTATGTGTATAGGAAAAGAAGGGTATGGCTAGGCACATTCGAGACGGCAGAGGCAGCGGCAAGAGCATATGACCAGGCTGCCATTTTGATGAATGGACAAAATGCCAAGACCAATTTTCCTCCTGCTACTGCTCACAAAGATGATTCTCCATTGCCTCCCAAGGCTCTTTCTGAGCTTCTCAATGCTAAGCTCAAGAAATGTTGCAAAGACCAGTCTCCATCTCTTACTTGCCTCAGGCTTGACACTGATAATGCCCACATTGGAGTTTGGCAAAAACGTGCAGGCACTCGTTCCAGTTCCAGTTGGGTCATGAGGGTTGATCTTGGGAATAAGAAGACAATTACACCACCATCGGAAGATGGACCGGCATTATCATCGCCACCTATAGCCGATGAGATTGAAGGGGAAAGTCACGTATTGGGAGAAGAAGACAGGATTGCACTGCAGATGATAGAAGAATTACTCAATTGGAATTGTCCCATGGTTTCAACTTCAAGTGGAGTTTAAAAAAGTGTCATATCCATGTAGCTTGCTCATAAACACCATTGATCTCACTGTAAAACTGGTGCAATAAGCAGTATTTTTTTATGTACCTGGTAACTGTGAAATTTGCTATATCAACATAAAGCAAGCACCAATGCCAGTGACTTCAGGAACCGTTTGATTGTCAACTTCTCCTTGTTCCCTACTTTTGTTGCTAATATATAGGTGTCTGTCGTGGTGGGGTATGAAGCAGCAGCTAAGGCGAGGATTAATAGATCAAATGACCTTATTAAAAGGTTAATGTTCTAAGTGGGGCTAATTACATCCGTTTAGCTGCTGATCTTGTAACCTATTAGCCGGGCTGCTGTAAAAACTATGCTTTATTAATGAATAACACCTTTCAACTTTCAAAAACAAAGCACAACCTAGCACCCATTGCAATACAAACACCAAATCATTATCACTACTAGTAAATCATTTTAAAAAAAAAAAAAAAAAATTCTTCTAGTACGAAATGGAACCCTTAATTTGGTTAAATTAAGTATGTAGTGAGGTTGTTTATTTTTCTTTTCATTTTCGTCCGCATACATGATACTCTAAATTAGGCAATTGCAAAAAAGAAAAACTTTTTTTTTTATGGTAGATAAGATAATAACACAAAATCAAAGCAGTTGGATGATAGTTAATGATTTTTAGTACGTAGAAAAGTGAGAGAGATGTACCTTGTGATGTTTATTGATAGAAACTTGATAAGAGAAACAAGGCTTGATGTTGATATCTTTCTAATTTTCCATTGTTTTATAATATCTTGAAAGCTAAAAGTGATGGACGACAATGCTTTGTCGATTCCTCTTGAATCGACGGATGACATGAGGTTGTAGTTATGGCCATGGGCCCTTGGCTTAGCCTGCCTGCATGCATGCATGACAACATAATTCATTGCTTCCCTCACCACAATCGCCGTTTCTTGTATTAATTTTATGTCTTTTTCCTTTGTCGACATGTTATATGTGATTATATGAACAACATAATTATATTGTGTTTTAAACATAGCCTTGTTTTATTAATAGCACAAAGAAATTTTTTTGAAGAAATTGCGATTACTATTACTATACCAATTAGTCTAATAATTACTGCCACCCTTAATATTCAACCATGTATATCATACACTACTAATATAGTAATAATTAGGGCAAATTATACAAATGGTCACCCAACTATGTCCATATTCTTGTTTTAGTCACTCAACTTTAACAATTTTCAATCTAGGCACTAATGTTTGAATTCACTCCTGATTTGATCATCTGCTTTTCAATTGATAATGAAAAGCCTTTTTCTAACTGATTTAATAATACATTTAGTCCTCAATACTTACATATTTGATCTTAATTCTAAATAATTCAATATATTTTACCCTTCACATTTACAAATTCTACAATTTGATCCTCAAACTTCCTAGCCAAGACTTTCAGGTTTTTAAATAGGCATTCCACATCAATTATTTGTTTTATTTATGGTTGAAATTATTCAATTTGATACATAACCCTTTTTGTTTATATTTTTAAGAAGTTAGTGTTAAAAATTAACTAAACACCCTTAAATATAATAGGAAATACAAATTTTGAAAATCTAATATATAATAAAAATATAAAAATAATTTAATATTTATAAAAAATTAGTTTTTCACTCTCCTAGCATAATTTTAGTTTTTTAATTAATTTGGTAAATAATTTGACACTAAATCAGATTACTAATGAAACATATTGCTTATTTTGGAAAGGAGGATGATGTTCATCCGAGGAGACTCGGATTCAAGCATCTGTGTGTGCGTTGTCAAGGGGTTAAGAATGTATGAACAGATACTACCATGTAATCACACTAGTATATATATTAAAAAATTAAAAATACTTTAAGAAATAAAAAAATTTAAAAATAAATAGAACACATAATAATCTCTTAAATAGTTTAAAAAAATAAAAAAATCATTATCGATGTAACAAAAGGAAATTCAATTATATCTTTTAGATTTTTTTCTTATGAAAAATTAAATGTTCATAAGTTTTTTCTTATATAATTATAAACCTAACATGTTTTTTTTTAAGATTTTTCTATTTTCTTTAACCAAAATTTTATCAATCAAAGGGTTATAAAATCTTATATTTAGAAGAAAACTAATGAAAACAAGAAAAGGAAATAAAGTTTAAAAGATAAACTTATTCATATTGGGAATTGATTCGAAAAGCGACTTGTTAGTTGAGAGAAGTTTATAATTTAAAATTTTAAAAATTAGTGTCTAAATTTAAAAATTTTAAAGTTAAGTGACCAAAATAGAATCACATACATAGTTGAATGACCATTTGTATAATTTACCCAAATAATTAATTGATAGATTGATGAATTATTTTCGAAATTATACAATTTTGTCCCATAGCTGTCTCTCTCAGTCAACTTCCGATACTTTCAGCATGGTAGCTAATTTTTTTGAACTTGAAAGAGAAAGGACATAGAAAGGACTGGCCTTTCTTTTATTTATATATAGAGAGGAGTCTCCAACGTGGAGCAAAATGGTTTTTGTTTTTTAATTCAACGTACTAAAATATTATGTTTAAATCAATGTAGTTGGTTTCCGTTGCCCCAATAGATGTGTACTATTTCAATAATAAATTTAAATGATTATTATATTTTCATGAGTAATGTTAAAATATTGTTTTTATCAAATTAAAAATTTTATATTAACCAAATTTAAAATTTAATTTAGGCAACTTTAAAAAAATTAATAAAAAAATTAAATAGCAAACAAAAATTAAAATTCCAAAGTTTCATAAACACAACGATATGCGTATTTTTTTAATTAAGCTTTCATTTTATAGATTTAGTATGGGTTGATATCATTCTAGATATTTTTAATTAATGTTGTGGATAATTTTATTGTTTAATGTGTGAGATGTTTTTTTTTTTCTTATTTACTTTAGATTTTTATTTGTGAAGTTTATTGATAAGTATTTTATATAATTAATTAATATTTTTATATTTTAAGTTATTTAATTTAATTAATTTGATATATTTAAATATATTATATATTAAATAGTTTTAAAAGAACATGATAAATTTAAAATGGTATTCCGGAATAGATTAGTACGTATCGATTTTAGGAAAAAAATGATACATCCACTAATACAGTACTGATTACTTTAGTTTAAATAATGATACTCAGATATTCATGTATGTATCAACATATAAATATTTAAAAAATAATAAAGAAAGAGTTCAAATAAAGTAATAAATTTATATAAGAGGTCAAAGATGTTTGACCTTTTCAAAGACTTTAAAAACAAAGATGGCCCCTCTACAGGTCTCCTTCCTCCTAAAGTCTACTACTATTTAAGTTAGGGGAAACCATATGCTGACTTTGAAACTCTTTTAATGGAAAATTTTTAGTTGGCAATGGCATACTCATTAATTTGTTTTTGTTACATAATATTTCCAATGCAAGACTTGTACGGTATCGCCTAATTTCTGACTCCTTACCTAACATCACTTTAAAAGTAAACACAAATAAAATTTTAGACAAGGATGAATTGATTGTACACGTAATTCTGTTGGAAAATTGAACAATGGGAATAATTCAACTGAAAAAAATAATGCTATAATTCATAACTAAGAATCTGACACATTCATAACCATTTTTTTTATTATCCTGTGAGGGGTTCGTGGATCTGGCTTTGGAGATGTTGTAATAACCAAAGCTGGTAAGATATATAGAGTAGCATGCAGCAGATGGCAAAGCATGAAATTAAGGAGGAGTTAATGGAATAGTAGTGATGGATGCTAACCGAGCAGCTTTTATTTTTATATCCCTTGTCCAATGTCTTATTGGTGGTGAAAGTCCTCATCATTTTTAAGCGTATATATGTCTGATTTACTGAGAGAGAGAGAGAGAGGGATGTGTGGTGTGTTGAGAAGCATCATCTGTTGGTATTGTTGTTAACTATAAGCGTCGTTATGCATTTTCACCTTCACGTACATCTACAAGTTTAATCATACTTTTGAAATTTCCAATCTACTAGTACTATACCATTTTCAATTCAAGTACCCACAAAAATAAAAATCCTTTAGCTATCCAAGTATGAAAAGTTACGAAGTGATTATTTCACAATTTTTCATAGTTGAATGACTTTTAGTGGAATTTACCCTAATTATTTTCATGGTGGTTATAAATTTAGGGTTGGTTCAACCATAACTTCCTTCGAAGATATATAGATTATGATGATTGTTCTAACTCAATTGAATGGTTTATATAAGCAAGTAACTAGTGACCCATGGTTCGACCACCATTCTATAGGTCCTTCTCATTAGTGCATATAATAATCTTATAGGATAAATATTAAAATTATACATTAACTTTGATTTAATGTGTAATTTCATACATGAATTTTGATTTTTTGTGATTTTATATATGAAATTTTGATTTGATTTAATTTTCACAAATCACTATTAACATTATCGAATTAACACATTTTTATGTTGATATATCGCATACACAAATAATTATATTAATTCAATATGAAAATAAATGTATGTAATCATTTTCTTAAATGCATACAATTGAATCAAAACCAAAGTTTCATGTATATATATGATACAAAATTTATGTTTAATGTATATAATTATACTAAACCAAAGTTTATGTATTAAATTACACATTAAATCAAAATTTATGTATAAATTTACTATTTATCTCTAATCTTCTATGGAGGGAAAAAAGCTTTTGGGCCCAAAATGGGCCACAGCCAACCGGGGGGGTGAGGGTGGGATGGTAATTAGCGAAGAGCAGCTAGGGCATTTTGGGTCATTAGCTAGAAGAATTTTTCCCCAACTCTCTAAAAATATAATTTTTGCTTCCGTGAACCAGCCAACCTGTTTTCTTTTGCAGTAGTGACTCTCCAAACCCTAACCCTAGAAACCTACTAGTTCTGACCCTCTTTTAATTAATTTCTCTGGTAAATCTCCAATCAAACTTGTTTTTAGTTATTTTCTGTATTTTATTTGCTAAATTTATAACTATTTTTTATTCGGATTTTGTAGAAAAATGGGAGAAACAAGGGACAATGACGCTTATGAGGAAGAGCTTCTCGACTACGAAGAAGAAGAAGAGAAAGCCCCTGACTCTGTCACTGCTAAAGTCAATGGCGATGCGGGCAAGAAGTGAGTTATACCTTCTTTCTGTTCTTCTATTTACACTTCTTTTTTCATTCTAATATTCTTTATCTTATGCAATTGTGCTGATTCTCCTCTGGTAGGAGAAAAGAAGAAATTTTGCATGATAGATAGTTTTTTCCGGAACAATTATTAGTTGTATCATTTTTTTTGGTTTCAAATAATCCATGGAGAATTCATTTTCCATCTAATTTGATATTTTCTCTGTCACTGTAGGGGCTATGTTGGGATTCACAGTTCAGGATTCAGAGATTTCCTTTTGAAGCCAGAACTGCTTCGGGCCATTGTCGACTCTGGATTTGAGCACCCTTCCGAAGGCAAATTTCTACTCTTTATTTTTAGCATTTGTTAACCTATATGTGCAGTTCCATCCCTAAAATTACCTAGAAGGCTTGTTCATTAGCTGTTTGTTACTATGATAGTGTTTTCTATGACTGGGATAGTATGGAACGTGTTTGTTTCTGATTTTGACTTACACAACTTTCTCTGAATGTTTAATGTGTAAACTTTTCTCTGGCCTAAGATTTTAGTTTGTGATGCATTGCCTTTGCAGGTAATATACCACTATCACAAAGTTTCAATTAAAAGGATCAGGGAGGTTATATTTTACTTACCAGGGATTCCTTCGAAACAATTTTCTTTGGTTCTTCATCAGTTCAACATGAATGCATTCCCCAAGCTATACTGGGTATGGATGTTATTTGTCAAGCTAAATCAGGGATGGGGAAGACTGCGGTTTTTGTTCTATCAACATTACAGCAGATTGAACCTACACCAGGACAAGTTGTTGCCCTTGTTTTGTGCCATACTAGGGAGTTAGCTTACCAGGTAAGAGCAAGTTCTCATATTTTCTTGGAAGTCTTCTGGTCATAAAATTTGCTTTTGTACTCTTTAAGTTATATCATACATGTCGACTCATTAGTTATGCCTTGAACATGTAGATTTGTCACGAGTTTGAGAGGTTCAGTACTTACCTGCCTGATATCAAGGTTGCTGTCTTCTACGGTGGTGTTAACATCAAAGTTCACAAAGATCTAATGAAAAATGATTGCCCTCATGTTGTTGTTGGGACACCTGGAAGGATATTGGCTCTGACAAGAGACAAGGACCTTTCATTGAAGAATGTGAGGCATTTCATTCTCGATGAATGTGACAAGATGCTTGAATCACTTGGTACAGTTAATTTCACCTGAAGCTGGATGAGGGTATATGTTTTTAATGTTCCATTTACTGCTATTCCTTTTATTTATTCTACTTATCTCACAGACATGAGGAGAGATGTCCAGGAGATTTTCAAGATGACCCCTCATGATAAGCAAGTTATGATGTTTTCTGCCACTCTTAGCAAAGAAATTCGCCCTGTCTGCAAGAAATTTATGCAAGATGTAATGTTCCGTGGCCAATTTTACTTGAATTTATAAGTATCTTTTTAATTAATCCCAGCTTTCTCCAAGAGTTTTGTTTGCATCTGGTGGGTCCAAGTGTATATACTTCCCATTGGTTTTGCTTAAGCTCTGTGGCTCCGATTAGGCACTTATGGATTATGCAGATTGAAAGGGGAAGGTTAGTGGTGAATTCATGGGGTTGCAGTGGTTAGATTATTGAAGTAGTGTATCTGTGTGAGCTTATTTTATTTTGGCTTAATTGGTTTTAGTTGTTCTCTATTTAGTCTATGGGTGTGGGTTTGGAGTGGGGTAATAATAAGGGTTGGGCATTTCCGGGTTAGGGAAGCAGTGTCTGCCCTGTAATAATGTTTTTGAGGGAGAACAGAACTTGCTTGCTTTTACTAAGTAAGCATCTGCAATGAGGCAAGGAAGATGAACTGGAATCTCAATTGAAGGAATGTGCATCTGTAATTCATTTCACACTGGATTCCATTTGCTTAAGGAAGCTCCCTAACATGAGTTACTGTAATGTTTGTTCCTTTCAGCCCATGGAAATTTATGTCGATGACGAGGCCAAGTTGACCCTTCATGGTCTTGTGCAGGTATCTTCCAAGAAGCTAGCTCATTGCCTTCTGATTTGTTTTTTAAAAGATTATTTAAGATCTAATCACCAAAATGATTCTATTGACAGCACTACATCAAATTGAGTGAGCTGGAGAAAAACCGTAAGTTGAATGATCTCCTTGATGCTTTGGACTTTAACCAAGTTGTCATCTTTGTTAAAAGTGTTAGCCGAGCAGCTGAGTTGAACAAGTTGCTCGTGGAATGTAATTTTCCGTCTATATGCATTCACTCTGGCATGTCACAGGAAGAAAGGTTTGTACATATTGTGTATCATATATTCTTACTACCTTGTCTTTTTTTTAGAAAGGCTTTAGTGTAATTTTCCCTGTCAAAGGCCTTTTTTTATGTTTTTTTCCCCTCATATTACCTTAATGCACCGATTTATGGTGGTATATTTGTGTATTTTCCACAGGGGAAGCTTTGGTACTGTTAGAACCATGGAATATTTCATTTTGCCATATTTGGTGATTTGGTCAAGTTGTGTTAATGCTTCAGGGTCATTTGTTATTTTATTTTTCTTCTTAGAGTGGTGCTAAACATACTTGAAGAGAAAATAGCACCATTTTTACTTTATTTTAGTTTTTTAGTTTACTAAATACTATATTTTTCCTGTGATCCCAAATTTAGGCCTCTTGTTTAGGATTTGGCTGGTTCATTCAATGTCTACTGCATACTGTTTACTCTATATCTTTTAGAAGTTCAGATTTTTTATTCTGTTCAAGTAGTTTAATGTTCCTTGCTTAAATATAATATGTGGTTTGGCTTTTACCAATTAGCTTTGTTTTATAATGTATGCATCTGTAATGAATGCTCTATAGGTTGACTCGCTACAAAGGTTTCAAGGAGGGTCATAAAAGAATTCTTGTGGCCACAGATTTGGTTGGAAGAGGAATTGATATTGAACGTGTTAACATTGTCATCAACTATGACATGCCAGATTCTGCTGATACATACCTGCACAGAGTAAGCTTTGTTTTGACTGCATTGTCATAGTAATCTTTAGTCTGTTTTCTGAGTACAAGTTATCTGACTGATGTTTCGTGATTTTTTGGCAGGTTGGTAGAGCTGGCAGATTTGGCACCAAGGGTCTTGCAATTACATTTGTTTCATCCGCTTCAGATTCTGATGTGCTCAATCAGGTTTGGATTTAGAACTTGTGAATATTGGTTTGTCCCATTGATATGCCCAGCTCTAATTAATTTTGTTCAATCAATTGCAGGTCCAGGAGAGGTTTGAGGTGGATATTAAGGAACTTCCAGAGCAGATTGATACATCTACATACAGTATGTTTTTTTGCCTTCTGCTTTTGATATCCTTGTACAATTTTATTATTTTTAAAGATTTCAAGGTGCTGTTAGAATGCTTGATTACCAGCATGGCTCAACTTTCTTGTGGAAAGTGTTTGTTCTGCTATACTGTCAAGGCGCTTTTAGGAAGCTTGATTACTGGCATGTCTTTGCTCTCTTTGTGGAAAGTTGTTGGAAATAATTGAGTTTTTAGTTTGCCTAATTTCATAGCATGGTGCTTTGAAATAATTCTGACGTTTAATATTTTGTTCACATGCTGTAATAAGGTATGGATGTCGAAATTTATTCTCATTGTACTTGTTTGGTAACCAAATTTTCTAAAGCATATAAAATATTTCTTCATGTAGTGCCATCATAATGAAGGTTGAATCAGCAAAAGCAGAGTCTGATGCCCAAATCATGGATCCAATTTGTATGGTTGCTGGATATCACAGCCATGTGTCTTGTTAAATGAGTTTCTTGGGAGGAGCAGCACCTACCGTTGGACTGCATCTGAAGAGTAGTGTTTGTAGCCATTTAAGTCCTCAGTTAATTGAGATTTAGCTTTCTGTTTCCCTTTTTTTAGGACTTGTTTTTCATTTTTTTATCTATAGATATTATGATGTGTTGTAATTAATTTGGGAGAGAGTAACCTTTTTTTAAAGTCCCATTTACCCTGTTATGAAACAATCATATAAACCAATATAACAACGTTATTGTATAAGTCATGCCTTTTCTAAAAGATTGTCATCCTTAATTGCAATTTCCAAAGAGTGTTTATATTGCAAATTTCGACTTGCAAGTAACATCAAATATTTGTTGGCCAGCAGGTTAGTCATTAGTATTTGTTTGACGGAATGATGGATTCGTAGCCTACTTTAATTATGAAAAGGGGGAAAAAGCAAATTTATTTCTGTAATAGACAATACGGTTAGAATCATTTAATAATGACATTTTGGAATAATAGCTTTCAAACTGTAGAAGTTAGAATAAAGCTAAGTATCAAATACGATCCCACATGCCTAATTTAAAATTAGGGGTTTTTGAAGTGGAAAGCATGAAGTTGATTTGACTCGGGACAATTATACTTGTACGACGTTATCAATCTCGAATTGATTGCTCTTCATGATAGAATTTTAAGTTGTAATGACAGTACATAGAACTATGGTCCATAATCTACTTATTAAAGTTGATTTCAATTTTTTTCATTGATGGTTGCAACAAGTTTTAAAGGCATCTTTTTTAATCTTCAAATGCTTAATTTTGGATTCGTTGAGGAACTCATGAGATTTGAGTTGTGAAAACGGTATTGAGAATTGACATGCTTGCGAGTTTTTGTCGAAAAAATATAATTTTTTTTGGATCACCAAAACACATTACGATTTACCTATTTTTTTAACCATATGTTGCTTCAAGTTTTGGGGTAACAAAGGTGGTGGATAAGAGACAATGAATCTCTTGTTGTTGCTATTATCTTCCTTGAATTGATGCTTCCTTTTTAATCTGTTCTTCTATTGCATCGAGCCTAGACACCGAAAATCATGATTTTTGCTTTCAATTTTTTTTTAGTTTGAAGCTTTATTATTGAGATTTCTTTTGATCAACTCTCGTAACCTCTAACAAATAATCGAAAGCACTCCATTTAAAATCGATGTTTGTGTCCTTGAAATCTTCTAACTGAAGGAATTCCATCATCTTTTTTTTTCTGAGGTAATTAAGCAACTAATACACTACTGAGAGTTGAGTTTGGTGAAAACTATGGATTAATCCTGAATATATAGCGTGAGTGTGAGCTTCTTTACTTCCAAGTCAAGTAAGTCAAACGAAATCTTTAAGAGATATTATAGCCAACAGTAATTGAATCTCTCTCTGTTCATATGTCGGTTTTCTCTGATAGATTCCCTATTTGAATTTTTTTCCTCTCTAAATCTTTGAAAGAGCTTATTGAAATTTCTCCAGTATCTATTGTATATACTTCAAGAAAATCGGAACCATGTTTCTTTTTTGTAATTCTTTGTTTCGATTTTCTGTTTGTTGCTGGTTATGTCAATATCCGTAAAAAAAAAAGGAGTTTTTGTCATAGGTTTCTGGATACATATTTGCCGGTTTTTGGGGAAATGGTTTAAAGCATTTTCCAGCGGTTCTTTCGATTGTAATAGTTTCTATTTGAACTCCTCCCCCCCCCCCTTTGAATCATCATAACAAGCCCGACAGTAGGCCCATTGCAGCAACGAACTATTATGAAACCGAACTAATTTGAACTTCCCCCCCTTGAATCCGCTCCGAGTCTGACCCCTTCTTGTTTCAGCAATCATCTCCAATATCCCCATCTGATCTGATCAGGGTGGTCTGCAACAATGGGCAAGGGCGGGGCTTTGAGTCACAGCGTCCTGAGGAAGTTCCTTCTCTCTTACACCTACGTTGCTATCTGGATATTCCTCAGCTTCACCGTCATCGTCTACAACAAGTACATCCTCGACAAGAAGATGTACAATTGGCCTTTCCCAATCTATCTCACCATCATCCGCATGTCCTTTTGTGCCTCCTTTGCTTTCCTTCTCATCAATGTTTTCAAAATTTTCGAACCTGTTTCCATGTCTTCCCACCTTTACCTTTCTTCTGTTGTCCCCATCGGTGCCCTTTATTCTCTCAGCCTCTGGTTCTCCAATTCCGCTTACATTTAATTGTCTGTCTCCTTTATTCAAATGCTCAAAGCCCTTATGCCTGTTGCTGTTTATTCCATTGCCGTTCTTTTAAAAAAAGAACCCTTCAAGTCTAATACTATGCTCAACATGTTGTCCATCTCTCTTGGGGTCGCCATTGCTGCCTACGGGGAAGCTAGATTTGATACCTGGGGTGTCATTTTGCAGTTGGGAGCCGTTGCTTTCGAGGCTACAAGGTTGGTTATGATCCAAATCTTGCTTACTTCAAAAGGGATCACCTTGAACCCCATCACTTCTCTGTATTATGTTGCACCCTGCTGTTTGGTTTTCCTGTTGGTGCCATGGATTTACGTTGAATTCCCAGTTTTGAAAGAGACATCAGATTCCCATTTCGATTTCCTGATTTTTGGGACCAATTTTCTTTGTGCTTTTGCTCTGAATCTAGCTGTCTTCTTACTGGTTGGAAAGACTTCTGCATTGACCATGAACGTAGCTGGGGTTGTCAAGGACTGGTTGTTGATTGCCTTCTCATGGTCTGTGATTAAGGACACCGTGACGCCCATCAACTTGTTTGGGTACGGGCTGGCCTTTCTGGGTGTTGCTTACTATAATCATTCCAAGTTGCAGGCTTTGAAGGCTAAAGAGGCATAGAAGACAACTATAGAGGCTGGCGAGGAAGCTGGGAGGTTGCTCAAGGATACCCAAGGTAAGGAAACTGGTACCAGTAACACCGAATCCCAGAGTTAGATCACATACACATTAGGATATGAAATATGGGAAGACGCACAGTTTTGCTCTTTTGGCTGCATTTTGGTTTAGAGGTCTCCAATTCATTCCATAAGCTAATTATTATGGCCATTTCTTAGCAATTTTAGGGGTTGGTTGCTTATTGCAATTATTAATGTTAATAGCGGAAGAAGAATCTCACATGCCTCGTGTATTTTTCTATGATGTTTATTTATTTTCTTGATTAATTTTATTCTCTTTTTTGGGGGTATTGACAAAATGTTAATCTAGGTACTCATTATGTAAGTAGAATACTTGGTGTTGTGTGTGTGTTTGTGTGTTATTGCCACTTTGGAAACAAAAAACAAAAGAAAGCTTGTAACTGAGCCTTTTGTTGTCACGTTGCAACAGCCGTGCCTATATATAGCCGTCCTTAATCGATGGTATCCAGCTGCAATCCCCCCCTTTTTTTTATCCTGACTCTTGGTATTTAGCTAAATCCGAATCTAAAATACCATTAGTTCGGCCTTGCTGAACTTTTGAAAGTGCAGATAGCCGAAAGTTGAAAAGCAACCGGCGCATTGATGACAACTTTTAGCCCATTTCATGTACAAATATGGAAGGAGCCGCCGGCAACTTCCAATTGCTTAGCAAATATAGAAAAAAAACTAGGGGCTAAGGAACAAATAAAATGCAAGCCGATAAATTTGTTTCTCCATTACTCCAACAATCAAACATGAATCATAATGCAAGTAAACAACTTTTAAAAAGTTGTGACACAAACATAATGCTAAGGATTCAGAACAAAACAGCCTTAGTGCTAATCTAAGTCAAAGCAATAGTAGCAGTAATGAATGCATATAGGCAACCTCCGAGTGTTCCCTTCATTTGGGCTTTGGAGAATATTTAGCAGTGCCCCAAAGTTGATAGATTTTCCTAAAATTCCCCACAAATCTAGGACCATCTCTAGGCTGGCAAACCCTGCCTTGGCTTGATTCTTTTCTTCTAATGGTTGACGTCTTTGAATGCGACGACCAACCTCTCCATAACAGATCAATTTGGCATTCTTGTTGTACAATCATACTTTGCTTCTTGTCATTTCCACTCTTGCATCTCCCATCCTCCATATCATCTTCATCATCTTCTTCTTCTTCACCGTTTAGTTCACTTGCTAAAGTGCTCATTGAGCTTGATATCAACCTGCATACTTCGAATTGTCTCCTTATCCATTGTTTTGATACAGAAATTATGACAACATTAAAGCATGTATATATCGTGTTTACTATATATAAGCCATTGAGTCTACAAATACTAGCTCCTTTGAGGTTCAATGGGGCAGCATTGCTGTAAAAAATTGAAAGTATAGGGGAATAAGGGCGGCCAGGCCTGCTAACTCAGTTTTTACTTGTATCAGATTCTTATTTATTGGTGTTAAAAGTAATGTGCTTAAAACAAACTTAAAAAGCCATACAAGTTTGATTGTTTTTGGGCAGCCATTCTTCTCTTCGGTTTAATCTTTGTCAGGTTATAGCTGGAAGTGACATGCCTAATAAAATGAAGCTGGTGAGGGGAAAAAAACAAGTCATTATGTGAAATTATGTTGTAAAAACAGAGGAAACATAACATGGTACAAACCTGATCACCATCCTTGATGCCATAATTCATGATATGATCAGTGTCTGTGAGCAACTTCTGACCATCATAGCAGAAGCAAAAATGTCCCCAAACATGTGGCCTCCATTATAAGTCAATACCACATGAATCAAAATCCTTTTGTACTTTGCCAAGATGAACAAAAGAAGCTCCAAAATCTAAGAGTTGTTGAATTCATACCATGAAATCTTGCCGGGACCTTTCTTTGGCATATGACTAAACATGTGTTGAACAGCCAGCTTGAGGTCGGCAATGGTGGCTGACTTTATTACTTCAACATCTACAGAAACCAAAAACAAAGTTACAAACATATGTAACAATTTCAACGTGCTGAAAAGAAAGAAACCCGGTAAAAGTACCAAAGGAAGAGCCATCCAGTTTCCGAACAGACAGCTTGATGGGCTCCTCGGGAAGCTTAGAATAAGAATGAGAGGAACCAATGGACCGCCTCGGCTTCTCCAAGGAAGCCCTTGGGATCACCAAATCCTGAACTTGGTTTCTCAACATGCTGTCTATGAAATAAGGAGAAGCACCTTTTTGTGTGAGTTGAAGAAACACCATATATCCAAGGCAGGCTATACCCATTTTAGGCAGATGGTAAGAAAGAAGCAAATTGATTCTTTAGGGAAAGCCACAAGCATCATGGTGTAGCTTGTGCTGGGGGAAATTCTAATTGATAGAGAAAGAAAGGTCTTTTGCCTTTGCCATTATTTGGCGTAATTACAAAATTTACTAGTGGGTTTTTTTCACTTTTGCCTTAACAATTAGGGCCGCAAATAAACTGAACTTGAACGAAAAATTTTTTGTTCGTGTTTGTTTGTTTATTTTTGAAGTTATTCATGTTTAATTTGTATTCGTTAAAAATTCAAATGTTTTGTTAATGTCCATTTATTTAAAATTATGTGTGTTCATGTTCATTTGTTTAATTTCCACGAACATGTTCATTTAACTTAATCGAACATGTTCACGAATAATATTAATGAATAATAAACAAACAAACAAACAATAACTACATACACATATACTATTTTAATATTTTTATAAAAAAATATCATTAATAAATAAATGTGTCCATAAACGAACTTTTAAAAGAGTTTGTTAGTGAACATAAACGAACCGAGTACATCTCTGTTCGTGTTTGTTCATTTATTAAACGTACATAAAAATTTTGTTTATATTCGTTTATTTAGCTTAATAAACGAACATTACACAAACGATGCACAAATAATTTATCGAACGTTCTGTTCATTTACACCCCTATTAACATCCATAACAAAAATAAGATCAAAATTAATGAAATTCATTACTCAACAAACAGTTATTTTTATCTGACATGACAGGACACTTCAACTGATGTCACATGCCATGTTACCGCTGATATGAATTAAATTTATAAAATATAGGAAAATGTTACAGAGGCTCCGTTTGATTGCCTAAGGAACAAATTTGTGGAATCTCTCAACAGGTGGTTTCACACCAAGGCAACAAATTTACTTCTCCATTACTACAAGAATCAAACATGAATCATGATGCAAGTTAAACGGATACGCATCAATATTCATATTTATCTTTTATAAATTCATTAGATGCAAACTATATTTCCTTTTTGTACAAAAGCGACAATAATAGAGCCAGAGGAGGGCGGCAAGTCCCAAACCCTTAAAGCTAAGCACTTCCCATCACAAGAGACTTAAACCTTCAATGCCACCTGATCTTGCCATGTGATCTTCCGTTTTCCGACTCGGTTTGGGCCATTTCCGGTGTTCCAGCACGCTGATAGTTTAATATCATTGTGCTGCTCATCACTTCCAAGTCTGAGTGAACTTCTCTTCAATTCCTCTACTCCCATTGAGTTATTATTTTCTTGTAGTTCTTCCTCCTCTGTCTGCAATGGATGAAAAGTTAGAGGAAACTAACCCCTCACACAAAAGATTATAAGAAGCAAATTCATACTAAACTACGAATAGATCACCGAAATCTGGTTTAAATCGAAAACGGGCGCCATGCTTCGAGCAGTAGCCTCCTTTTCGCTATAACGCCTTTCCTTCTGGTATGAGTCAAGAGTTGGTAAACTAGTACGCAAAGTAACTTCCTCCTTTTCGCTGAAAACTTTATGTTGCTTTTGGTTTAAGTCAAACATAGGAGAAGGATGAGCTAAAGTGGTTTCCTTGGTCTTTACCTTCTGGTTCAAATCGAAACCGGTAGCTAGGCGCCCAAAAGTATGTTCCTTTCCGGTCGATTTCTTTTCCTCCGTATTTGGTTTACTTCTGATCACCTTATTTTGTGAATGCGCAAAGCTTTGTTCGGCCGGTGTGTTCGAAGTTCGGTTTTGCATCAAGAACTTGTGCCTCCGTTTCAAAAACCTTAACAACGAAAAAGATGATCGAAACTCAAAATATGAACACTATATTAATAAATTACAATGGTAATGGTATGCAAATCCTACAAATTTATGGAGGTGCAAGATCATACCGAACTTCAGCGAAAAGGGTCAATTTTTTATCTTTCAAAACCTGCATTCTCTTTCTCATAGCCTCTGTTTCCTGAAGAACACAAAGCAAACATAAGCTAAAACAAAACTGAGGACTTAAGTGTACAAACGAACTAATAATTCCAGAAACAACAAAACAGCAGCTGAATTTGGTACAGTAAATGAGCCTTCAATTCTACTTTTGAAGGAAGAAGTGCGGTTCGGACTTACTGTTACAAAGCCATAATCTTAAATTACTAGTATGAAATATTCTCACTTGAAGAACTTGAGGATTTTGATACAAAAAAAAAAAAAAAAAACAAATCAATATTTTATCATCAAACGTTGCAGTAAGCAGAGGACCATCAATTTAAACAAAACAAAAGAGATCCAAAAGATCATATCCAATCCTTATTCTTAGAAGATTGAATGCAAGAACATATACCAAAATAAATAAAGAAATAAATCCAAGAGTTAGAGGACTAAAAACACCGGATCTAATAAAATTTAACAAAATATAAACAAGCAGCAAGAAAGTTAATACCTTGAGCAAGTCATCGAAGTCTTGCATAAGGCTATGGTGCTTGAACCTGTTCCTTTGGTCCTCGTATATGGGGTATGGAGAATACTCCACAGAAGCAGCCACCCCTTTCATCTTCTTCATGTTTCAGAACACAGGGATGAGATTAAGAGACCCACAAATATGGAGAAGAGAAAGAGACGAGGGTATTTGACAAGAAATAAAGAGATGAGGGCAGGAAATAATAAAAAGGAAAGAAAAAGCGTTGAGAGAGAGAGAGGAAGGTTCTGGCTTTCCTGTTTACTCTGTGAAAACTCTGACCAAGATAAAGAAGCCCACATAACTGGGTGAAAAAAAATGTGATCTTTAGAGAGTAGAGACAGTGATGAAGATGACTTTTTGGGGGGGGATTGCAGGAGGGTATTTGTGGTAAACATGTTTTTAATTGGTTTGAGAGAGTTGGATGGAGCACATTGGAAGACACCTATATTATCATCCCCCTATCTATTATTTTTGGTTTATCTTCTACATAAAAACTTTGGTCCAGCAGAGCTGAGCTGGTCCATTTAAGAAAGAGGGTGAAGTGTGGACTGATTCTTGGAGAGTGGGTGCGTGGAGTTTTCCCCATGTTTCCTTTGTTCTTCATGCCATGTCCCTGTGGGTTGTTGGTTGTTGAAAATAAAGCAGTGTGTGTGTGAGAATAGAAAATAAGATGATGCTGTTTCCTGATGTGTTTGTTCTTCTTGTCTTCTTGATGCTGCTGTTGGTGTTTCAGTTGCTCAAGGTACCTTATTTTTAGGCTTTGACTGCTACAAAGTCATCATCTTTTTTCCTTTTACTTTTTACCCACTGATGATGGATTTCAATGTTTTTGGAGTTACATTAACCATTATTATTATCTTTCAGGTCCATGCATTGTCTATAAATTTCCTAAGCTACCCTTTACTTTGTTCTCAAGGATGTTTCTGCTTCCACACCATCTCCCCCATTTATGTTTGTTTTTTTAATATACCTCCCCACCACCTTTCAAACCCTGCCATCTATTAAAGAAAAAGAAGGGGAATAAACCCCAAAAGTCACAGTCCGTCGGTCAACTTATTGAATTAATAAGGATCTACTTCAATTTGCAAGCTGCCTGCCTGCCTGCCTGCCTGCCTGCCTGCCTGCCTGTGTAGTTTCCCTGCTATTAAATCAATAGGGTTAAACTAGTAATCTCATTGAACTACCTTTTGAATGAAATTAGCAAGTACTGCTTGACAAATCAACCCACCAAATCCTGGAATCCAGACACCATGGCTATCCTAATCCTATCTTTCCTAGGCCTAGCCATCCATAAATGTTTGACAGTTGAAATTTTATATTTTACTCGACACTTATCACTTCACATAGAATCATCTTGAAATTAGATGAAAACCAGCAATTCATCTGTTAAATAGACCCGTTGAATTGATATTTTAACAAAGTTGGAAAGGATGGTGGAAAAGCAAAAAAAGAAGAAGCTTAAATGATGGATTGGATAAGCAAAGAAGAGAAAAGGTGTAAAATGATGTACTTTTTATGCTCCTCTATTGTCTCTCGAACTGTTTAAGCATGCCCTTTTTCTTAAAATCAAGTGCTAGTATCTTTGCTTATGAGTTAAGGCAGTGGGTCAATAGATGACAAATACTAAACAAAGTGGCCACTCCCACCATTGATGACTTGTAGTGCTCATTGTTACTGTTTACAAATCAGGATTGTTCCTTTTTCTTTTTCTCATTTTGTTTGCATATGAAAAAAGCGATAGAAATGATAGCCAGAAGCTGAGAATGAAAATGGTGATGAAATTGCCTTGTGTAACAAATACTTGATCATAAAAGTGCATTTTTTTTTCAAACAGGAAAATTAGTGAAAGGCGACATCCAAGGAAACTGCCAACACTACCCTTTGGTTTGAAGGTGTTGTAGACAGAGATTGGAACAAGTGAAGGAAGGATCTGTTATGTTATGTTGAAGTGTCAATGCATAATTTTTTGTTATCACTGTTAGCGGTCCCTATCCTATAGAAAGCTGAAACTGACAGAGAACCACAAAAAAAGAAAGAAGAAAGAAAAGCTAAGCCGAATGACTTACCCAAACTTGTACCGATAGACTCTGCTGCGCTGCCTGGACTAGTACCCCTTTTAAGAGTCAAAGCTATATATGAAGGCCCAAAGGAACCATGGGTAATGAAAATTGGGTTTCCAAGCCCTTCACAGTTGTGGGTTTATGTTATAACATTGCAAATGCCTGGTAATAACAAGCTATTTGCCTGTTTAACATTCCATCCTTGTTGTGGTCCAAATACATAGTTGTTTGGAAACAGTTTATGGAAGGATCCTCCTATCAATGTAAGTATGTAACATTGGGAAGCGGGCCAATCAGAATGCCATATATCATCATTACAAAACATAGAAAATATCCGGTTGCCCAAAAGAAGGAATTTGCACTGTTTAACTTTTGATTCCAAACAAAGGCTGAGGTTGGTCAAAATTGGAGGTTTTGATGGCAATTTTTAGTACACAGGGAGCAGAAGGTAAGTGGCAATTAATTAACTAGCTAATGCATGTATCTAGAGTATATTTCACAGCTAAGGTTTGTGCTCATGAATGCAATGTCCGACCTGTTTCAATTCATTTTGAACATCCTTTCTGAGTGTTAAATTACAAAGTTTAACTAGTTTTGATGTTTGATGAAATCATGCAATGTCAGTCTTAAACGAGTCATTTGCTGCTGAATCCGAGCTGCCAAATTCTAGTTTGTTCCATCAGAACTTTAGCATGTCCTTTTGGTTGATGATAAGAACCAGAGACCTACTGTCCATCATCAATATATAAATAACGTTATTACATAGTTAAGGAAGATGTGAACAGATCTTTGTCCAGCCTGCTGCAACGAGGAAGCAAATGGATTCGCTTGCTGATACTATATATGGAGCTGGAACAGATTTGATCAAAACTGAATTAGGTGCCTACCGGGCGAAGCTCTTAGGATCAGGCTCGCCTTATGTGCAAGGCAATGTAAGATGAAGTTGTAACTTCTTAGTAGGTGACTTTCCTTCAGCCGATATTACTTCCAAGTGAATGATCAATATGTGATGAATAAGTTGAAACAAATCGTGTTCCCATTCCTACATAAGGTATGCACTAGTAAATACTTAACTTCCGAATCGCCAACCCAATGTCATCTTTGAAACTGACTCGAACTTGTTTGTTTCATCCAGGGGCATTGGATGAGAGAAACTGAAACAGTAGGGGGGGGGGGGTCAGTTATCTTACAAGCCTCCCATTGATGATATAAATGCACCTGATCTATACATTCCATTGATGGCATTTGGCACATATATAGTTCTAGCAGGCTTCTTTTTAGGCATCAGTGGAAAGCAAGTCCCAACTTATCCCTTTCAATCCTCTTATTTCATTTAATCAATAACTTTTCCATGCCACAATCCTACTTACAGATGAATTCCGAACCCGTATTTGTTGAATGTCACTTCTTACTGCATGATCCGAGTTAAGCCTCGAAGTTTTTCAATGCAGGTTTAGTCCTGAAGCTCTAGGTGTGCAAGCTACAAATGGAATGCTTGGTTGGTTATTCCAAGTCCTTCTACTTGAACCAACGCTGCATACATTAGTAGATGGAGACGTGCCATTGCTCGACATGGTTGCTTACGGTGGATACACATTTGTTGCTTTTTCCGTAACTATAGTTTGGAGGATGATTTGGAGTTACTGTTTGTATGTAGTAGCAGTGCGGTAATGTTTGTGTATGGGGATGCTGATCATCAAGAAAAATTTGATTGCAGAGTTCAGAAGGTATGAAAATCATTCAAGCAAGCGCCATTATCTTCTTCTTCGACTTGTTGTTGCTCTTTTGGCTTGAAAAATATTCTATTCTAAATATTAGAAGCATTTGCTTCATTAGTATTTCTTTTTTTTTTTTTTTCAAAACATTAAAAAAAAATATCAATATAAGGAAGTTTAAAAGATAAAATTACTTGAATCTTAAATAGAAAGTAATCATCCAACTATTTTAAATATACTTATCTTCGCTTCCTTTTAATAAAATAAATAATCACTTATATCACTTTCATGATTTAATCGAAATAATTAACAATATAAATTATTTTAATTAAATAATAACATTATAAAAATATAAAAACCAAATTATGTTAAAAATTAAATATTAAATTTAAGCATAATATAGGCACCAAAAATAAAATTTGACTATTGTGATAAATTAATGTTACATCTATGAGTAGAATAAATTAAAATCAAATTTTTATCTATACAACTACATAAAATGTATGTATCAGTGTACATTGAATGAAATATTTTTGTAATTTATTTTAAATTATTTTTAGAATTTTAATAGTTTTCATTATATAAGTTTTAAAATATTTTATATATTTTGTATTTTTTAGATAGACTTATAAAGTTTAATCCAAATTCAGAAATTGAACTCGATCAATCTAAACTTAAGCAAGACCCAACTCGGTTTGACCTTAAAAAGTTAACGAGCTAAACTCATCCAATTTTAACTTAAACATGAAATGATGTGAAAAATAACCCTAATTATTTGAATCCAAAATAATCCAACCCTAATCTTCAAAGCCAATAAGGATAAAAATGATTTGCAACGTAAATTAACGGATCGAAATAAATCCAATTAAAATCAATTCGACTTATCAATCATGTCTATTTTATATCACATATATATATATAATTAAAATAATTATATTTTAGTATTGGTTGAATTTTTTTATAATACAATTTCTAATGTTACTTATAATCCCAAAAACTCTTAAATTAGAAAATAATATATGTTTAGGTTTGCTTAAACTTATATCTTAATTTAATTTATAAATGCATTTTTTTTCATTAAAGTATAGAAAATGAAATTTCAAATTAAGAGAATAATAGAATATAACAAATGCGAAGTTAAACAATGATCGTATGTTTGAATCCTAAGGAACATTATTTAGGGTTTAAAGATTGAAGGGAAATGACTGTAAGCAAGATCAGCAAACGCAATACTATCATATATGTATGCTGATCACATAAAATGATAAAAGGCCATACCAGAAGCAAACAAATAAAAATTGAAATGAAACTCTATTTTTCCCAAGGGAAAAAAGCATTGGACCAAAGGCCGTTGTGGACGTTATTAATGTTATCCCCAAATGGGAATACCATCTCTTCGCCACTAAATCCCACATGAGTTTGTGTTTGCGGATTATTGTTATTATTCATCAACTCCATGATCCATTGTTGCCTTTGCATCCAATCCACGTTGTTCACCTCCTCTTGCACCATGTCCCCTGTACTAGCCACTTCAGGCGTTACCATAGGCGGCATAGCCACGGATGACGATGAACTCCCTTGACCTTGGGGATTAAGAGATGTTTTACCAAGTGCATCGACTTTCTTGTCGATCTCCTTCAAGTTTTGATCGATCAACCAAGCGAGATCGTTCAAGTCCACCACGTTTAATCCATGGATACCGGCTTTGCCATTAAGGTTCTGGAACATGACATGGGTCATCTCCTTTTCCCGGTTTTCCTTGCACTGCTTCTTGAGCTGCTCATTGGCTTTGGCGATCCTCTGGGCTAGGAAACTCTCTTGGTTCACCATCTTTTTGCTTTGTTCCATCTCGGGTACCTTCTTGAACTTGGACAGCACTCGTTGGACTCCCATAGCCGATGGCCAAACCTCCGGTTGGGACTCATATGGACTGTACATAATAGCACAAGCATCGATACCACAAAGGGTGCTAAGTTCACTCACTTTTTTCATTAAACCCTTCTTTCTTTTCTTGAAGGTGGCTTTCCTTGCTGAGTCATTGGTAATATAGGCAAGCTTCACTTTCTTTCTCGTCATGCCTTGCAATCAAAGGTTTTTTTTTTTAGATATTACTTACTCAAAGAGCAATTTTATGTTATATATAGAGATGAAGAGAGTGAAAATCTACTCAAATTTAATATTCAATATTATCTAATAATGTTAGTATATGAAAGATATCAAAATTGTAATGTGATGATTACATAGAATTTAATGGTGATTTTATTTACAATAATTAAACTTTCGTGTAGATTTAATCATAAAAAAATGTCATATGTAAAAAAAAAAATTCATCATGTAATTATATATAATATCAAATGATTTGTTAAGTAAAAAACCTTAAAAAAAATTATCTTCCTCACGTAATTATATATATGGAAATGACAGATATATAAATCTAGCTACAACTCAACTTAAAATTGTAAAAAATAAAATAAAATGTAATTGTTCACAATGTATATAATATGGTATCCAATAACTTTTTTAATAATAAAACAATAAAAAAAGAAATTTAAATTTATATAAATTGCAAATACAGTACTTGTTGACACATAGATTATATATACACCATGGGAATGAAAAAGAAAAGAATATAAAAAATATTTATTCGTTCAAAACAAAAGGATGAACATTATATAGTTTATATTGTAAAATTCAAATATGTTATTGTAATGCATAAATGGTATGTAGCACTTATATAATTACCATATTAGAATATTCAGTACCTAATCAGTGTAATTATTAATTAGGAAATGTAATAATTTGTCTTTTTAAAATAATAGATTTTCTATAATCAAAATGATTATGTACATAGGGAATACCTTTCTTTTTCTTTTTCACAAAATTAATTAATAAACAAATGGCTCCAGTGAAAAAAAAAAGATGTTATTTATTTTTGGGGTTTCGGGTTCGAGCAATTGTGTGTTTAAGGTGTGTGTGTATTGTCAAAGGATTAAAAAAATATGACATATACTACCATATATTCAAAAAAAAATATACAAACAAATATAACCAAATACAAAAGATAAATTTTAAAACTACACAAGTATTTCAGTTTAATATGCAATGTTATATATGAACTTTTATTTTTGATTTGATTCAATTTTCACAACCCACTAACATAATTATTGATATAACACTATTTTGTGTTTATATATTACATACACAAATAATTATACTTATATAACATAAAAATAAATTGATGCATTTATTCATTTAAATATATATGATTGAATTAAAATCAAAATTTAAGATATATAATACACAAAATCAAAGTTCATATGTCAAATTGCAAGTTAAATCATTTATTTTTTAAAAATTTCCATCTTTTACATAACAAAAAAATAAGATATTGGAGCAGGCCACGGGACCCATACAACTTTGTCTTCTTGGGCCCTAGTGGATCCTTCAAAAAGAATAATGAGGTTAAAACTAAAGAAAAAATTCCATATGAATGGCCTGCTAATTGTTAAAAGCATAGGCTTCTTAATATCGAATCTCTGATTCTGTTGAAAGGTTGAGAATTTAGATAACACAATACCATTTACCAAAAAAAAAAAAAAAAACCATCGTTAATCAACTGATGATGTTTCTATTGATGTAAAAATGTCAGCTTCCCCTTCTTCAATGCGCTGCTGTAAGTTTTCCTTCCTTCTCTTAAATCCATTTGCTTCTTCACCATCTTTGCTTATTTTCTGGGCTTCCGTTCTTCAAGTCATTCTCCTTTATTTCATTAATCAACCAAAGGGTTTTCTTGTTTCTTTGAGATTATTAAAGCTTTTAACTTGTTTGCTTGTCAAAGCTCAAAATACGAGTTTTTTTTTTTACAGTATATTTTAGTTCTGGTTTCAGGGGTGGATTTTAATTCCAGAAATTATCTGTCTCATGGTAAATTAGTGTGTTTGCCTCCCAGAATGGGGTCATCAATGCTTTCATACCATTCCACAGCTGATTTTCTGAAACTCAATAGCCTTACTTCACTTTCTTCTTTCCAGGTATGTTTGCATTTTACTCCTTAGCTACTGAACTTACTCTTTGAATTTCCATTTGTCAATTAATAAAGCTTCAGTTCAAGAACCAATAGAACGGTTGATTCAAACTTCCAATTATTGAAATGCTTTATCTTTGTTCAATACAGCAATAGGTAATAAATTTAACTTACAAGTAGATTTTACAGAGCTATCTAACTATAAATGTCTTACAACTGTCTAGTTCAGACCCTTGGCATGTTTAATAGAATCCAGCAGTATCGTAATTTTAATACCATCATTCTTTAATACCAGATGAAATATGAGATTCTTGAGTCTCTTCTCTTTGTTTCTTAATTTTCTGTTAGTTTTAGAATACAACTAACAGATATTATGCATATTTTCAGAACCGGTGCATTCCACAGCAAAGCAATGGTAAACTCGAACTTCAGTCAAAGCCTACAGCACCATCAAGAAAGTTATATCAACCATGTGCATTGGTTATTAGATGTGATCACCCTCAAAATGCAGATTTGCCTCGCTATTATTCCAAGAAAGAGAAGAAGCCCTTCCCTGTACCTATAGTGGAGCTGAGGCGAGCTGCTAGGGAGAGGTTCAAGAAAAGCAGAGGCCAGCCTAAAAAACCAGTTCCACCTCCAAAAAATGGCTTAATTGTTAAAAGCCTAGTACCCCTCGCCTATGATGTGTTCAATGCAAGGGTTACATTAATTAACAATCTCAAGAAACTTTTGAAGGTGGTGAAAGTTCATGCTTGTGGGTATGTTTTTGTCCCTCTTCTTTGCTTATGTCCTTACGAACATCCTTATTCATAAAAGCATGGTGTAATGTAAACAGTATACACCTATGAAATAATTTTTGCATTTGGCATCATGATATTTGTTTACTACATATTTTTCATTTTATTATCAATCCATCTAAGACCACTTTTTGCATTAAGGTTAATGAGTGCCATGTATGCCGCTTGGCCATCTTAGAGGTGCTATCAATATTCTCACTGAAATTAATTAGTATCGTTGTAATATCAATGTTCTCACTTTTCACATTAATTACTGCACTTTAGCTAGTCTTGCAAGTGATTGGCTGACTCTTTGTAAGATTATTTCAGCCTTCAATGTGTATGCGGTAGTGATCTCTTGATCTCACATGTTTGCAGTTATTGTAATGAAATTCATGTTGGTCCCATCGGGCATCCATTTAAGTCATGTCGGGGTCACCGTGCTTCCATCCGTAAGGGTCTTCATGAATGGACATATGCAACTGTTGAAGATGTAATCGTGCCAGTTGATTCCTACCACCTATATGATCGCCTTGGAAAGCGTATACGTCATGATGAGAGATTCTCAATTCCTCGGCTTCCTGCAGTTGTTGAGCTCTGCATCCAAGCTGGTGTTGATGTTCCCGAATTTCCAACAAAGAGGAGAAGAAAGCCAATCATTCGGATTGGTAAAAGTGAATTTGTTGATGCTGATGAAAGTGAACTACCAGATCCTGTCCCAGAACCTCCCTTGAAACCCATATTGACTGAAATATCTGATACAGAGATAGTAGCTCCTCGTGATCAAGAGGAAACAATCCAACTTGCTGAGGAAACACTTGAAGCATGGGAACAGATGAGGAGAGGTGCGAAGAAGCTAATGAGGATGTATCCTGTGAGGGTTTGTGGATACTGCCCAGAGGTGCATGTTGGTCCCTCAGGGCACAAAGCACAGAACTGTGGTGCACACAAACACCAGCAACGAAATGGGCAACACGGTTGGCAAGCGGCGGTGCTGGATGACTTGATACCTCCAAGATATGTTTGGCATGTGCCTGATGTAAAAGGACCGCCGTTGCAGCGGGAGCTCAGGTCTTTCTATGGGCAAGCCCCTGCTGTGGTGGAAATTTGTGTGCAGGCTGGTGCTGATGTGCCCGATCAATATAAACCAACCATGAGGTTAGATATTGGGATCCCTACTAGCCTTAGAGAAGCTGAAATGGTAGTCTGATCCTTGAATAATCTTTGCGCATTATTTCATATATTCATTTATTGTAAATTAAAATTGAATATTTAAGTTTATTCATCAGACGGTTTTATGCATCATTTTAATTGTTTTAGAGCTGACGATATATACACCATTTTAGAGCTTGCTTGCTTATACCATGCAACAAAGCACTGTTATGAATTTTTTTACTTTTATTTTCCTTAATAACCATACATGATTATATGATTGATTGGGTAGAGCTATGATTCAGACAAGCAACAATGTTTCTTTCTGCAAGTGAAAAGATGCGTGTGTTTCAACTTAAGGTTGTTCATTAAATAACACCACCTCATCTCCACAACCAAAAGAATGTAACCTAGAAGACAAGCAAAGGTTCAAAATAGTTGAATATTTGCATATTTCCCCCTTCTTTTTTGACATATTCCCCCTCAATCCATTGCCTGGACTAAGTGATTGACCCGAAAACAGACAAGCTGGAATGAATTTCGAATTGCCTTCTTCACCTTTTTACCCTCTACCTTTCCGGCCATGGGAAATGAGAAGACATTGTTACAACTGAAAAAATATACTTGTCAAGCCATGGATAATTCACGGTCGCCACAGACCTGTTTTCTGATAAACAAAGAAAATATGACAAGCTTCAAAGTAGAAAAAAAAAATGGTAGCTTATAAACAAATAGCTTTCTAGTTTTCATCTTGTGTACTTGTAGGTGGTTCGATCAATCTCACAGTACGCGGAAGAAGAAACTCGGCAAATATAGGATAGTGTGAAGATGGGTAATAACCATCCATGTGATCATTGACCACTTGGCATAAAACCGGTATCAGAGATCGACCCCTGAAAAGAATCCAGTCTATGTGTAAGTCCTGAGTTTGTCGGTCCCAACAGAGGCACAGTGCTCGAAATATCAACTTAAGGAATTCAAGAGCTCCCTGTTTGTCACCTGAAGGGACGAAACTGTTAAGTCCCGAGAATCATCACACCTCACTACTAAAGCAGCAGTTGGAGAATAAAAGAGTACCTTTGAAGCCGTGATAAGTGCGTATCAGGGACACATTTTTCCTCACCCGTGCATTGGGCCACACATCCCTCATGTCTCCCACCACACCATGCTCTCTGCAAAGAGATAATACAAAAACAGCCAGCAACATTAGAATTTGCTTAAACGCTGAGAGACATACAACAGGTTTTGCACCAAATAAAAATACCTTGATCTCCCGAGAAGAAAACGCCCTGTCGTTGATTCCTTCTGTGTGTTAAATCCTCCGCAGTACACAACAGGTAAGCTAGGTGGTAAGGATGCAATATGTTGCCACGTAAGTAAAGCACTTCGTCTACGAGCACGAGGACTGAACTCATCCATGTTAGTATTTACTACTTGGAATGAGAATCCAGGAGGTTCAACTCCCTTAAGTTGGAACGTGTGTGCATCACGTTAAGGAAATAAATAAACACAATGGATTTCTATGAATGGTAACAACAAGCGGTAAGATGAATATAAAAGGATATAGCCCAAGTCGCAATACACGGAACTACAGAACCCCACGATGTACTGCCAGGGACAGAAGGTGACTCAGACAACCAAAATGTTCCACCTTCAATCAGTTCTACCTTCAATCAAAATTGAAACAAATGTTAGCAAACTGTCTGCCGGAATAATTGATCAAGGAAATCAATAAAACTACTAAGACACCTTCTCCTTATCATAGAATATTGTACAACATTCATCCGAAGTATCCTGGGGCCCTTTTCTCGATATTCCAAACTGTTCATAACCTAAGGAATGTCAAAAACCAAACCCATCCATGTTCAGCATGAAACATAAGCTAATCACAACAGACAGAAAGAGTTTGAAACAAAATTATTGGCAAATATTATATCATTATCAAATGAATAAGAAAATTAATTTGTAGAACTTTTATACCCTTTATAGAAGCAACATTGGTAAAAATACCATGGAGGCCACTGTACTAGGTGTCAAATTACATTTTGCCCCCTCTATTAAAAAAATCAGCAAATCAGGCCCTGTACATTAGATCAGAGAGCAAACTGGTATTTTCTATTAAAAATTTCATTCATTCTATTGTTAAAAACTGGCATGGCTGACAAAATAACCAAATAGTGTCACGTTGTATGTGCGTATCTCATGCTAAATAAAAGGACCAGTTTTTAACAGTAAAAAGGAATACAAATTTTAACAGGAGCTTATTCTTTGATCTAAAGTATAGGGACTAATTTGTCCATTTTTTTAGTAGAGCAGGCAAAATGCAATCCAGCTCCTAGTACAAGGGCCTCCATGATATGATACTTTTACCAAGCAGTAACAACAAAAGCTTAAGCATTAATCTAAAACTCTAAATCTCATTATCTGGTGTAGTTAGAATATACTTTGAGTGTAAGATTTATAGATTATACTGCTCAACATTAGGCTAAAAATTGGTTGGTTATATACCTGGCAATCCCTGCTGAAGATAATCCAGTTGAGATTTAACGCCTGAATGCAAATACCCAGAATGAAAATGACAACAATTACAATAAACTCAGATCCAGCAAAGAAAAGACGATCCCAAATTGCTTAAACCAGCTTGAATCAATCTCCAACACATTCAATCAGTTTCTATTCACCAACCAATTGTTTTTTAATATCGAAAGCTCTAAAGATTAGCTCAAAGAACATAAAACCAGCCTCCAAAAGTCAAATTAGGAAACACCCAGATCATGCAAATCAAGAAAAAAAACAGCTACAACAAAGATCCAATGTATAGATTAAGAAGAGGGGCATACCTTGTTGAGTACAAAGAATAATAGGGGAGTAACTAGTGATGACGCTTATGCACAAATCCCTCCTTTTCTCCCACGAATTTGGGCTATCTTCCGATTCATCTTCATGCAGGTTAAAAGTCATTACAGTTAAAGAAACGCTCATATTGTAATTCGACAAACGAGGGAATTTTTCACTCTTTCTCTCTTTCAATCTACTTGTTTATCTTCAACAACTACATGTTGATTGATCAAACAACAAAACCCATAAATCAAAAAAGAGCTAAAAGAAAAAGGTTGAGGCTTATGCCATGCTTGTGAGTTTAGCTGTATTGGCTTAGATTGCGGAATTTAGAGGTACAACGAAAGAAGAAAAAAAGACGTGTTGTTTGAAATGTTTCGAGAGAGAGAAAGACAGAACAGCCGAGAGAAACTGAATTATGTCTGAACGGAGACAGAAATCCTTCCAAGCATTACTGCAACTTGGTGTTACTAGTACGAAGCAGGAGTTTTTCCACTTTTAGCTTAAAACATTGGATTGTAACAAAATTAACCCAAAAAGACCATGAAAGTATAACTGGGCTTTTGGAATATCTTAAAGCATTGGGTTTTGGATTTTAATTTTTGAATCCTTTGGAGGCTTTTCAGGTTCAGTCCAACCCAATTTCACCAAGAACCAGACATACATTGTCTGAAAAAGCCTAGAAAGTTTCCAAGCTGTATGTTGCATAGTGCGTACTATGTAGTTCTGCATTAGATTTTGACAGTAACCAGTAAATAGATTTTTTTTTTGGTAAAAGTAAGTACTATACTAAAACTTAGATTATATTTTGTTACCTATTTAAAAATAGTTTCCAAGTATCCAATGAATGCCAGCTTTTATTAAAAAAAAATGCTCTTTTCTATTGAAAAATTCATTAATTTGTACTATTAAAAATTAACTTAGTTGATGAAATTATTTTTTAATAATTAAAATAGATAAAAATTTTGACAAAATTAAATTATTTTTTGATCTATGGACTAATTTACTATTTCTTAAATAGAGAAAAGAAATACAATTCAATTTTTAATACAAAGTCCTCCATAATACTTTTACATGTTTGTAAATCAACAGAAAAAAAAAAAATGATCTTGAGCTTTACCAAGATAGATGAACAATGACACAAGTCCCAATGAATGGATGCTTAATGCTTTCTTGTTAAATATAGCTTCCAGTTTGAAGGATTGAATGTAAATTTGACAGTTTGTTGGAAAAGTTAGTATTATTAATCTAAAATTTGGTAGCATTGTACTTGACATGCACTAATAATAGACCAAAATTTACTATCACAAATTCTTTATTCCAAAGAACAGGTCCTTTTCGTCCGTGTGTCCCAAGCTACAACAATCTAACGACGATATTCCAGAAAAGAAACAGAAAAGGAAAAACTACAATTATCTGATGTTTTTTTTTCTCCACTTTAAACACTCTCCTGGTTACAAAATACAATTTAGCTCATGTCAACAAGACAGTAAGAATTACTGCATAAACTATAACAGCAGACAGAGAGGTCAAAATTGCTCCAAATTGATAATGGATTTACTTCATATCCTGAATGGTCGGTTTTCTGATTTAGAATGGTCCAACTTAGCCTTCTTAAACTGTGTTTTCTTGGTCGCAATTTGTTGGAAAAGATTTGCACCGCCAAACTTGTGCTTATTTTGCCTTATCTTCTTCCTCTTACCTCTGTCATATTCTTCATCCCTGTACAAGTTTGAACAGCCATTAGGAGATTACAACCTTCAAACCAGGCAATGCTATCAGGAAATCAGGAAAGCACTTTCTTTTCTGGATCTTAATGGAACTCGCAGTTGAAGCTCATACTTATAAAGAATACATGTTCACTCACCATTCATCTGGAACGTAACCAATTCCTTTACTTTCCGTACCATTTGCTTCTATGGTCTGAGCAGGAGATGCTATGTCCATATCATCCCATCTCGCAACTGCAACAAGCAAAACAGGCCAAAGAATAACATGAATGGACTGGGAGCATAACAAAGAATATATGCAAATGATGCACATGAGAAATGAATTTCAAAAGTACGAGGCAAAAAAAGCTGATGAAAATAGTTATTTTCAACAAGTACGCACCAGCAGTCTCCCCCAGACCTTTGGTAAACACATGCCTATATGGAGATGAGCCTGTTTTTCCATCTTTCAAAGAATCAATTTCTCTTGAATTATGCCAGTGTGCTTCTAAGACCGAGCCAGAACTCCTTTCTGCCTGCTGATCACTTGCAAGAACAGTACCATTCTGATAAATCCTCTCTTTAACTTCTCCATTTATATTACTCATCAAAGAACTGGAGTTATTGTTAACATTTTTATAGGCTACCTTTTTCCTCCTATGATGAATCAAACCCAAACTGATTGTGCTGAATTTCTCAGATGTAGATGACCCTAGATCAGAGGGAAAACAATCCTTATCCAATAAATTATCTTTTAAAAGAACGTGGGCCTTTAAAGTGCGTTTCTTGCTCTTTTTATGTTTCTTCTTGCTGTGCATGTGCAGAGATGCCCTGAAAATTTTTAATTTTATACCAATATGCATGTTTCTAAGCTGACGCTTCAGATGCTTCTTCATTGGCTTTTTACGGGCTGCTTTAATTTCCAAAGATCCATTCGGGATGCTTGAAGGGGATTCGAAAATTTTCTTTTCGCTACTATTGTCTCCCATCTCATTCAGTGTCTTATCAATGGTACTGTGGCTGGAAACATCTCCTGCCTGGAAATGGTAAGGGAAAAGACCATAAATCAATATACAAGCACTACTATTATTACTAGTGGCAAATACTGAATAAGATATACATTCACCTGACTACCGTCACAAATTGGCTTATCTGGAGACATAGTAGCCTGAGCATTCTTTGATGTTTCATTAGTAGTACTCATAGATAGAGCTTTACCAGGAACTTTCTTCACTGCTTTTTCTATCAAATCTTCTAGTGCAACAGTGCTTGAAACCTCGATCTTTGAAGCAACACTAATCTGCAGTCATAAACGTTTAGAAATTAGAAACAGGTGCCAATGCTGCCCATGACAAAAGCCTGTGTAGGGAATAAAACATGCATATTTACCTTCTGCAGGGTCTCTTTATTCGTGATCTTTTCAGTGCCTGAGTTCTGGAGACCACCACAATTGGGTGATAACGTCACTGGGATTTCAAAACCACTTTCAGTGTTTCCCCTCTCATTGCAGTCACTATCTTTGCCACCAGAAGTAACAGCTGAATTTTCTGTATTATAACTGCCAAGATTCCCACCTACAGAACAAGCTGATGGTTGCAAGTTTTCACCTTGAACCAGATTTGAAGCACATGCTTCTGATGAGTCCTTCAACAGCACATTGAAAGGGGGTAAAATAGACTCCTTAGGCACTGAGCCTTCTGCCATTACATGGTTTTGCTGAGAAGGCACTTCCTTCATGATTGTCTCCTTTGACAAGCCACCATTAACAGTAACCTTTGGAGTCATAGCAGCACAAGTGCCTGAAGCACTTAACTTTTTACCAATGGAACCAGTTTGCACGTGCTCCTTAAGATTTTGATTTAAAACAGACCTTCCATTAACATTTGCTTTTATGTTATCCCTCTGAAGAATACCAGTAGCTTTTCTTGGAGTGGTATTTCTTCTGTCACGAACATAGAACAACATGTAAGCTTTCTGCTCCAAAACAGTCCTCTCACTGACCTGGACAACCTGTTGCATTATATTTGAAACAAATAAGAAGGCTCATTCCCAAGATCAACGATAATGCTCCTAGAAAGGGATCTTTCAAGTAATGGAATAAGAAAGAAAAACAGTTCTTCATTTCCACCCTTTAAATCTTTTGTAATCCAATTACATGTAATGATATAAATCTATAGCATGTCAAATTTGAGAAAATTGAAGTAGCCATCCAGTTCTAATAGTGGACATCTCTTGCAACTTACAAACATAGCACTGTAAGCCACATGACTCAAAGGTAACAATGAGCTTCCACAGCTTGCAAAAATAACATGGTCAATAATGGTTCAGCATCTCGATCCTTTTCCAAATAAGAAGACAATAACAACCACTCACTCATAAACCCTACTAGCATTCTAATAACAAGAAAAAATCTAAAAGGAAAATAGTAGTTTCAAGTACCCTGTTGTCATCAAGGGAGTACCACATGCCACTTGATGTGCGAACAAAACAGTAGTAGTGGCCAGAATGAGTGCTCCATCCACAATGAACCAGAACACCGTAAAGAGTGTATTTCAAATCTCCTTCCTGCCAAGTACAACAAACTTAGCTTTTCAAGCCTAGGTTCCTCACAGCAGAATGCTGTACATATTGCATAATGGATTAAAAAATCAAACAGAATAAATAGCAACTGAACAGTAACTTCTTCCTAGGATCATTGCCCCTTAAAAATCTTAAGAGAAACTCATATGGCATTGCATAATCTATTGATACTACTTTCTGTGTCTCCCAAAGAATGGCTTGGATAGCCTACAAACACACTCGACAGAGAAAAGAAACAGTATGCAACAGAAGCTTACTCACATTGGAACCACTGACAAAAGGCTTCATGTCTAAGGTAGGACCAAATTCAACTTTGCGGTCAATCTTTTGCCCAAAATCATATGCACGAAATCTCTTCAGATGGATGGTAAGTACATGAGGTGCGTTGTAAACTGTCAGCTGTTTGATTGCCTTAACTTTCTGCTTGCAGCGTTGGCACTGATACTGCCGCTCTCCTCCATCTAAAAGCTCCGCAGCAGTGAAATTCTTAAGTGCTTTATGCAAGGAATCTGCCTTGACTATTTCAAGACTTAAATCTAGGAAGGGGTCAAAAGTGTTGGAGCAGTAAGAACACCGCATGCATTTAACCTGAAGAAGTAACAAGAAGCTATTGAATAACGTGTGGGAGCATCATTTTATAAGAAGTTTAAACAAACTTGGAATATATATTAAGTGCACAAATATTTCTTGCATAATTGCAACATGTCCAAAATTGTCAAGATCTGGCAGAACTATTTACAATTTGGTCAGATCGTAGTTTAGCAAGAAAAAAATGTACCTGACTACGAAGGCGACCACCAAAGATCTTGTGCACCAAACTCTTCTCATAAGAGCTTGGTGATTCACTTGATACTCCTAAAGGTAAGCAGCATTTGTGCATGGATTCTAGCAGGTTTACCATGTATTCATGTGCATCCTCCTGTCGAGAGTTTCGGAAGTTGCGAGATATGCCTAACCATGAGTTAAGATCACAAGTTCGGTAACTAAAGAGCAAAATGTCTTAAATCAGGTGAAACAATAATTAGCCACTAATATCAATGATACGTCAGGTTTAAATTTGTGTCTTTAAACAAATAGCTCCCTCAAATGAATTTCAGAAATTTATAGCTAACAGCATTGCAGTACTTCATCTCTTTTGGGTAGATATTAACAAGCAAAATTTTCATGCACCTTAGCTGAATATCAGAATAGTCAGTGATATGACACACAAAAAGGATACAGCGTAGGTTTGAGACCAGGTCCTTTGGTGCCAATATCCTCCCAGTTGATTGTAGAGCACGGTTAACATGTTTCTGGATAGCGCATAAGGCACAAAAACCAGCAATACGGCCTTCATAAACCAATTGGAACATGGACATCATCAGAAATAAAATACATAAACATGACATGTAAAATTAAACTAGCACTTAAGGCCGGAACACCAAAGCCATATGCATAAACATTGATGCATATAAATCAAAACACTAGTCTATATTGTACCGCATAACAAGAAGAAAAGAACAATAGAGAGAAAAGATCATAGTTTTGCTCACAAGAACTTTGATGCGTGCCACTTTGTAGATAAGCTACCAAAGGCTCTGTGTATGTCAGACATTGTAATACCGAATTAAGAAAACATGTATTCCCAAGGTTCTCCAAACCAGCACCCTGTCAATTTTGAAAACCATGTTAGTGGCTTCCTTAATTAAATAACACCTATATTAGAACTTTCCAATAATAACAACAACAAAATCCAGCACTGAAGACCAAGTTTACTAATTTGATTGAAGACACTTCATATTATTTTCAGAAGACAAAGAAAGCTCAAATGATATAAAAGAGCCATAAAAATAACCAAAAACTGTATTCTATATAGAAGCAAGCTCAAAGAAGTAACCTAGTTTAACCATTCATGAAAATATCCAAAACATGACAAGAAAAAGGATGGAATTTCAATAAATTCATAAAATTAAGCTAGTACTAAACGCCACCAAGATAATAGAACTCGAAATAAAAGCTTACAATTTTACAAAAACTAATCTTCAAACCGAGAATTGGATCCAAACCATTCTCCCACATATCCGTCCCATCAGCCTTCCTTCCTTTAGCACTCAATAGATCAGATCCCACCCCGTTAACCCGCTTCGTATCCGACCCAGTGTTCAGCGTCTCGATTCTAAAATCCCCATCGTCGCAACTTTTAAACGCATTAAAGGGCTTCCTTGCTGGATGAAAATCGATCTTTTTCTTAGAAATGTCAAAACTGACAGAAGCAGAATCCAATGACCCGTTTCCAAGATCCGAACGCTCCTCCATTTCAGCTTCGATTCTCAATTCCGAGCTACTAATCATCATTGCTTCCATGTTAATAAAAAGATTGTTAGCCTATAAATTCCGTCCCCGTTTTCAATTCCAACGAAGAGAATTTTTCAGTGGAAAAAAATGCAAAAAAATAAAATGATAATAAAGCAGAGAGCTTTTTCGGCTTCTGCGAAAGAGGAAGAGAAAGAGCGAGACGAAGCTCACTATTAAACCCTACAGCAAAGACCCCAAAATTAAATTTTAATATTTTTTTAATTGGTTGTTGATTTTTTTTGGTTAGCGTGGAGCGCGACGCAGCTGATTAGAATTTTTCCCGGTACAACGCGTTTGGAAATAACCAATGGGGAACCGCCACGTTAGAAGAGAAAAAAAATAAGATATGGTTCATTGCATGTCCTAAATCTTGTCACGTTGTGTGGAGTTAAAAGAATTGGCTGGCCACAACCTTAAAAGATAAAACTATAAATACAATTTCCTTAAAAATAAATTTTATAAAACCTCCAGTTACAAATACAATTTTAAAATTTTTTCTTTGGTAATATTTTTTGTAAATACATAGGCAAAAGTATATTAATTTATTTTTCAATATTTTCATGTATTCCGAATATATTTAAAAATTTATATCTTTAATATATCTCTATTATAGAATCCGTTTTCTGGGAGTAAGATTTCATTTTACTATTTGTAGCTTAAAAACAATGAAAATTCAGAGCAAATTAATAAAACCACAATCCCATGAATTTATATATATTTCAATCAACCACACCAGCAAGGCAGCAACTCAGTATTGCAACATTTCTCAAAGAAGCAAATTCTCAACATCATTTGTCTGTTGTTTACTATCAAAACCATAAAACACAAAACAAAAATCTGCTTCTACAAAAAAAAAAGAAGGAACCATCCTCTAATTTGCTTAATCCTTGTGCTGCTGAACAACTTCGACAGCCTCGTGTTGTTCGCCGTAATCCTGCAAGATAAAAATAAGACAAATCCTGACATTCATATATACAAATCGAAAATGAGGTTAAAGAAAGAAAATTGGATTGGATCAACAAATATGTCCGTACCTTGACAACTACACAAGAGCAGCCAACTACCTTCCTTGCTTTCCCCTCGGAATCTATCTTGCATAACTGGATGCATCAATGAAGCACAATTAGCATTTACAGTACTGGGTTATGGCTCTTTCAATCCAGTTGCATAAGCAAAAGATAAATAATTCGTGCTCAATAACTGAGTGACAAGATTTTACTTACACCAGCCCACTCGCCAAGAGCTTTGGCACTGGGAGCGCGTAGCATTTTAACATTATGATCAGCACAGAGTGCCTTGACCAGTTTAACATAATCTGGCTGATCACAGTCATCGGCTATAACACAAAGATGCACGTTGTGTTTTTCAATTGCCTTGGCAGCTTCGTGTAAGCCTCGAGCAAGCCCACTGTGAGTTTTTGACTTCCTAATCACAAGTGGCAAGGCTGTGTTAATATCCATTGGCTCACCAATGACTGCTGCTGCCTCCGGTTGGGCAACTGCCACTTCTTCTCTGCAAAAACAATAAGGAAGAATACAATGTAAACACGTATAGATGAAGTAAAAACTAAAAATCAAAAAAAAAGTATGACATCTTTCAGAGAAACAAATAAAGACATGTTGGGAAAAATGGAATCCAAATAAGCCTTAACATCTAGATGTAGCAAAATGGAATGATTCAAAAACAAATACAAAAAACACAAATATAAATGCAACATTCATCATTATTTTACAAATCCATGATTCATACAGGTCCATGTGACTTGAAATTCAAGTATTTTAAACCTTTTAAATACATACTTGTTGAGGTGAGGTTGGTCTCGGACCCTCAAAAAGTTAAGATAATGTGCCAAGGGTGTCTATCCTCAGTTTTAGCCACGGAAGGCAAAATGCTCATATTTCCTTGGCGGCGAGATGCTCCCCAAATTCTGTGAACCCATTGGGCTCTCCTTAGCGTAAGGAAACAAGACCCGGGGCTAAAACCGAGCATAGACAATACCTCCACTGTCTGAGGGTCACAGACCAACCTCCCCTCATCAATATTTATATTGAACTTTGGCTAATTTATACACTACCTAATGCAATTTCATTCTCACAATTTATATACCAAATGAAATCAAAATCCAAATTTTCGAATTCGGTATTTGTAATTTCTGGAATAAAACAAACAAGTGAAACCAAGTATGCAGATCATCTCAAACAAAATACAAAGCAACCTATATCATCATTACAATAAAACACCAAAGCAACTTATTTCCACACTTAAAAAAACAAAACACAACTCCTGTATAATGAAAAATGCAAAAAATTTCAAATCAAATGGAGATATAAAACAAACCCAACAACCGGATCAAAATTTATGGGAAATACCCTTGATATTCTTCTAATAAACATGGCCTTGAAATTTTAGAGATGAAAAAAAGTATTCACTTACCCTGACATTTTGTGAGCTCAAGTTGTGATCGCAGGCTCTGCTTCCTGGTAGACAAAGGCAACGAAGCAGATCCCTTTACTTAAATTAATATACCGATAAAAGATCAAAGGGAAAAAACACAAAAAGAAATGAAGTAGCAAGCATAAGATTCAAAGAACCAATGAAGGGGGCTAACCTGGGAATGAATGAAACGAAGAGCGGCAACCACAACTAATCTAGTGAGAGGCGAAAGGAGGAGGATCTAAATTTATACCGCAACCCTATTTTTCGATATTTTGCCCTTTAAAAAGGAAAAAACTAATTGCTTTCATTGAGAGTCGAACTCAAGACCTCCCGCATCCACAAATGGATACGAAGATCAGTTGGGAAACCATTGACCTTCTCATCAACTTCTACGATGTAGTTGTCATCGGCTGCTTCGCAACCAGACCAGCCATCTTCAGCACCCATGCTTCTCCACCGTCTGATTGTTTATGTCTAATATTTTGTGCTAATGGTTATTAATATCACCGATTGTTTTTTGCCCGACTGTTATTAATTCCTACGTGTGATTCCAGGACCATATTTGCCATGGAGATGGGGTTGAACTCCCTCACTTCTTCAACTTTAGGTCTAAAATGAATGAGGTTATATTAAGCTGGAAAGTTGGAATAGCTTTAGCCTTTAGGAGTTAGAAGAAAAGGTAGTGGGAAACAAGGTGAGCTGATGAATGAGATACTTTCCATTTCTAATGCCCACACAAGGTGACATGGATGTCTGGACTGGTAGACACCACTACTTTCTATACCTTCCCTTTATATGTCATTAGACGTCATTGTTCATTATGATAAAGAAATGTTAACTTTTTTTTTTTTTAAATCACACTACATTTTCTATCTTTTTGTTTATTTGATATCTCAAATCTAAGGTGTTATAAGCATGTTTAAAATGATGTGAATACAAAGGTTGGTATTATTTTGTGGAGTAATCGCTAGAACCAATGAACTTCTTCTTCGTATATACCGACTTCAAGAATATCATTAGTAAACATAAAATGATTAAAAAAAGATATTTGACCAAATAGTTAAATTTTGATTCCATTTAACATAGTGAGAATAGCTGAAATAATGGCATTTTTAATCTTGTCATAATTAACAGATATTAAATTGTCAAGAAATGGAAGGAGGATAACCGTGGAAAAAACAAAAAGGAGGACAAGACAGGAGAGGAGTAAAGGTAAAAGATAGTGGTAAATAAAGGCAGAGTGGCTAGGGACTGGTGAGTTGTTTAGGGTTTGGAAAGGCACATTAGTTAAAGAAAGAGGCTTTGCTCTCAGGGGAGGTGCCTGGTTTCATAAGGGCGGTTGACCCACTTCCTCCGATTGACAGCGGAGCCTATGATTTCACCTCATCCATCTTCTTCATCCACAGCAGCCCTTTACCTCTGTCTTATTCTTACAACTAAATCGCTATTAGTACGCCCTTCTGCTTCTGTTTCAGTTTCTGTTCTTTTGTTTCGTCCCTTCTTCTTCTTATTCTCTCGAAACGAGGCTATGATGACGGTGATGTCGTCTTTTGCTTATAAAAGACCAGACTTTGAAGGGAAAAAAACAAGGCCGTTGCTTGGCGGGGCAGAAACTCTTGTTTCATGCAGCCGCCGGCCCTTGTTTCCTTCACTTGTCTGAAAAAAGGCGAATCTGAGCCTCTCTTTTCAAGCCCCATTTTTTCTCTTTCCTTTTGGTTTGATTGTTTATTTGGACAATGAACAACTGTTATTTCTAAATTTATCAAAAATAACTTCAAAATGTTTTAATTTGTTCCTATCCATTACATCTTTTTCTTAGCTAATTATCAGAGCTTAAATGCATATTTAAAAATTGAAACTCTTTATCAAAATATAAATACAGAAATATTTATTACATAAAAAAGAAATAAATTATTTTCACTCTTTTTGACCTCGCATTTGAAAGTTAGTTCACTTTAGTATATTTTTCATTCACTTTCGCACTTAATCTTAGCAATTACATTTATTTGAACTTTTTAACTTCTTGAAAAATATAAAAGTAAGAAAGCATAACTATATATTATTACTTAAAAATTAAATTTTTTTATAAATTTTTATATTGACAATATACTAATCATGTCTGTGAGTATACTCTTGACAAACACTTATTATTTATTAAATATTGAAGAAGATGATTAAAAAGGTATTTCATCATTTAATTATAAAAAGTTATAAAATAATTAATTTTTTTATTATAAAATAGATATAAAAGTTAAAAATATATTTTTTTAGTAATTTAATGACCAGTGATAAATTTTTTTTTTGAACAATTAGGTGATAAAAAAGAAAAAGTTAAATAATTGGATTATTATTTTGAATAAAAGAAAAAGTTAAATAATTGGATTATTATTTTGAATGACAAAAAATAATTTACTATTAGTTAGGTCGCGTAGTTTACAAAATAAAAAAACAAAAAAATGCTTTATATTCTTTGGGCTATTAATAGAATCCAAGCAGGCCGACCAAACCCAATCCTCTTAAGTGGATTAAGTATAACTAGACTGAACGGGTCCAGCTTGAAATGTACAATTATAATGAAAATCGAACGGCCATAAAACGAGATTATGGTTGGATCAAACAGATGAACAGTCATAACCTATCAAACTTCCTACGACCTTTTTTTGTCGGCACATTAAATGCGAGCCAGCTAAGCGATTGCAAATAGTTTAAACAAATCTCGGCTATACCAGATCTTTATTCCCCACTATCCCCTTCCCCATTCCTGTTACGAATCTTTTACTTGAGAAACCAAACAGAAACTTCTTTTTTTTGTTCTCGCAAGAGCGAAAAAGTGAAGAAAATAGAATTTATTATTTTATTAAAGTTTTGTTTGGGGGAAATTGAGAGAAAATTTTGAAAAAAAAATTCCAAGATGAAGATCACATCGTTAGTAGTGTTGAAGTGCAACCCGGAAGGATCCGATCCGATAATACTAGCGAACGCTACCGATGTGAGCCATTTTGGTTACTTCCAAAGGTCAAGCGTCAAGGAGTTCATCGTTTTCGTTTCTCGAACTGTTGCTAAACGTACTCCTCCTGGTCAGCGCCAGTCTGTTCAGCACGAAGGTAATTGATTTCAGTTCAACACGATTTTAGTTTATTGTTTTTGCGTTTTAAGGATAGTATTTGTTTTATTGATGATCAATATCTGTAGTGATTTGATTAGTAACACCTTGTTTAGATCTTTAGTGTTATATATTGTATTAGGGTGTTAATTTTCTTGATCTGTTCCGGAAGGAGATTTTAGTAGTAACAGAAACCATAATTCGGATGCTTTTCCTCACGATTTATAACAACTTGACCTTGAATGTTTACTTGACTTTTTTTTGTGGATTTCGTTTCTCTTTTTAGGATTTTGAGAGTATCATTTGATTGACTTTGATGAGACAATGAGAAATTATTATTGTATTTTTCTGAAACTTCTAATTTTGTTTTCTGGTGATATTAATGTAGAGTACAAGGTACATGCTTACAACAGAAATGGACTTTGTGCCTTGGGATTTATGGATGATCATTATCCAGTTCGAAGTGCTTTTTCGCTTCTCAACCGGGTAAAAGAAACTAAGTGCTTCATTTCTCTCCGTTTCATTATTTCCTTTATGCTTCAGTGTCTTCTAATATTTTTTACTGCAACCAAGTGAACAAAATTTTAGCTCTTATTTCTTGTAGCCAATCCTAAATATATTATGACTAAGGCTTGTTCGTTTGGTTTGGTTATATTGAAAGTATCAATATCATTTAAAAATTTCTTTTAAGTATGATTACACTTTATTTTAGTTTCACTTTAAAACTTGTCATGTTTATGCTTGTTGCTTAGCACAACTTTTAGTGTATAGATGGATAGATGAATTTGTTGAGGAAAATATTGTGTTTACAATGCCTTAAAGAGTGTAAGATGATGTCAAGTGTCTGTGGGTCGCATATTATCATATCACATTTTATATGCTTATGTTTTTTACCATTCTTTGCTTCGATTTTGTGAAATTTTCCTGATAGTTTGTTGTCTTTGTTTTTATATTTCAAATGATTATGTTTGGCAGATTCTAGATGAATATCAGAAAAATTTTGGGGAGTCTTGGAGAAATGCACAAGCTGATAGCACTCAACCTTGGCCCTACCTGAATGATGCTTCAACGAAATTTCAGGTATCTGTTTTCTTTTTCATGCGTGTTTGCTGTAGTTTTAATGTTCTCGGAAGCTATTCAGAGGATAATACTTGTAGATTTAGAGAAGTTACTTTGAAAATCCTTTTCTGACCCTCTTTCCACCTTCAGGACCCTGCAGAGGCGGATAAATTATTGAAAATTCAGAGGGAGTTGGATGAAACAAAAATCATCCTTGTAAGGATTTTGTGTTGATGCAAAGATTGAGGATTCTGTATGCTTTCCCTTTAGTTTTCAGATATCATAGCTTGGGTCATGCTTTAGATTGAACTTATTTTTTCTTTGATGTTGTGATAAATGATAACATATATAGAAAGATTTGTTTATATACAGCAAACCAGTTAGTATCATCATGGATGTTGTATAACTAGGAGTGTTGTTGAGGGAACTGGTTTTGTGCTTTTTTGGTTGCATGAATAGGAGTATAATTTGCAATTTTATCTGTTTCTTTAATTCTTACTCTGTTATCAGGAAAACCAAAACTGGGTTTGTTGATGTTATAGCATATTGCATCTGGGGGAAGAAAGTTGTTGGTAAAATATTCAAGTTTAGGCTATATAGCCGCTAAATGGCTATTTAGGTAAGAAAAAGAAGGTTCATTCTTTGCATGTGGGATTTATTACAGAACCTTCAGCAGATTGTTTTATAGTTTGATATGTTTGGCAAATAAGCAATTAATGAGTACCATATGCTCATTCTCTCTATTTTCTCGACTTGAGGATTTTGAAGGAACATCGGAGATCTAATGACTAGTGGTTAAATAGCAGCCTATTTGACATCTTCCCAGTCCTTAATTTTCTGTCAACTGTTTGCTTTTAAACATGTTACCTGAAGATGAAATGTTGAAATAATTACTATGTTTGTCTTAGCATACGACTGATTATTAATTTTTCTTTCATTCATTGAAACAATTATTTAATTGATGCAGCATAAAACTATTGATAGTGTGCTTGCACGAGGTGAGAGGCTGGACAGTTTAGTTGAGAAGAGTTCAGACCTGAGTGCTGCGTCTCAGGTAACACTTGCAGCACTTAACATAATCCCATGCATTAACCATTTTACATATCCATCAAACTCTGCTAATCATCACCAGTGTTTCTTCCCTGCTTAACATGTTAATTACTAGTTTTCCATTGTAGTGTCGGTTTTACTCTGTGCCTTATCCTTTCTATTTCTGTTTTAGAACTTCTTACTAATGTCTTTGCTAAATCGGGAAAACCACTTCTGTTGCTAACATTGAATATTATTGTGGTCATTGAAACAGATGTTCTACAAGCAGGCTAAGAAAACCAATCAATGTTGTACCATACTGTAAACTTGCAAGAGAAAGCAACAATGTTGTGATATGGGATTCGTTTATGTTAGCGTCTAAAGTTGTTGATGATTGATGACTGTAAACTTGTGTTTATAATATGGTTTGTCAAGATTGTTTGCTGGTGAGAATTCCTGATCTTTCCCCTTTCTCGGCAATTTGTTGTTTGGATGAAAAGTGAAAGGGTAAACAACTGGTCTCACCATTGGCGGTGTATTAGATATTTTCTTTTCTTTTCTTTGTACGCGACTTGACAAATAGATCTTATTTCTTGTTTTTGTGGATAGTATAATATAATATAATATAATAATTTGTGTTGCCTTGTGTCGTGTTGTTTGATTAAATCTGTTATCTGTGTTGGTTTAATTATGGTTAATTTAACGCATGTTGAGATCTTAACTCCGCATGTGGATCGCATGTATATAGAGATCTTTAAAGGTTGTATTTTGTTTTTTTACTCAAAAAATAGTAAATTAATTTTTGTAATTTAAGGGTAAATTAGTATATTAGAAGTTAGATTATATTATGTATTTTATGTTAACGTACAAAGATAATAAAAATAGATAAAATTTTTAATAGAAAGATTAATTTGTTTTTTAATCTAATGTATAAAAATTACTTTGAGTATACGATACAAAATGTAATTTGATTAAAGGTCTAGATGATACTTTTGCCTAATCCTTGATTTTGTTTCTGTATTTGATAGATTACTCTTTCATACGGATATTTTGCGGATTTGATGAGGTTAGGCATATAAGGAAAAATTGCTTTATGGTATAGTTAACATTTCGGACTGAGCATTACCATGCCTACGGATTGGCCATCTTAAATCATGCTGTTAGCACCGACAAAAATGGGTGTTGAGTTGTCACTCTTTCGCCATCTCTTTCTTCATTTCCAAAATCCTTACCGGCTTTGCTTTATATGATATAATTATATTTTCAACTTCTCGGGTTATTTTCTTTAACATGTTCGATTTTGGTTTTGTTGTTAACTGCTACGAACCCCCTTATGTATTAAAGACATTTTGTTTTCGGATGTTGCTGGAAGGCCTTTCTTCCGTACTCCTGATTTTTAATTTAAATCTTTCTGCTCCTTATGATTAAAAAATAAAAAAAGTTTTCTTTGACATAAAAATTTTGGTTTTTATTTTTTCTGAAATATATAAAATTATCTTGGTTTTCTAAGACAATTTTTAAATATGCTTTTCATTTCACCATGCAAACAAAATAATTATCAAGAACAACGTTAAACTCAGCGTCTACCTTCACATTTCTTTTCAAATTCTATAAATATAAATGTTCTTCAAAAGTAGCTATGATCGGGTTTTGTATTTAAATATGGGTTTTTTATATTTTTTTCAAATTGGAATAACAATATTAGATGATTTAAATCAATAAAATAATTTCATCTCTCCCAAAAAAAATATATTTTATGGAACTAATAATATTAATTTCAATTTTCCCCTTGAAAATAATATAAAATGAACAAAGGCAAGCTAAAAAGTCAAAACCGACAGCACTTTGACGGATGAGAAAGCAACACGGATTCCATTTCATAGAAATTTTCAACATTTTTACAAAATAAATTATTTTTGTTGGGCCCCGATAATTTAACTTTGTGACGGTGAATCTACCTCTGCCTTTGGTTTACAATGACTTCTTCAAAACTAACCAAAGCGTTTTTTTAAGAAAAAAAAAACTCATTAAAATGACAGTTGAAGCAAGCGAACAGTAGATTCATATTATCACAGCAATCAATTCATCCCAGGCTGAATCTCAGTATTACACAGAAAACCCAGACTAAACGAAAACAGAGATTGAACCATTATGTCACGGCAATCATCAGGGACATGGTTGAGGTTATGCCTCGTAATATTTGCAGTAGTTTCAGCACTGGCAGTATGTGGACCTGCTCTTTATTGGAGATTCAAGAAAACTATCAGATTCGTCGATTCCAAATCCTCTTGTCCTCCTTGTATCTGTGATTGTCCTCCTCCTCTTTCCCTCCTCAAGATTGCCCCTGGTATTGTTAATGCTTTTCCCTTTTTTTTGTGTGTGTATTAATCGATTCTTTTTTCTTTTTTCTGATTCTGGGTTTTTCTCAGAATTTGATTTGGATCGGCTGTTTGTTTGTTTATTGGAGTGAAGTTAAGCTTACCCATTTCTTGAATTCGAGGTCTTGATCCGTATTTGCTGCTAATTATATATGTTCCGTAGCTTTCACCCAGTGAGATGCTACGTTCAGTTTTGGAGTTATAATTAAAATTCCCTGTTCCTTTGATTTGAAATTTTGATCCATTGCTGCTGCTAATTTCAGTTCAGATTGTTGCTTGTTTAATCACATATTGAGTCAAGGAATTTAAGAACAACTCGTTTTGATTTTGTCAATGGTTAGTAATTAAAGAACCCAACTTTCTACACTGTACACAAACCTTATTCATAGCCTTGAAGAAACAATTGTTTCCTGTTTTTCTAGTGTTTTTGGTCTTTTCGTTTTAGGAAAGTGGATATAAACAACAACCTTCTTGGATTTGTCCTTCAAAGGAAACCGCTATGGGTATACCCCAGCATGTTCAACTTTGTCTTGCTGTGTTGTTGAGCTTGTGAAGATGATTTTATTGATACTCAATGATGAAATACATGAATGTTCTGTGAATGATGGAAACCGATTATAATTCAGTAATTTCATTGATTATTTTCAGTGCCATTGCACCATTGATCTTGCTTTTAGAAGTAACTGTCCAAGTGTCCAGAACATGAATAAATCTGGTGTTGATCATGAAACAGTACTTGCATTTGTGCTGATTGTATTCTTCATAAACCGCGTCGATTCAAAATAACAAGCACTAAGTGAAAAATATCGAATTTTTCATTACATGAACTTCCATTTTTGTACTTGTGAGCAGAATCTGCTGCTCCTTTGTGCTGTTGGTTTCCTTTTGTGTGGGGGGGGGGGGGGGGTTCCTGCTAGTCATCATGGCGGTGCTTATAAAGTTTTGTAACATGTTTTCATGTATTTGGTACTTGAAACTTTTGGTTACCTATGTGAATAGCTCACATGTTTTTCTGCTTTTTTTGTTCTTTTGGCAGGGTTGGCCAATCTCTCAGTCACAGGTTAGATTTATTCCTGCAACTCGAATCAGTCGATATTATAACTTATTGCTTTATAGTCGTCATTTTTATTGATCGAACACGCGTAATATGTGTAACGGCAACACAGATTGTGGAAGCAACGACCCTGATCTCAAGAAAGAGATGGAGAAGGAATTTGTGGACCTTTTAACCGAAGAGTTGAAGTTGCAAGAAGCTGTCGCCGAAGAGCACACTCGCCATATGAACATCACCTTTGGTGAAGCCAAAAGGGTGGCTTCCCAATATCAAAGGGAGGCAGAAAAGTGTATTGCAGCCATAGAAACCTGCGAGGGAGCCAGAGAACGGGCTGAGTTATTGCTGATCAAGGAGAGGAAAGTTACCACGATATGGGAACAAAGAGCTCGAGAAATGGGTTGGGAAGGTGAATAACTTTCTACACATTTCATACGAATTATCAGTCTCTAGAATTTGATATTTATTGAAGATGGCAAGCGAAGTTGCTTGTGCCTTGAGCAGTGTCGTTAGGGCAAATGGCCCCATTTGGAGTTGCCTTAAAATTCCTTACAAGCATGTAAACAATTTTCACCTCTAAATTTTCATACTATTGTGTGCAATTTCTTCACCTTAAACAATTTTCTTGAATTATTTGAATTAGCACTTGTGTCTGACATATGTTTGGTCAATGTTAGATACGGGGTGATCGAAATCCGGGTTAAATTGCTATGTTTTAAATAGATTCTTAGAAAACTAAACTTGGTAAATTTATAGTAGAGATTTTTGTATTAGGAGTTGACGGAATAATCAAACAGTTATGTGCGATGGATTATGTGTATTTTATGTTGATATGAAGGGACCATTTTTAACTTTCGGAATAGATGATATTTTTAACAAAATAACTTATCTGCTCTTTTTTTTTTTTTTTTGTGAGTAACTTATCTGCACTTTAATCTAACATTTGACCATTTCTTTAATGGATGGAGTAAATTGCAATATATCTTTTAGTACAAGGTCTAGGTCTTTATGTTACTTTTACCAATATAATTAAGAATGAGATTTTTTTTTTAATATGGCAATTAACTCTCACATCTGAATCCTAAAATAGTTAAGATCCACTCTATTTAAATATAATCCATGTTCCCCCACTTCTAAATGGCATGGACCGACAGAAGGCTTTTTCCTTTTTCAAGTTAAGTAAGTTTATATTTATGTAGAGATAGTATTTCAAATACAATTATAAGGTTTTAATTTTACTTTTAATAGTGTGTTTCTACGTATCAGAACAAAAACCGGAGGAAAGGACTATGAATTTTGTCAAAACATCCATCATTTTCTTTTTTTTTCCCCATTCTTCCGAGCATCCAAACAAATAAATAAAAAAATCATGTTCAACTATTAACATTTATATCTTTTATCAATTTAACTCTTAAATCTCTTTTTAATTAAGTTTAGCTTTCAATATTTTAAAAAGAATCAAATTTAATCATTAATTTTTTTTAAAATAATCGAGTTAATTCTTTTTAACGAAAATATTTACTAAATAGTTAATTTTTTAAACATGGAAACCCGTATGACAGTCCACATATATTAAATTTTTTAAAATTTTTATTAACTTTTTATATTTCTTTTTGAATTTTGATTTTATTTTAGTTCTTAAATACTCTATTGATGAAAGACAAATAATGTCATGTCAACATGAAGTGTACGTGAAGGGATTACCATACTAACATGTTAAATAAGTAATATTTTAATCTGTATTTTTATTTAAAAAATACTATTTGACTCTTTTGAAACGCTATAACCAAATTTAACTAAAAATTAAATATCAAATTGATAAAAAAATATAAATATCATTAAACCATAAAAATCCAATACTGGTATGATACAGACATGGATGAAGCATTGACTCTTCTTAACAGCCAAACACAAACCAAGAGTGTTATTAAACAGAAAAGCGCACATGCGTAGCATTTGAGTTAAAAAGACATGAAATGAGATGAGATGCCTAGAAAAACGCGGTTTCAATACTTTCAACGTTCATGCACCCAGTCTAGTCTCCAAACACAGCTGTGTTTTCTTCTTCAATTATATATAAATTAAAAAAAAACTAAAATATCAACATTATAATTTTGATCACTAGACAGAAAGTAAAATATAATATTATAAATCTAGATCTACCAATAAACATATATTTTAGCCCTTTGTTAATTTTACACCTAGATCTATAATAATTGTCATTAACTTCATTTTCTAAAAAAACTAAAATAAAATGAGTCTAAGCTTTGAACCTTGGTTTAGGGAACTCAAAGTTTTGTTCTAAAAGTTTCTTCTTTGAATCTTCTTTGGGATATTTAGAATTAGAACTATCTTGGGTTCTTATTATTTTTCTTTTATTTTCTTGTCATCTAAATGGAAAACTCAAGGAACAAGAGAGGGCATGAAGAAGGTATTGAAGATGCAACCTATATTACAGAAACGAAGAAACCAAAGTTACCAGCTTTGGCAAGGTACTTACTTTGCTCAGCTTGATGACTGCTTTCTGATCTGTTTTTTTTTTTCCTTAGATGCTATAAGTTTTGATTTTGGTTTGTATTTGTTTTGTGAATTGGGTGATATGATAGCTGTTTAAGAGATCTAATCCGATTGATTTGTTCAACTGTTCTCGTTGACTAGATATGCATATCAGCTGATTGCTTTAATGTAAATATAACAAAAAGCTTGACCTTTTCATTCAAGGAGATTTCAACTATTAGAAAGCTATGGAGATGGCTATGTCATGAATGGCATATTTAAGTTATAAAACCAGTGACTTGTGAAGGTAATGTGTTTATTCTAGTCCATATAGGAATTTTTATAGATTCCTTGAATATCACAGTTCAAGATGATGTAAATGAACAAGTTTGGTTGAATTTGATGAGTTTGTTTAACATGGCTTACACGAATATATATGCAAGTGTTGAATGTCGAAATTTCTGCAAACTCCATTCATGTTGATATTATTATTCATACATGTATATGCAGTGTAATAGTGGAAGCTCTGAAGGTGGATAGTATGCAAAGACTTTGCTCATCTTTGGAGCCTATGTTACGCAGAATTGTGAGTTCGACTTTTCATTTTTCCTAAAGTATATGTATCCAAGACATATTCGAACATCGATATCGAGTGTCACTCTTACAGCGTATGGATAACTTAAGAAGAAGAAAAAAAGTATACTCGTATCCGACACTGACTAACAGAGTAACAATTCAAGAACATTGCCAGCTCTGAGCAGCCATTGCTGCATGTGTAAAATTTCTTGCTAAATAAGCTCTACTTCAGTTAATTTCACTATCTTATATATTTAGTGCTATACTTTATAGAGCTTGATAGATCCCCAAATGGCAGAACTTTGCTAAATATGATCTAGCATTTATTATCTCTTCTTTCATTTATGTAAATTTAGTCCAAAAACTGTGCTAATGGAAGCTAGGTTTGAGCAACCGTGAACAGTTAAAGCTATGGCTTTTATTTTATTTTTTAAAGTATCAGTGTTCAGCATTTGTGTTTGATACGTATTTAGATATGTGTAACAAGGTATAATTCTTTAAAATAGTTAAGCATACATGTTTAAACACATACTTTATCCGATGCACATGCCCGAATCTAAATAACGTAGACATTAGCTAGAATCTTGATGATAAACATGATCTTTTGCTTTCAAAAGTGTTCTACCATGAGTGAGCTTGTACTGATTCTACATTTTGAATGAATTACATTTACAGGTCAGTGAGGAAGTGGAACGGGCATTGACAAGAATAGGGAATGCTACATTGACTGCCAGGTTTGCTTCTGCAGTTACACCCAGTATTTGGACATTAAAACTTGAATTTTCTCTTTGGTTCTCTGTCACCATATTCATGATGTTCATAAAACGGGGTGATACTACTCATTTTTTCAGGAAATATTTGTGTTTGGTACATATTTAGACATGGAGAAGTATGATCTTTCAAATATAAGGAAATGCTTTAAAAAACATCGAGTATTATCTTTATATGACATGCTCGTATCTAACACTCACCCAATCACCTAGAAATGTACCTTAAACGACAAGAAAATGGTTTAGTCGTATTGTTAATAATGAAATTTCTGTCCTAATCATAACAGGAGTTCACCGCCAAGAATACAAAGTGCAGATGGAAGAAACCTACAGCTTCATTTCAGAACAAGAATGCCGCCTCACCTATTCACAGGAGGGAAAGTTGAGGGTGAGCAAGGGGCCACCATCCACGTCGTCTTACTCGATTTGATCTCAGGCACTGTGGTGCATACTGGACCAGAATCAGCTCTCAAACTCAATGTGTTGGTCCTTGAAGGTGACTTCAACGAAGAAGCTGATGAATATTGGACTAAAGAACAGTTTGAGAGCTATGAAGTTAAAGAACGCGAAGGGAAACGACCGCTTTTGACCGGAGAACTACAAGTAACACTCAAGGAAGGTGTTGGAACTCTAGGAGATCTTACATTCACTGATAATTCAAGTTGGATTCGGAGTAGAAAATTCAGACTTGGTTTGAAGGTTGCTCCCGGGTATGGCGAAGGGATTCGTGTTCGTGAAGCTAAAACCGAAGCTTTTTCTGTTAAAGATCATAGGGGAGAATGTGAGTTTTTCCACTACAAATTACCTTAATGCTCTGCTCTTAATAGATAACCATCATTTCCCCCTTACAGCTTTTTCATTGTTTACTTGCAGTGTACAAGAAACATTATCCACCTGCATTGCATGATGAAGTCTGGAGATTGGACAGAATAGCCAAAGATGGAGCATTACATAAGAAGTTGTTGAAAGCTGAAATTGTGACAGTTGAAGATTTTCTTCGACTTCTTGTTCGGGATTCACAAAAACTAAGAAACGTAAGCCATTTCCTTTCCAACAGATCTTTGTTTTCTGCTCGTATAGCCTCGTTTTTTACCTCTGCATTCTTTGATTTCTTGATATATAGATCTTGGGAAGTGGGATGTCAAATAGAATGTGGGAGAACACAGTGGAGCATGCTAAGACTTGCATCTTGGGAGGAAAGCTTTATGTTTATTACCCTGATCAAACACATAGCACTGGTGTTGTTTTCAATCACATTTATGAACTCAGAGGTCTTATTGCTGATGGCCAGTTCCTATCTTTGGAATCACTTAACCACAATCAAAAGGTTCTGCTTTTTCTTATACTTGCAATGCTCTGCAGATATGAAAACCGAACACAAACTGCCCCTACCAAGAACAATATGACTAATTGACATGAAATTTTGCGTACAGCTTTTTGTTGATTTCCTGGTGAAGAGAGCATACGAAAATTGGCATCAAGTTATTGAATACGACGAAAAGGTTCTCAATACCCTTAGAAGTACAAAAGTAGCAAATCCGTCGACTGCACCGGTAAACGAGAACAACTACGATGCAGATTACTATGCCACAACTGCTCAAAAGAGTAGACAGCAGTATATCACCTCAGAGCCAAGTCCACAGAGCCATAATAATAATACCCACCAAACAGTCCATCAGTTGATTGAATTTCCCTTTGGAAGGTCTGATCAGAATGCAGTGATGACAATAAATAATCAGAAAGCATTATTACCTAGTACCACCACCATAAATTACATGCCAATTGGAGGAAACTCGACAGCCGGGGTATCAGGTTTTGCAGGAGATTGGTCTCGGCCGAGGACCGGGCATGGATTTGAAGATTTCTTTGCTGAGGAAATCCGACTTAGGAGTTCAGAAATGTTAGAGACCGATGACATGCAAAGACTGCTGAAAACATTTGGTGTAGGTGTTGGTATGGGAGCTAGTTTTGGTCATCCAGATGAATCTTCTTATGCATACACCATCCCATACGATCATCAAATGGACCACCCTTATCCTTACGCGCCAGAACGAGGCAAAGGATCAGGGAAAGCGGTTGTGGGATGGCTTAAGTTAAAAGCTGCTTTAAGGTGGGGAATATTTATAAGAAAGAAAGCTGCTGAAAGAAGAGCTCAGCTTGTTGAGCTTGATTAACTGTTATGATGCTTAAAAAAACTTATTTTAACATCATTATCTATTAGCTGGTTGACAAAGGATTGGTGCCTTAGCAATCATTAACCTTCATTTGGCAACATTGTTGAAAAATTCCAAGTTCTGTTATCCTTGCCAATATTTGATAGGGCATATTCATCAGAGAATGCTGATTATATAACAAGTCAGAATTTCTGTATATGAAGCTTGTTTCTCTTTGGTCCATATGTGTAATATTTTCATGCTTTTTAACACTTAATAATAGTTTGATTCGTTTTATTCTTACATAAAGGATTGTACCTTTATAATATATATATATATATATGAAACAAAAACAAAGGAAAACTGAGAGACTGCAAATTTTCTAAAGCTACCATTTCATAAAGAGAAATCTGAAAAAGGAGGATGCTGTCATCAATTTCAAGCAGAAAGAAATGGAGCAACAGAGAATAAACAAAGATAATGATAGAGACTCCTATGAAAAGGATTATTGCTTTATGCCTTTTTCACATCTTTTATCCGAGAATCAGCTCCAACTGTATCACATCTTTTATCTCATTGTTTTGCTCCTGCATCAAGGGAACAGTCATCTTTAAGAATTTATAAAGGAAACCAACCAACAGAGGCTAACTCTCGTGTTTACCGCATTTAACAGAATCTCATATTTCAATATGAATGCTAACTATGACTAGAACGAGGAAAAAGAAAGCATAAAAAATGTAAACAACAAAGACAGAGGAAGTTCTCTTGTCATACTGGTTTTTAAAACGGAACTCATTATATCCTCCAAGGATTCAAAATTATTTCGACTGAAACCGTTCTGTGGCTTTGAATGCAGGAAGAGGAAGTTGTCATTGGACATCAAATCTGTGTCAAACGATGATTTCTCGCCCTCAGGGTGCTGAACAGGAAAAGGAGCCTCGCCATTTAATTGGCTGAACAAAGAAACATCATTTGTGTTACTACTAACAGCATTACTTTGGTCCATCATAGACCCACTTGCAGAAACCCGGGAATCCACATGGCTGTATGAATTATTTAGGCCAGCTTCGCAGAGCATGTCTGCTCTAGAATCCCCCAAAAATGCTGAACTTTCCATTGAAGAAAGAGCAATAAGACTGTTACTTGGGGAAGAGTTCCTCCAAGGGATGCTTTCTTGCAGATTATTACTCGGCAACTGTTCATTACTTGGTGGGAAATTGGATAATTGAACAGTGCCCTGCAAGCTCTCACTGCATCTACAGTGATTAAGACAATTAGAAGAACCACGAACACTCAGGTCATTAGATTCCCGATTCAGTGATGTCACACCAAAAGAGGGTCGATTTTCAAATGCAGCACAACATTGCACCTGTTGTGTTTCCTTGTAACAACAAAGGGTTCCCCGAGGCAGTTGACAGAGAATTGCTTGAGCTACCAACAGCCACTCTAGCATCTGGGAAGCTAGAGGAAACACGAAAAACATTCCGATCATTAACAAAATTGTACTCTCCAAAGTGATTAGTCAACTTGGTCTGCGACAGTCGGTTGAGCTCTATAGAAGCTGTGATCCCTTGAAAAAAAGCTCCATTTTGATTCTGGTTTGCAGGTAATACCACAGGCTGAATCTTTCCAAGACCATTAACAGAATTGTTTAAGGTTTGAGAATGTTGAGGTTGAATCACACCAGAAGAAATACCGCTTAGGGACAAAACAACTGAGGAGTTGAATCTACCAAACGTTCCACGTAATTGATGTGATGGTAAAGAAGCACTTAAAAACCTTCCAGGTCCAGTGAATAAGCTAAAATCTCCAAAGCAATCCAGTGAACCTGTACGTAAGTGAGAGGGATCTCTATGGCCCAATGCAACAACCATGTTTGCTTGTTGTGTTGCAACACTGCTGAGTCTTTTCAGGTAAAGCCTATATTTCTGCAAAACAACATAAAATCGTAAGCTTAAAGGGGAGACAAATATCCAGTTACCACACATTTTATAGGAGCTTGTGATTCAAGTATCTGCACTTTTATACAGAACCGACAGCATCTTGACTTGATCTCATGTCTATCTCAAACTTTAACATGCATACTGTACTAATTGATAATTGTTACAAGGCAATATTTAGGAAACCATAATGCAGAAGTAAAAGACACCAAGGAAAGGGATTCACCTGTAGATGGCTTGCTACATTCTCCCTCGTAAGCCCTTCAACATTCATGAGGTCGAGGATTTTCTTTGGAACAGCCTGGTCTGCATTTGAATAAAGATAAAATGAATAACTAAAATCAGAAAATGCAGTCGGGCTATGCGATCACTGTGACAGAACAGAAAACTCACCGCCAAGACCCAATTGATTGACAGCTGCAACGAACTTCGTATGCAAATCTACAGACCAAACAACTCTAGGCTTCTTCTGGCTCGAGGAGTCTTCATTCTCATGTCCATTATCTTCAGCCTCTTCTTCCTCGTCTTCACTTTGGTCCTTTCTCTTCTTATTGACTTTCAGATCCGAACTGCACGCCACCAATGTTTGACCAGCTTCTCCAGCTCCTCCTCGAGCTTTATCGTGATTTGGGGCCGCAAGTTCATCCTTAGAGTCCGGTTTCTTTCTTCTCACCACGTGTTGCCATATGTTTTTCAGCTCCTCAATTCGAACGGGCTTCAATAAGTAGTCACAAGCAACATGAGTAATCCCCTTCATTACAAGCTTGGTATCGCTATGTGCCGACAACACTGGAATCAATTAAACGGTGAATCATTTCAAAGACAACTCTACTCCATTAGAATCAACAGAAAAAAATACAAACGAATATTCATTCATTTTAATGCCATTAATTGAACAAAAAATGGGTTAATGCCTTACTGATTACAGGCAGGTCCATTTCAAGCCCCACAAGCTCTAGTAGCTTAAACCCATCCATATCTGGCATATTAACATCACTAATAACCAAATCATATCTGTTTTTGTTTTCCCTCAACATTTTAAGGGCTATAATTGCCTGATTGGTCGTAGTAACTGCAAAAAACAATAACATAAATGAAATGTCAAAAAGTAACCTCGAATTCAAGTACTTAAACCCAACAATTATAGAGATACAAATCAAATAAACACTGCGAAGCACGACAAACATATTTTCCTGATAGAACAGTATCCAAAAGTTAACCCCATAATTTATCTAAAGTTTCTACAACATGAACAGAACTTTGAACTGAATTGAACATGAAAGGACTGACCCTGATATTGGCATTTACGAAGCAGATTGCCCAAAATCTTGAGGCAAATAGGATCATCATCAACAGCTAAAACACGCATGCCAATTGGAAACCGGTCCTCCCCACTATCTTCACCATTGGAACCACACATTTTCTCTTCCATGGTCATTTTCAAAATAAGCAAGTGAAACAAAAAAACAGAGCAAAAAAAGAGATTACAAAGCCAAAGCAGTAACCTTTTCAAGTTTAACCACTGTGTTTAAAGGTTCAAAAGATAACCCAGATTGCCCATAACGCATTTAAAAATGGAAGACAAAAGTACAAAGACAAAGATTGGTTGTAAGAGAGGGGCTTTGCAAGAAAAAAGCTGTACGAGGAGGCAATGATGTAGATAGCTAAAACTGAGTTTACCTCCTTTTTCTTTTTATGTGTTTTAATTGTTTGTAAGCCTTTTTTATTGTCAAAGCAAACATCCTTTATTTTTATTTTCCACATATATTCCACGTTTTAATATATATATATACTGTGTTTTATAATTAAAATATAATTTATAATATTTAGCATTAATAATAAATACATGACTAAATTCTATGTAAAACTTTAGGGTTCTTTTATCAATGAAGATTGTTAATTAATTTGAATATTCTTTACTTTTCATCTAATAAATTTATTTAACAACTATAATAATAATAATAAAATAAATTATTTCTAATTTATTTATTCCACTGTTTTGATAATTGAGTTTTGTGTGTGTGTTTTAAAGGTGATAATAATAATAATAATAACTTTTTTATTTTTATTTTTCACCCTAATTCGGGTCGAATTAGATTTAAATAGAATATTAAAATATTATTTTTCATTTAACATACACTCCTTTAAAGGCAATTAATCCTAAATTTAGTGTTAAATTGTTAATTGAGGATGTATATCTTTGACTTTATTTTAAATATTTAAAATTTCAAACCTTTTTAAAAAATGTATGTGTTTTATGGAAGAGTACCATTAAAATATAGAACAATTATGGTAAATTATTTATAGCCTTTAATTAAGTACTAATTGGCATCACTATTGGAAGAGAATTACAACCATCACTAAAAAATTTGCTTCAAACCCCCACCCCCTTAAATTTTGACAAATATTTTTTATTAGGGATAGGGGTAGGGTTTAAACAAATATGTAATTTAAAATTAGTGTAAATTGAAATTTTTGAATATAAATATAGTTCAGTTGTCAAGCTTTTAATAAACTGATGCTGATTAAAATTTTATTTCAATTTAATCTTTTTATCAGGTTTGGTCGATGCCTTAATCATAACTGGAATCTTATTTTTTGAGATTTTGTTTTATTTGTCCATCTTATATTCACTCTTTTAAAAACTTTTTTAATTTTTTAAAACTCTAATATCGTCGGAAAGTTTTCATGAATCCATCCACAACTTCAAAATTTTTGTATTATCTTATCTAAATTCAAGTCAAATCACTAACTTAAAATGTGTTCCGTTATTTAAAATAATATTTAAAAAAAATTATGTAAGTATAATTTGATAATTAAATTTGAATAAAAATATTTTTATTAATTATAAATTTCAGAAAGTTTAAATCCAATCATATCAGGTCTAACTAAAAACCTAACCTTTAGACATATTTACACTTTTACAAGCTACAATATCCTATTTTAGCCAACAATAGTGATTAAGTCTTTTGTTGAGTTTGAAGGGCGGCAGGGGCTTGGCCCCTCAATAATGAAAAATTTGTTATGCAGCCCCTTAAAAAATGTTTAAATTATACATTAATATATGACTAATTGCACTTTGAACCTCTAAAATAGAAAAAAAAATTTATTAAACCATTTCAAAAAAATATAATCATAAATTAATACATAATAAAATTAGATTTTAATCATTTAAAAATTTATAATTCAATTCTAACCTCCTAAAGAAATTTTTGGATTCATCCCTACTTGTTAAAAGCCAAATATGACGGTTAAAATCCTATTACTGCCATCCTATCCCTTAATTTGTGATATGTAAAAAAATTTAATTTCAAAATTATTATTTTTCTTATGAATCTTAATTATTGTATAAATTTTTTTATTTTCTTTTATTATTTGAAGACTCCATTATCACTTCTACGTTACATCTTAACATTTAAATGCTTATTAAAATATTCAAAAATTTTGACAAATGTTAGAAATGTGTGTTTTTTATTCATTAAATGTTGTTCATTTTATTATTGTCTAATCATGATTCACGAGCACATTCGTTTTTTAATTAACTCTTTCTCAATAAAGGATAAAATGAAAAAAATTATTGAAATTTGCCATTTTATTTGGATCAACTCAATACTTGTAGAGTATTCAAATAAGTCTTAATCTTTAATTTCTATTTAAATTAAGCATTTAATTTTTATCTAAATAGATCTAATATAAATCAATTTTCCATTTGAAACAATTCAAATATTTCGTGTTAATACTATTTGCCAAGCCCTCAAATTTCCTTTGTGAGAATAGAGAAGAAAAAACCAATAATTACACATAAATTTTAGTAGGATTTTAATTAGGTCTAAAAACATTGCAAATTTGTAAAATAATTTTATTGACTTCTTTTGGTTCTTTATATAACGATGTTTAATTCCTCGTTTTCCACGTTCGGTCCTTAATTATTTACATTTTCTTTAAAATATTAGTATTTATTTACAAAATTTATATTATTTTATCAAGCAACGAATATATATATAATATTAAGGATTTTCAAAGAAAATGTTGAATGTTGCATTTCCCTTTGCTAATATATTGACCACATAATATTACGATACGAAGTTTGCATATTAAAATAGAAAATATCTGATCCGATAGCAACATTTAAAAGTTGTATCCACGAAGTACAATTTCAACACGTGCTTTCATGATTTTTTTAATAAATAAATCGATCGTCAAGTTATTAAAGTATTGATTTTTTATTTTTTTAAAAGTTAGTAAGTATAAAATATTTATAAATTCAAACATCGATTTTTAATTTTGAATGATTCATTTAAAAGTTGATTAAATTTTTATATCTAAATAGATATATCAATTGATTTTTTATTTAATTAATTCGATCAATTAATCTAATTCGATTTAAATAATAATAATATTTAAGTTTAATTTTTTTTTACGTAAATTTATACATGTATGGATACTTTAATTGTTTTTGGTTCTTGTTATACGAATATATATTGTTTGTAATTATACATTTATTTGTAAAATTTTCTATTTCATGGATTATAGGTAAATATAAAATATTTTTTTTTTATATTTTAAATCTAAAATTTGATTTTCATGTTATTCACCTATATTTTAAAACAACTGACTTTTTCGAATAGAAAGCATTGACTTTTTGTTCTAGCATTACTTGTAAAAATAAATATCCTTAAATGTTTAAAAACAAAAAATTTTAAAATGTAATTTTTTTTATTTTTTTGTAAAATTAATATTTTATTAATAATATATTAAAACTAACTATATTTTTTTGATGATTTACAATAACAAGACAAAGTTCAAATAATAAACACGATTAACGAGACTCGAACTCTGCTACACAATAAATATTCTTGACTATCATGCTATCACATTGAGTTCAAACTAATTATAATTTTTTTTGATGAATTATAATGAGAGGTCAAAATCTTAACAATAACGCGATTGATAAACACAATTAATGTGACTCGAATTTAAATCATACCTAAAATAATATATACCATTGACAATCAAATCAATTCATGAGGTTGAAACTAACTATAATTTTAAGCAAGCACGTTTAACAGAAAATTTTGCCTTCCTTCCAGTTCAAGAAAATTCCTTGCTAAACATATTTCATCATTTAATATTTTTGGTACATTAATTAGTCGTAAAATATTACTTTACACATAAATATTCGATATTCTTTTGTAAAAATATGGGCGGTGATTCCCACGCTATAAAAAGGAGAGTAAGAAGGGCGGTGTCATTTGTGTCCTTGAAAATAGTAGGTCAACGTGTCCCAACACGAAAAGTACCAAAAATAGTACAATTTTAAAATTTTTTTATTTTGTTGCTCTGAGGGTAGCCCCTGCTTTTGAGCCAGAATCCTCCACGTTTCATCTTCCCATTGGCAAGCGTGGGTCCTACTTTAGATTTCGGACCCAAAGCCCGGACCGAAATGCAGCTTTAATCAAACTGATGGGTATAAATAAGTATATTAGGTTTGTTTTACTAGTGATATTGTATTTTATGTATTTATTTAAAAACGAGCAAATAAGTTTTTATATATTAAATTAAAAAATAAATTAATTTTGTAATTAAAAATTGAATTAAGTTTTACTTTTAAAAATTAATATAATTGGCAGAATAGTTAAATAATTACAGTAAAAACAAATAAAATTTTTAATATGATTAATTTATTTTTTATTTAATATACGAGGATTAATTTATTCATTTTAATAAATATGAAAAAATTCGATTAATTCTTAATATATGAATCTTTATGATATTTTTACTTACTTTTTCTTACTTCGATTTAAAATTTTAATTTAATTCAGTTTAAATTGAATTTAACATAAAAATAATAATTTGAAATTGCACAACTTGAATAAGAAAATTATTTTAATTCAATATATTAAAAACATCATTTTTATATATTATACATAAATTTTAAGAAAAAATAACTATCCATTAGTATAAAATTAAAAATTTCGCGAGAGACTATTAAAATTGAAAACCAATAAAATATGTTCTTAGAATATCTCAAAATTTTATATTATATACAATTATACATTACTAACGTCTCAAAAATTATAAAATATAAAATAATTTAAATATGTAAAAGAATGCTCAACTCTTACTTCCAAATTAGTCTTTATCTTGTTGAAAATATATTACAATATTAACAACTTCTTATCAAAATAATATTTCAACTTAAGTTGAGAATTCGTACATCAATAAATTTAATTTTTAATGCTTGTTTATTTTGTTATTTTGATTTTTAACATTCAACTTTTAATTAAATTATTTTTTTAGAGAAAAGTTGATTGAATTGTTAAATTTTTTACAACATTGATATGATAGTCCATGTATGTGTCATAAAAATTAAAAAATCAATCAATTTAAAAATAATAATATTTAAAAAATTATATCCACATTAATAATGAAGCATACATAAACTCTCATGCTGACTACAACATCAATGTTGTTAAAATTTTAACACTCTAATCAACTTTTCTATTTAAAAAAATAATTTAATTAAATCAATTTGACAAAATAAATAAATATTAAAAATTAAATTTACCATTATACCAATAAAGACATGAATTTAAACCAAAATTTGAGTGCCATATTTTTATTTTATTTTTCAATTTAGTTTGAACCAAAACAGTAAATTAAGATTAAAATGGTCCACGTCAATGAGTGTGATATGAGCAATTACTTTAACCACATCTTGCAAATAAAGTTGATTATCCTAATAGATAATTTTGAATTCAGTTTTAATATCTTTCGGTTCATAAAGTTGAGAAGTTGTATTGTGATCATCCGCCATGATAGTGAGAGCCTTCAAAGTTTAAAGTTAAACGAGTTTGATGTAGTCACAATTTTTTTTTTAAATTATGTTTAAAAACAATGTTTTTACTAATAAACTATTTAATTATTAAAAAATAGGAAAAACAAAAACAAATTATTTAAAACACATAGTAAAAACTTGTTTAAAATTGTTGAAATATCAATTGAGAGTATGTTTAGCACTTAGACATTGCAGATATGAGAAATAGTTTGTTGGTAATGTAAAATAATATTTTCATAATATTTTTAGTTAAGAAAAATCTTTTGACTGTTGCAAAAAATATTTTCAAAATATTTTCAATTGAGAAAAATCCTCTGCTATTTTTGAAAATTGAAACTGTATAAATAGAAGATCATTTTCCTCATTTTACACAGAACATAACAAGAGAAAAACAATTTCTCTATGTTCTCTAAATTCTGGTGTTTTGCGAAATTACACCAGAGGAAGTCTAGGAGATTCGGTTTTAAGCGGGGCTGTCTGTGGCCCCTCCAATCTTTCTTAGGAATTGTTCCTATTGTGATTTCCCGAGAAGAAAATGTCAATTGTGTTCCACCTTCTTTATTCGGGTGTACGAATATTGAAGTATTGTGTTAACCTTGGGGGCAATGTCCACAACACGATTACACCGATCAAGACGAATTTGCTTCTAAGGTAGTGGTTATTCCACGACATAGTGATTGCTATTTTATTCATATTCAGTTTGATTTCCTGTCAACGCTAACAGTTTTGTTTTGCAGTAGTATATTGCCAACAATTTAGAAGCAAATTATACTACTGTTTAAACGTGAGAATCATTTTCGTTTCCCGTTGCTGGAACCAACGAATATTGCTACAAGCAATTTAGAAGCCAAACTTGGTAACGCGAGCTTGTAACCTAAGTGGGGGCTTTAAGGTGTTGGAATGTGGGTTTGGCTTTTTTTATTCATATCTTGAGTGGTTTAACTATGGCATGCCTGCTTTAAGTTGAGATTTGAACCTATGGGACTTGATTGTAAACCATGGGTATCGTGAAATTCTAAAGGGTGTTAGGGTTTGAATCTCAAAAGATATATATATATATATATATACAATGAATGAAAAATTGGAATTATAAATATACTGGTATAATATTGAGGCAATCGGTTAGAAGACACCTCAGTAGTGCAAGAATGTCCCTGAGTAGCATTAAAGCGGTTGCAAGTTCATCTATGCCAGCCAATGGGCTATTGTAATCAAAATGAGCTTGGAAGGCCTAGTGAAACTGAGTCAATTGAGTCGTAGCTTGATTGGCATGGATATTAAAGTCTGAAATTAAGATGGACATAATTAAGTGATGTCACATGTGTTGCGATTGGCCAAGATGGCCACACCCAATTGGGGCTGAGAGGGCCTAAGCTGTAGATGGTCAATATGTCTGAATTTCTTATGTTGAGAAATTTTGGTGTCGTAAGAGATTGTTGGCATAAACCACGTCTAGAAGGACGCATCCAACTAGATGCCGCAAAGAGTGCGGTTGGTGCCACATTCAGAAGGATGCCTTTTGAGTATAAAAGACATGGTAATATTCAGTCTATAAAAGGTCATGTCATTAAAGGTTCCTAAAGGTTGTAACCTAATGATTTTGTGTTGTGGCATTGAGTCTGAATGTTTGGTAGAGGAATGGGCATAGACAAGACTACACCAACGATTGAGATCAGACCAAGTTCGAGTCTATGTCTGATTCGTGTTGAAGGGATTGTAACATTAGGCCTTGAAGGCTCAAGATGGACTTGAGACTAAAATGCCAACTCTGTGAAACAATGTTACAAAAAGTGCGACTTCATGTTGTTGAGGGAATCGACACAATAGTGGGGGTGTGACATGATCCATAATTAGTTATCAAGCTTGTGCTTCCTCAAATGGTCTTGATTGAAATTAAAATACAATAACTTGGAAGTTGAAATTTATAGGATACCCTGCAATCTTAAAGGAATGCTAATGCTATGATGCAAACTAGCTAACTGATAAAGTTAGTTTTACAAGTGGGTATGTCTTCACCTTGGGTGAAGCATCTATTTCTTGGAAGTCTATTAAACAGATGTGTATTGCTCACTCCATGATTGAATCTAATTTTATAACTCTTGATTGAGTCGAGCAAGGGACCGAGTGGCTTAGAAATCTACTCACAGAGTCTTCATTGGAGAATGAAATACTTGCTTTGAAGTATGTGAGATCTGAAGGATCCTAACCGATCCATTAACCAAAAGGTTAAGTAGGAAAGTGATTCTTGATTCGTCGAGAGGGATAGGTCTTAAACCCGATGGCTGAGGAATTCATGGTGGATACCCAACTTAATTCTCTAAGTTTAATGTGGTCAAATGAAACCATGAAAAGACTCATAGTGTACATTCTACCTGTCCTTATGATGAATGATGTACATGCATAAGGTTGAGTTCTCGCTCTTAATGAGTTCATATCCCAAGTTGGGTGGTCTTATTGAGACGGACTTAATGAATTCACCGACATGAAAGGTTGAGTTTATTGCTTTTAATGAATTCATATCCTAGAGTTTGGGTGGTCCTATTGTGACAGACTTGATGAATTCATCGAACTTAAAATTGAGAGAATGAACTTAATAAAATGCTCTTAATGATTTCATAGTCCTTATTTTGGGTACTCTATATTAAGATAGACTTGATGAAATCACCTACGTAAGTGTGAAGAACTAGCCACCTTTTATGAAAGACATTGGGTCATCTTTCTAGAGCACTTACTAGCATCCTGAGGTGTATTAGCTAAAACTTGTTGATGTATTGCGGAACATAAATTGACTATGAGATTAGTTCTGTGTCATGAGTTAACCTTTATCTTAACAAGTTCAAGATTCGTTCACTTGTTAAAGAGAAGAATCACTTATTTCACTATGAACTAGTTCAAATCCACAAGATACTAGTGTTTAAGTGGCTAATTTTGCTATTGCTCTTCTCATGTTTACAAAATTTTCAATTTTTTTGCATCAGTGGGGGATTGTTGGTAATGCAAAGTAATATTTTCAGATAAGGAAAATCCTCTGACTGTTGCAGAAAATATTTTCAGAATACTTTCAGTTGAGAAAAATCTTCTACTATTTTGGAAATTGAAACTGTATAAATAGGAGATCATTCTCCTCGTTTTATACATAACACAGCAAGAGAAGAACAATTTCTCTCTGTTATCTAAATTTTGGTGTTTTACGAAATTACACGAAAGGAAAATTCTATCTAGGAGTTTGGGTTTTAAGCAGAACCGTCTGTGACTTCTCTAATCTTTCCTAGGAATTGTTTCTATTGTGATTTCTCGAGAAGAACAATACCAATTGTGTTTCAACTTCTTTATTCGAGTATACGAATATTGAAATACTGTGTTAACCTTGAGGGGCAACGTCCACTGCGAGATTACATCGATCAGGACGAATTTATTTGTAAGGCAGTGGTTCTTCCACGATATAGTGATTGTTATTTTATTTACACTCAGTTTGATTTCCTGTCAACGCTAACGATTTTATTTTGCAGTAATAAATTTCCAACATAGTTAACTAATTGTTATTTGTTGTTCTATTAATAAAAAAAATTGCCTTTAGACTGACAAACATGGATATTTTTTTATTCAAATTAGAGTGATTATAAACAAAATCCCAACTTAAAAAAAAATCGTTGAGATGTGTACTAGATAAATTTCATTTATTAAAGATAATAGTACAATATTAACATTCAAATGCGTTAAATTTCATCTGATATAATTTAATGGATTCTCAATATTTAAATATCAAAATAAATATTAAAATTAAATTGAGCTGCTAAATAGTATATTAATTATTTTTTGGTTGAAAAATGTTAAAAATTTGATTTATATTTAGTTAGTTTTGAGTTTAAATTTAATGTTTGGACTCGGATATATATTCACACAAATGCTCAAAATTTTTAGACTAAACAATAAAGTAAAAGCATTGAAGATAAAAGAAGAGAGTGATTGATGACAAAATTTACACGGTCCATCCATAGAAGACCATATTATATTGTTGCATGACAATCCGATTTGAGATTTAAATTACGATTAAAAATGTTTTTTCGATTGTATTTTATTTATAATTGCAAAAAAAAAAAAATCGATTCATATTAAGTTGTTAATTTCCCAAGAAAAAGTTATAATATTGTCCTTAAAACAATAAGGGTTAGTATAATATATGCTACCTAAGTTTGGTTTTGACGTTGAATTTTGTATCTAGTTTGGTTCAATGTTCACACCTGAGTTTTTTTAAATTGGTACTTAAATTTTTTTTGTTCCAATTAAGTACCTTAATATTCAAATTGATAATTGAGTTTGTTTTTTTTCCCAATTAAGTACTTATATTTTTTTATTAGAACACACACATCAAATATTAATTTATCACATGCTACCGTTTGGCCTGGGTACGAAATTGAACATTGAAGCCAAACTCATGTACCAATTGGGACAAAAAACATTCGTATACCAAATTGAATATTGAAGTTAAACTCAGGTACCAATTTGTATATTAACCCAAAAGAACGCCCAAACAAATAAAAGAATTGGTCCGCATGGGATCACAAGCCCAGCTTAATTTGGGCTCTAAGTCACCAACATAAATCCACATGTTCAAAGTCCACGAATCGTCCATCACGATATAAACCCTAAAATCCCAGCAAACATCCCCATTTTGTTGAAGCGTTTTCCATATCCCAAGTTGAGAGATTTGTATAGCAGCTTCTCCTCTCAACAGCCAAGCCAAACATGGTAATCAACCTACTTCCTTTCTCTTCTTCTTTACCTTTGATTATAATGGCTGAGCCATTCATTTTTAGTTGAAATGGTTACTTCAATCTCTGAAGAAAGGTTGAGTTTTAAAATGGTATCTCTCTCTGTCTGATGTTTTAAATGGTTTATTTTGCCATTGCAGCCTTCACATAAGACTTTCAGAATCAAGAAGAAGCTGGCCAAGAAGATGAGGCAGAACAGGCCTATCCCTTATTGGATCCGCATGCGCACCGATAACACCATCAGGTCTCTATATTTCTTCAGTTTTTTTTTTTTTGCTTCAAATGTTTACAAGTTGTCATTTTTGCTCCATTTTGAGGCTATTTTCTAAGTATTAATTGATGGGTTGTTTTTAATTTTCTCTTTTTTGGTGCACTGCAGGTATAATGCGAAGCGTAGGCACTGGCGCCGTACCAAGCTAGGGTTCTAAGCTTTATGTGATTTATTTGTAGTTTTGTACTCAAGCAAAGCTCTGTTTTTTTTTTTTTTGTTTATTTCATGACATTTTGATGTGGCCTTGAGCGTTTTTATGTGATTGTTGTTGACGATATTTAGCCATTGTTTCGACTGTTGCCTATCTAATGTTTTGAGTTCGAGCTTTGATTTTTTTTATGAAACTGAGATTATTCAGTAATGCTGAGATTGTGTAAGCCAAATCTTGTCATTTATTTGCTTTGATAGCATTAAAATTCCAGAGTAGTGTTTGCAGGTTATGTTGCCATTACATTGTTTGGGGACTAGAGAGTCTGTAAAACTTAGATATAGCATGAATTGGAACAATTGAGTAAACAATATACTTGTGTTAAGCTACTCGGATCTAGTTTAAAATCTTGAACTCAGTTCGATTCCGTTGAGCTAGAGTAATTCGAGTTTTTGAACAATAGTAGTAGAGGAAAGCACAAACTGAATACATCGATTGTCAGCACAATTTGTAATGACAGTTGGATGTGTAGCCTCCAACATCAATGAAACCTCTTAAGCAAGCTTGGATTATGGTTTTGTTGAGGAGGTAGATTAAAAAAGTGACTACAAGGTCAAATTACTTTCTCTTGTTGGGTTGCCTGACCCTCATTCAAGCCACAACCTCTGCTATTTCCACTTCCATGTAATGTTGCATGATTCTTGCGAGCCAAAATTCTTGTGCCTATGACTTGGTTGAATTGTTGTGGGGACGGATGAGGCTTTTGACACCGAATTGATTTGGAAGGTGTTGTGGAAAATCGAATTTCCTCATAAAGTGAAGTTATTCTTGTGGAAATGCAATCACATCTGGGTCCTTAATTAAAAGAATCTTGCCTATTCAAGATGAATGCCCCTTTACATTATAAACGCGCAGTATCAAACCTCACAACCCCATGAAACTAGTCTGCTCTGAATTGGTAATTGAAGGAGAACTTAGTTATTGTGGGGCCTCTCCACGCAAATTTATGTAATAGCACCTTATTCGGCTTATGCCTAGAAGTGTTTATCGGTCTAATCCAAAATATAAGTTTAAATTTTGGTTAAGTTAAATCTTATTTTATTTAACTAAGGAACCACAAATACTATCCCTCAAATTTCTTGTCACCAAAGGTACCGGCAAACCCATCTTCAAACTAATCCACTCCACAATAGCCTGCAATTCAGATCGGTAAACTCCAGCACGATATAGCTAACTATTTGAGGAATTTACTTACAAACCTGACACTATATAAAAACATTCCAAAATGTTATTGATTCAATACTTACTTTAGTGGAAACCAACAAGTAATCTGTAAAAAACATTGCGTAAGTTGCAAAGTTTTACAGATAATTAACTATTTACCAATTAAATTTATTTTTATACTATTTAAAAATATTAAATTATTATTTCATTAATTATTTCCATTTAAAGGTGGAGTGATGAAATTATAAATTTTTTTAATAGCAACCATCTAGCTTACTTTTTTTTAACGATAAAAATATTAGAAAAAATTGTACAAGAAAAAAAATCTCCGTGACAGTTTTACAACATAGAGAAGCGTACCGCTTGTTCACGGTGTCGTCTAACAAAATCGCTCTTTTTAACTCCAATCCCAACCACATTCTGTATCTTTCCTTCGACGGCCGATCTGTTTACTGGTAGATCTTTCTTTAAAACTGAACTTTGAATCAGTTAACCACCAGCCATGGCGCCTCCAGCTCAGTCCCAACGATCACCGTCGCCGTCTCAACCTTCTGGGTAATTATAACAATTCCATGCTCCGATCCTTTAATTTTTGCTGCAATTTGTCAATCTATTTTTTAATTTTTATCATTTCGAATTCTGATTTAGTTCTTTCTCTCTTTTTTATGGAACTCTAATTAAGCGTTGTTATTATCGTTAACAGTAAAAGTGAAGTCTCCGATTTGAAACTCCAGCTCCGGCAACTTGCTGGAAGCCGAGCACCGCGTGTGGACGATTCGAAGCGAGAGCTTTTCAAAAAAGTGATCTCCTATATGACGATTGGAATCGATGTGTCCTCCCTCTTCGGTGAGATGGTGATGTGCTCGGCCACATCTGACATCGTTTTGAAGAAAATGTGTTACCTCTACGTCGGTAATTACGCCAAAGTCAACCCCGATCTCGCTCTCTTGACCATCAATTTCCTTCAAAGGGATTGCCGCGATGAAGATCCAATGATCCGAGGGCTAGCCTTGCGGAGCTTGTGTTCGTTGCGTGTGGCGAATCTGGTGGAGTATTTGGTAGGTCCGTTAGGATCCGGATTGAAAGATAATAATAGTTACGTGAGAATGGTGGCGGTCATGGGAGTTTTGAAGCTTTATCATATCTCAGCTTCAACTTGTATTGATGCGGATTTTCCTTCCATACTGAAGCATTTGATGCTCCATGACTCGGATACTCAAGTGAGAGCTAGTTAAAAAGCTTGAATTGATAGTCTAACATTTTATATTTTGTTTGTAGATTAATGAGTTATTTTTTTCATTAGGTGGTTGCAAATTGTTTGTCTTCATTACAAGAGATCTGGAGCGCAGAAGCTATCACATCTGAAGAGGCCTCGAGGGAAAGGGAAGCTTTGATTAGCAAGCCAGTCATATATTACCTATTGAATCGGTATGTTCCGTAGATCAAAATGGGAAAGTTCAATTCTTACTGTCTTGTTGTGATTATACCGTCATTTATGGTTCTGTATAAGTAATACTAAGTGCTATGATATTATTAATTGAATGCTTCTAAATAGGTTTTTATGTGTAGGATCAAGGAATTTAGTGAATGGGCACAGTGCCTTGTGCTTGAGTTGGTAACTAAATATGTTCCGTCTGACAGCAGTGAGATTTTTGACATTATGAATCTCCTTGAGGATAGACTTCAGCATGCAAATGGCGCTGTTGTCTTAGCCACTATCAAAGTGTTTTTACAGTTAACCCTGTCCATGACCGATGTTCATCAACAGGTGCCTACCAACCTTTTTTATCTGACACTTTAAAACGTGGCATGTTGTTAAATTTCTACTTCAATCAAGCTATCTCCTAGCATGTCTACAATCAAGGAGGTGCTTTTCAGTTAATCTTGATCCTGCAATTCGTGCTTCTTTTGTATATATTCCCCTTTCTTTTCTCTAAAACTGTATAAAGCTTGTAATTTAGTCATTAATTTCCTGTCATTGAAAAAAATCTGTGCATGTGTCTTCAACCCTGAATCATCATACGTGGCCTTGATATTAAACTATACTTGATTGCGTGAGATAGATTAGTAATACTCTTATACTAGTAGGTCTTGTTTACGGAATCAGGAGTTTTCTTATGAAATTCGTTTGTTGTAAAGGTGTATGAACGTATCAAAGCACCACTGTTGACCCTTGTTAGTTCAGGAAGCCCGGAACAGTCTTATGCAGTTTTAAGTCATCTACATCTCTTGGTTATGCGAGCACCTTATGTGTTCTCCTCAGACTACAAACATTTCTACTGCCAGTATAATGAACCATCTTATGTCAAACGATTGAAGCTTGAAATGTTGACTGCAGTGGCAAATGAGAGCAATACTTATGAGATAGGTAAGCAAACAGCCTTAGTTTCTTTTGAGGGTCTCTTTAGAGAAGATGACATCAGTAAATTTTCAATGCTTCCTCTCAAGTATTCTGATATGCATCATTGTTTACTAAATTTCAGTCACTGAATTATGTGAGTATGCTGCAAATGTTGATATCCCAATTGCCCGAGAGTCAATCAGAGCCGTTGGCAAAATAGCACTACAGCAGTATGATGTTAATGCAATTGTCGATAGACTTCTTCAATTTCTTGAAATGGAGAAAGACTACGTGACTGCTGAAGCTCTGGTAATTAAATATTTATACCCCTACTGGATGTTTGGTCTCTTTTATATATGCATAACATTCCTCTATTTATGAGTTCTTTTATGCAGGTGCTTGTGAAAGATCTTCTTAGAAAATATCCTCAGTGGAGCCATGATTGCATTGCAGTGGTTGGGAACATAAGCAGCAAAAATGTACAGGAACCAAAGGCCAAGGCAGCTCTTATATGGATGTTGGGGGAATATTCTCAGGATATGCAAGATGCTCCTTATGTTTTGGAGAGTTTAGTTGAAAACTGGGATGAGGAGCATTCTGCTGAGGTAATCAACCTTCATGGATATTATCCAATGATTCCATGTTAAACCATGTTCTGTTTTTCTGAACCATTTCAGATTATAGTTTTTATTTCTTAGATTCTCTCTTGTGAAGATAAAAAGAGGTTGTTGAGCCAGTTGATTCAACTTTCAGCTGTATCTATTATGGCATTTCTAACCCTTGTTGGTCCTCTGATGTTTTCACTTATGTCTTTCTACACACTTGTGTATTTGATTCATGCAATATTATCACCTCCCCCTCTTCATTCCTCTCCCTCCTAGCTGTGTCGTCTCTCATCTCATTCCACAACCAAGGACACCGCTGCTTTCTTGTTATTGTTAGATTAAGTATTTTTTTTCAATTGATAATAGAATTTGAGCCTCTTTTTATATTCAATTTCTGAAAACTGGATTAAAAGATCTGCGTTTTGAATTGCTTCATTTACTTGGTTGATGGAATATGCCATTCTACAGGTTCGTTTACATCTTCTCACTGCTGTGATGAAGTGCTTTTTCAAAAGGCCTCCTGAGACCCAAAGTGCATTGGGAGCTGCATTGGCTGCAGGTATTGCTGATTTTCACCAGGTATGAATGTCTTTTTTATTTCTTCTTTTTTCCCCGCTCTTACATCTATTGTATTTTTTGAGTTGTCAAGCTCTTTTCTGGAAACGATAATTGATCCTTGAGCTTGACTGCAGGATGTTCATGACAGAGCTCTATTCTACTATAGGATTTTACGGTATAATGTATCTGTTGCTGAACGTGTGGTGAACCCTCCAAAGCAAGCTGTTTCTGTTTTTGCTGACACTCAAAGCAGTGAAATTAAAGATAGGATATTTGATGAGTTTAACAGTTTATCTGTTTTATACCAGAAGGTAACTACTAGCTTCTCCCAACTTTTTGTTATAGGTATTTTTCTATTTTAGACCATTTTAAAGCTCTTGCCGTGGGCTGTTCAAGCATCCAAACTGAATATTAAAGGGGGAAAAATATAAGGCTTGTATCAGAAGGAGTTTGCCTTGGTTCAAGTTGGGCCAAAATGCCTGCAGTGAAAATGCTATTCAAACTTTGTGACCCAAAAACTACTTGGCAATAAGGACCATTCTGGATTTAATACTAAAAGATACCTAAACAAAGTTTATTTGGGACATTACGCTCTTTAACACTCCCCTCAATGTGTAGGCTTGATTCCTTGGAAACCACTAGACCAAGATGTTTAAGCAAAATGAGGCTCCCTAAATAGGTCTTATTTACTTGATCTCCTCCTGCACAAGTCACTTAGTTGTGAACTTAAGAGTGAATAATGAGTTTTTTCTTTCTGTGCATTTTAAAATGAGGTAAGGTATTACTTAACAAAGTACTTGCGTTTCTTAAGTCATTCTTCCCTTTTGTCAATTCCTTATCTTGCATCGTTGTCAAATCTAACAATCAATGGAAGATCCACCAACGATGCTCATGGAATGGATTTGCAACATATCATCTTTCTGTAATAGCTGTGAAACAAATTGCGACAAGTTAATTTTGTTTACCGTTGAGAGCTAAACAATTGACTGCTCTAATTACAGCTTTGTGCGTCTCTAATCATTTTCTTAATTTTATGCAAAATTTTCATTCTGCTATTAAACATTTTAGTGTATTACATGCAATTGCTTCTCATTTTAGAAACCTAGGTTCTTCTGGTGTGTTACTCAAATCATAAAGGAATCAAGGTTAACTGATGTTCATAAATATCTGCAGCCATCTTACATGTTTACAGACAAGGAACACAGGGGTCCACTTGAGTTTGCAGATGAACTTGGAAATCTATCTATTGGTGAAGCAGCAAATAATGTTGTTCCTACTCAGATAGTGGAGGAAAACGACAAGGATCTGCTTTTAACTACTTCAGAGAAAGAAGAAACTAAAGGTTCACGCAATAATGGTTCTGCTTATACTGTTCCTTATGATGGTTCGTCTGCATCTGTCTTTGCCTCACAAACACAGATAGAGTCGGCAGTTTCAAATCCCACCTTGGCAGGCCATTCTCCTCAAGCAAGCTTCGCAATTGACGATCTTCTTGGTCTTGGCATACCAGCAGCACCTGCTGCGCCGTCTCCTCCTCAATTGAATCTTAACACAAAAGCTGCTCTAGATCCAAGCACATTTCAGCAGAAGTGGCGCCAATTGCCGGTTGCTTTGTCGCAGGTTTGCTTTTGAACATTAAAACCTTTTATTGGCTAAACAATATGCGAGGATACTTCTGTTTTAGTAGGACTTTTTTGTTTCTATCTGATGACCACTTATGCTATGATAAAAAACTAGATCACCATTTAATCCCTAGGATGTAAACAATGTCTGGTCCCTTATGTCAGCTCTTAAGTCATGGAGCAGAAACTGTGGTTATATGTTCACACCCTTCTTAGAACTCAACATGTCTTTAATTAATGCAGGAAATTTCGGTTAGCCCTCAAGGTGTTGCAGCATTGACGGCTCCTCAAGCGTTACTTCGACACATGCAAGGCCATTCCATCCACTGCATAGCGTCAGGTGGCCAATCCCCTAACTTCAAGTTTTTCTTCTTTGCACAAAAATTCGAGGAATCATCTAATTACCTTGTCGAATGTGTAATCAACACATCATCGGCCAAAGCGCAAGTAAAGATCAAAGCCGACGATCAAAATACATCCCAGGCTTTCTCAACACTTTTTGCATCAGCCTTGTCCAAATTTGGTACTTCATGAACCCTAATCTGTTCTTCATTTAATGCCTACGGGTAAGATGTTCTGAATAGTTCTTTTTCTATTGAAATTTCTTTTTTCCTTTTTGAAAGAAATTGAACTGAATTGTTTTTGCAGAGAGGATTGTGAAAACTCTTATTTGTTACCTTTCTTTTTTGTAGTTGTAGATGTCTGTGAATGTAATTTGAAATGTACATTTTCTTTTAATTTCCATCATAATTCAGTTATTATATATATTGTTTGAGATCTCAAATTAAAAATTCCGTTAATAAATGTGATTCCAGAATAGGAATGAATGATGCCTATACTTCAATAGTAAAGTCTTAGATAGCAAAATTGCCACTCTATATATGTATATCATCTATATAGTGTTCTTTTTCCTGATGTCAATTATGTAAAAATTAATTAGATTAAATTATTAAATGAATTAAAAAAATTGGTACAAAATGAATTAAAATTTAAAAAACGACGTATTCTAAATTTATATAATATTGCTAGTGTAGTGTCGGTAAATGGTAAAAGGCTAAGGTTCTAGGATTTAATGTCTTGGTTTTAAATTTATTCTAATAAATCAGGGGATATTACGCCTTTATTCGGCATATTTATGAAATGATATATTTTAACAGATTCAGAAATCTTGTGAAAATAAGGAGGATTTAAATTTAGATATTTCAAAAATTGTAAATATTCAATCAACTATCATCCTAGACTTTTCGTTTTTTTTTTTTTAAAAAAAACTAACCCGTAAAGATTAATATCTCACTGTAAAAAGATAATTATCAAAATCATTTGTCAAGTGGATTGAGATAAGAGAATAACAATGATCACTTGTATCCCAAAGGGTTCAAAAAGTCCTTCAATGGAGCATAAATTTTCTTCCTTCCTTCTTTCAATTCTCCAAAACTAGTATATATATTTCACCATGTATATCCACAATGATGCCAAACAAGTCCTTCATTGCATCAACATCAAAATTCTCAATACATGTATCAACCTTCATCCTTTTTCTCCTTTGAATGTATCAAAGAATTCAGCCATTGCTTCCATGGAGCATCCTCTTGTTGTTCGATCCATGACAAGAAACAACTATCCAACAAGCAGAACATGTTTACATATAGAAGTTGGTATCTCACTGGTATATATCGGAAATTTGCGACTTGAACAATCGGCCATAGCCCTCCTTCGAGAATTAATGCCGGTACAAAATCCCTCTTTACATCTTCTTTTATTTGGGTAACACTCTTTCCCGCAGAAAATCCCATGTAAGTAAAAAACACGAGCAAATCCAATGGCCCGAAGATAAAACCGTCGACTGCAACTTTAGTAGCCACGAAACGAAAAGAATATGGTCGTAAATGAAGTCGAAACCTTATGCATCGGTCCAAACCTTCGTACCTATAAATGTTACCATAAAGTTTTAAAAGTTTCCAACAAAAAGGTTTGCAAATAGAGCAGCAGCCAATCCCAAAAAATTAAAAGGAAAAAAGCGGCCACCATGAACCATCTTTAGGTTCCGTAATAAGCCCCTTATGTATTGTAAATCACTAAATAATGCACGATGAATCATATGATGCAAACTTGGAGATATGCATGTAAGCAGCAAAGATCAGCATAATGTGACCTTAACATTATTTAACCAAGTAATCCATGGTGATAGGTAGCTGATTACCAGTAATGTCCAACTGGTCCAACAAATCCGAACCCAAACAAACTTGTAGTAGCCACACGTTTCCAATTAACCTTTAATTCTTTATCCTTTTCCTGATACAAAAAAAAAAAAAAAAGAAGAAATTCTTTCTTACTAAATAGAAATAAGCAGATTAATGCTAAAATACTCACAAAATTAAAGATGCTTAGATTATACACAAGGCAGACTGCAAATTTTCCATTGTGGACATGTATATTACAATAGTTAAATTATTTCGAAGTGATGAACTTTTGTCAACAGGAATAATGGGGATAGGATCTAAGGTAACTCTAAAATCATGTTCTTCATTGCATCTATGCTACTAAGATTATAGTATGAGTACTTGTACAGCATGAGTATGTTCAATCATTGGATAATGGGGATAGGATCTAAGGTAACTCAAAAATCTTTAAGGGTCATATGTGTAGGAAATGAGTGTTGGACACACGTACTTCAAGAAAGAAAACGAAGAGTTGCATTAATAGCATTGCATTGCAGATTGCAGCTAGACAAGTGCTGAATGATGAAAAACAGCAGCCATAAAATTGAAGCTCCCATCACAAAAAGAAACCATCTTTTATGCATGTAATCGATAAACAAAAATAGAAAAACTCTCCTTTTTTAAAGGATTCGAACCAAGAAAAATTGTAATAAATCACTCAAAATTCCTTACTTATCTCAGCAGGTATAATTCTAGTTTCTCTTCAAAGGGGAGTGTATATATATACACACATATATATGGCTTGTTCCAAATGTTCATAAAATTGGCAAACTAAAAGCAAAATCAGCAAGAATCAACGGATAAACTTCAACAACAAAGAAAAATGTCAAAACTGTACCCAAAAACAGTGGTTATAAGCTCAATTCCCATAAAGAAGCTACCAATTTTATCAAGAGAAGAAAAAGCATATATGCAGCAATAAAACCAACCCTTTTTCTATTACAACAATAATTCAATGGCATCAAGATCAATATCAAGATTCACCATAAACCAAACAAGAGCAGGAAAGAATGGAGAAATTAAAGACTACCCAATATATTAAAAGTAGTATATATGATGGCACCTGCAAATGATGGTGTTTCTTGGCAGTAGAGTGAGTAATAGTTTGAGCAGCTATGTCACCAAAACCCCAAATCAAGCCTGAGCTTAAAACCTGTGTCTTCACTGGGTGGATTGCTAAGCAATTTTGATACCATTTCCACAACTTCAACATTTCTTTTCTTTTACAACAGAAACGAACACACAGAGATCAAGAAAAAAAGAAAAAAAGAAATGATCATTCAGATCTAATGTTTAATTACAGGGTTTCATTTTACATAGTGAGACAATGGAATCAAAGAGATTATTTCTTTTTCTTTCAAAAACAAATTCATTTTTCAGGGAAGTCTAAGAAATATAAAAATGGTTAATGTTTTCTTTGCTTCTTCGTCTACTTTCCTGGAACTGTAGGTGGGCCAGAATTTGTCAAATCTTCGCTTTTTTCTTGAGAATAATTATTCTTTGTTTTTGGGTTTTAGAATATTGAAACTATTAAAATTCCAGAGCCAGCCCAGCCCTGTCAAACCTGGACCTTTCTTTCTCCATGGATAATAATATTCTACCACTTTTTCTGTTTTCAAAATGATGTTATATTATTTTGATTAAATTTGAAATAAAAGATTCACTTAAAAAATGTTACAATCAATATGAAGTTAATAAAATAATTTTAACAGCTGAAAATAAATTTTGAAATTTAAAAAATAAATAAAATAAATTTATATTGCATATTTTAATCATTAAATTTATTAGTTAAAATAATGTGATTTTTATGTGAGTGTTATATGAAAGTAGTAAGTGAACATTACATATATATTATAAATATGTTTATGGCGTAAAATTTTGAAAACAATAATTTAATTTATTGTTACTATTTAAAAAGAATTGAATTTTTTTAAAATATAAAAATTAAAAATAATTATATTTACCATTCACAAGATTAAAAACAAAATTTTACTAAGAGATTCAACAAATGAATGAATAAAAAAAAATTCATGAGATGGAAGGAAACAAAATAAAAACGAATCATCTATAAAAATAAATAAAAAGAAAGCACTAAAAAATTTCAGCCCCACTTTGTGGTTTTCTTATCACCATATCTGCGGGTTTTTTTGGGTTCCCTTTTTGTGGGTGAGTAGATAATATTTTAGCTTTCAAAAAATAAAAAAAAGTTGACATATTTTAATGCATTTCAAGAAAAAAGCCTCCATACTTCCACCATTCAGTTACCTCTGTTTCATTCTCTCACATAGATTTCAGCCCCAATTACCCAAGGTACTGTTCTCTCACCATTTTTTCATTGCTCATTAAGCTGTTTTTTGCATCGCTATCTGGTTTCCCTTTCTCTTCTTGGTTTTGTGAAGTATGTGTATTATATGTCTGTGTTATGTGGTTATCTTTGTCCGATCTATGTTTCCATTTTCATAAAGTAGCACGCTTGATTGCTTGTATTCAATCCAGTTTCATATGTTTATGTGGATGGGATTACAGTAATTTTTATTTCTGCTTTAGGTTTCGTTTGTCGATTGATTTACTGTTGTTTTCTTGTCTTTCTAGTACTGAGATTTTCATGTGGTAGTTCACTTCCACATTGCTCCACTTATGGATCAACAACATCAATCCCATTGCCCTGCCTGCGTGAAAAAGGAAAGCTGCAGAACGGTACGGTCCCGGACTAAGCTAATGAACATCCTAATAGAAAGAGGAAAACCCCAAGAAGCTCTGTCTATTTTCGACTGTTTGATTGAAGGAGGGCATAGACCATCTTTGATTACGTACACAACTCTCTTGGCAGCCTTGACTATCCAGAAAAACTTCAGTTCCATACATTCTATCATCTCTCAGGTCGAAGAAAACGGAATGAAACCCGACTCAATTTTTTTCAATGCTGTTATAAATGCTTTCTCTGAATGTGGAAATATAGAAGAAGCCATGGAGACCTTTTGGAAGATGAGGGAAAGTGGACTGAAACCCACTACTAGCACTTATAACACGTTAATCAAAGGGTACGGGATTGCCGGTAAGCCCGAAGAATCTGTTAAACTGGTAGACCTAATGTTGCAGGAGGGGAATGTCAAACCCAATCTCCGAACCTTTAATGTACTTGTCCGAGCATGGTGCAAAAAGAACAACATGACAGAAGCTTGGAATGCGGTTAATAAGATGATTGCCTCCGGGATGCAACCAGATGCTGTCACCTACAATACCATAGCAACCGCTTATTCACAGAATCAAGAGACTGAGCGAGCTGAAGGTGTGAGTTTAGAGATGCAGAAAACTGGTGTGCAGCCTAATGAGAGAACTTGTGGCATAATTGTCGGTGGATATTGTAAAGAAGGTAAGATCAAGGAGGCCTTGAGGTTTGTATATAGGATGAAGGAACTCGGAGTCCGTCCTAATCTCGTGATGTTCAATGGATTGATCAAAGGTTTTGTTGACATCATGGACAGAGATGGGGTTGATGAGGTAAGTAAACCAATGCAGGATTTTATGATTTCTGCAAATTTTGAGATCTGATATATGCTAAATTGCTAATACGAGGCTTGTCATCCGAAGAACATGAATAAATACTTACCTTTGATCTGCAGGTACTTTCTTTGATGGAAGAATCTAGGGTCAAACCCGATGTTATAACTTTTAGCACCATTATGAATGCATGGAGTTCAGCAGGATTTATGGGTAAATGCAGGGAAATATTTGATGACATGGTGAAAGCAGGCATACAGCCTGACATTCATGCCTATAGCATTCTTGCTAAAGGTTACGTGCGAGCACAAGAACCTGATAAAGCCGAAGAACTTCTAATAATCATGATTGAATCAGAAGCCTCTCCTAACGTTGTGATCTTTACTACCGTTATCAGTGGCTGGTGCAGTGCTGGTAGAATGGATCAGGCAATTAAGATTTTCTACCAAATGTGTGAATATGGAGTATCTCCCAATTTGAAAACCTTTGAGACCTTAATATGTGGATATAGTGAAGCCAAACAACCATGGAAAGCAGAAGAACTTCTCCAAGTAATGAAAGAGTTTGAGGTTCAGCCCGAGAAATCAACCATATCCCTTATCGCTGAAGCTTGGCGTGCCGGTGGATTGTCAAAAGAAGCAAACAGAATTCTGGGTTCGGTTCATAGCAAGGAAATGAAAATCGAGGCGACAAAAGAGATACCAACCGAAAGCTTAGAGAAACTATATCACAGGCAAACTACAATGCCCTCACATTCAAGTCTCTTACATATACCAAACATAGTTACAGATGATCAAAAGTGGTCAGCTCTGTCTCTTCGAAAAGGTCGCATGGTGCTAAGAGATGCCGATCCTCCGTTGGATTGCTCGTGGCTTGTTACAAAATCGAAGCACATTCCGTTGGGTTGTAAATTTAAAGCAAGGTGTCCCATTGTTTGCCAGAAGCAATGCCAACGGCAGCTCGGTATATATGGTCAGCTTACACATTCATGTACAGTGGTTTTTCTTAACTGAGTAAAAAAAGATACTCATGAGCTTCAGTTATTATTAAAGTCATGATTTCATTTCTCTAAAGAAACAGAAATTTGTCTTCAAAATACTTTAAGATTTGTAAAGAGAGCTTTCACATTGATGAACTACTTTCTTCCTTTTGTTTTGCTGAGAAATGCAAGTAAGTATTGTTCTTTGTATCTGTTTACAATCTTAATCTTTTTTGTGTGTATATTTTATGTTGTAATTTTGCAGGAAAAACCGGTTTAGATCGAATTAATCGATATAATAAATGGTTTTTGATTGAGTTAATTTGGTCAAATCAATCTTATGATCGTTAAAGTGATTTTTTAAGTGATTAAAATAAATTAAATTGATGGATTATCGGTTACGAATTTTTATAATTAAAATATTTATTTTATCAATTTTAATATTTTTATAATATATAAAAGAAGATATAATACATTCGATTTTTTTTAATGATGAGTTCTCTTCCCTAGCCAACTTAATGAAACCATCCAATTTTTGCATTCAATATAATGCATGTGTACAGAAAACTTCAACCATGAGTAGAGGTTATCATCGGCCGGGCTGGATCGGGTTCGATTTTAAATTCATTTTTTAGGTTCGGATTCGGTCCAACCTAAAAAATGGGCTTAAAAATTAATTCAAGCCCGACCCATATTATAATAGTTATATTCGAGTTCGGTCCGACTCGACTCATATTAATTTTTTAAGATTATTTTATTATATAAATAATTTTAAAATACGATATGTCAAATACATTTAAAAATATTAAAACAAATATTAAAACAACAAACAAATTAAAAACGAATATTAAAACAATTCGTAAAACAACAAACAAATTGAAAATACAATAAGCACACTTTATATTAAGATAGTTACAACTAAAATAGTAGCAAAATTAATGATAAAACAAAATTTCTCCAATATCCAAATAATATTAATAATGGATGCCAAATAATAATAAAAACGACAGCAAAATAACATAAACAAATAGAGAATTAGAAGATTTACAAATTGAAAACCTTCATTATTCAAATATCAAAACACAGTGTATCAAATAAACAAGAGAATCAGTTTGATTTTAAGTTAAAACACAAAAGCTTCATGGCTTTTGTTAACAAAAGAGCTAACCTTTTTTTTTTTTGATGAATTTGATAAGCAATTGATGAGATTTGGAAGATTTGTTTTACCTTTGTCAAATTTAGATATTCATGCACAGAGAAGTTGTTAATCTTTTTTTGTTGTTGTTGGATTTGACAAGTAATTGATGAGATTTGGATGATCAAGTGGAAGGGAAGAGATGGGCCCTTAGACATGAGATTAGTCAACGAGGAGTATTATTAAGAGGCTGAGGGAGCAAACCGAGATTTGGGGGATTTGTTTTGCTTTTGTCAAATTTGTTTGCATGTATTGCATGCTTTTATCTTTTTGTTAGAATTTATTTTCTTTGTTTTATTTGTTTTATCTTTCAATTCAATCATTATTACAAGCAAAAAGAATTAGTATTAAAAATAAAAATAAAAATAAAATTATTATTATAAATCTGGGCCGGGTCGGGTCGAGTTCAGATCAAGAAAATAAAAAAAAGCTCGGCCCATTTAAAAAATGGATTTTATTTTTTGTCCAAACCTATTTTTTGAGCCTACATTTTTACCTCAACCTGTTCATTTTTCAGGCGGGCTTTCGAGCCAGGTCGGATAGCCCAACCCATGCACCTCTACGCATGAGTAGTATTATTTAGATATTTAGATAGAATTTATATTTCGAAATTATTATTATTATTGAAAAGATTTTATTTAAATATTTTTTTATATTAATTTAGACAGTAAAATAACGATTAATGAAAAAAATACTCTCTAATGCCAAATTAATCGCAGCTGAACAAAGAAATCAAGGATAAAAGAGCATGGTTTTTTTCTTTTTGAAGGGGATAAAAAGAGAATGATATTTACTAAATAATTTTCGTTTTAATTTTAATATCTCAATAAGAATTATAATACTAAAAAAAATTTAAATGAGGGTATTTTGGCCATTGAGAATTGACTTTTATATCTAAATAATATATTAGATTTTGAGAAAAGTTGGAAAATAATTTTTTCACGAGGTGAAGGCTGTCAATTTGGAAAAACGCAAGCGTAAACAGTGATCGCATTAGGTTATATATATATATATATATTTTTTTTTTTTTTTTTCAATTTCCTTCAACTGAAAGGGGAAAAGAACCCAATTTTTGTCTCCGGATTGGTCTCCCAAGCGAGGAAAGGGGGAAAAAGAAAGAAACTTTGAAGAAAAAAATGGTGTTATACTTCAAAGCCCGACCAGAGGTTGGCGATTACACAATTTTCATGGGTCTCGACAAGTACGAGAACGAGGAACTTATTAAATACGGCTTTCCCGAAGACATTTGGTAATTTTGAATTGTCTATCAAGTTGCAATAAAAAAATCCTGAAAATTCTTCATTTGTGCTATAAATTAAGTATTTAGGGTTATTTTTTCTCTTATAACTCTGTATGAAATTTGGTGATTGAATCTAGTTTTGTTACAGGTTCCATGTTGATAAAATGTCTTCTGCTCATGTTTATGTAAGACTTCATAAAGGTCAAACCATTGATGATATAAGCGAAGGTTTGCTTGAAGATTGTGCTCAGTTTGTTAAAGCTAATTCCATCCAAGGTTTATTTTATTTTCATCAATTCCTTATATATATATATATATATATAATTTGTATATGTTTGATAATAAGTGGCAACCTTCTTTTTTGTTTTAATTGTTATGTGAGATTAGGCAACAAAGTGAACAATGTTGATGTTGTTTACACTCCATGGTCCAATTTGAAGAAAACTCCTTCCATGGAGGTCGGGCAAGTTGGCTTTCACATTTCCAAGATGGTGAGCTTCTTTATTACTTCGATTATTATTGCTACTTTCGTTCATCTGTAATGTTTGTCTGATTTTATCACATGATTTAGGTTCGGACAGTGAGAGTGGAGAAGCGTATAAACGAGATAGTTAACAGGTTGAACAAAACTAAAGTGGAAAAGAAACCTGATTTGAAAGGTATGCATATCTCCGCAGTTTCATTTTTCGCTACAACTTAGGACTTGTATTATTATTGTCTATGAAAGAAATTTGGTGGTATTCAGTAATGTCATTTTTTCCATTTGCATTTTCTTGGCTAAGCTGCATTAACTGTATTGTTTTTTTAAATTCAAATTGTTTTGTTCGTTCTTGATGTAACTAATGCAGCATAATATAATATGTTATTGCAGCTGAGAGAGAAGCTGTTAATGCTGCAGAAAGGGCAGAGAGAAAGCAACAGCTAAGGGAAAAAGTGAGCCACTTTTTCTTTATCTGTTTTTAACTTATTTCTTAGGTTTGATACTGGCTAATGGCTACATCAGCTGATGATTTTGTTCGAGTATGCTATAGAACATGAATATTCTAAATGATTGTAGCATGAAAAATAAAAGTTACCGTACTGGATTTTGTTTAGGATAAAAGTTGTTATACCGTACTGGATTCATGAAGGGCAGAACTGCATGAACAATTGTTGCACATATAAATTTTAATCTCGATAAACATATATTTATGATGTTGTAGTTCTGTATATATAATGATATACTTGGATATTGTTTCTTGTCCAGTTTCTTAAGCCAAATACACATGTATGCTAATAAAAATGAAGTAAATGATCGTAAACTATGATCAGAATGGCATGATGTTTCAATGGACTTATGTTCAGCTTCACTTTGCTGCTAATAATTCAGATATTTACGATGAGATCAAAGAAGTTCTTAGTAGTTTTGTTGATGTTGCTTACTAAATACTTATACAATAGGTGCTAAATGCAGGGATTATGGTCTCATCCTTTGACCACGTACGCACATTGTTATTTGGATAACTAAAATGCAAATCCATTTGATTTCTCCGGCAGAAACAACGTGAGGAACTGCAAAGGCTTGAAAAGGAAAGACAAACAGAGATAAGAAGCTACAAGGGTCTCATGGTCTCTGAAAAGATGACATCAAACAAACAAATTGCTACGACAAGCAAATCTTTTCAGGAACTTGAAGAGGATTTTATGTGAACATATTGGTATTTCAATGCCAATTAGCAGCCAAAAACATACTGCCTGTAAAAAGAAAACGGCGGTTTGTTGTTACTTTTATTATTGTTATTATTACTACTGCAAGCTTGAAGTTGTTTGCTTCAATGGTAAGTTACCAAAAAATAGGCTACAAGAATTGGAACAAACTTACTAGGTCGAGGGTGAGGGGATGAACATCTGTTGTAATTGGCAATATATTCTACTAAACATGATTGTTAGCATATAATTCTGATTGCTGGTTTACTTCAATTTAACATATAATTCTGATTGCAAATGTGCAAACCATCATGCCATGTTACGATGGTTTTGTTTTTGTTTTGCTTGTCTTAGCTACAAATTAATTGGTGCCATCAAGGGATGCAAAAGGGTTGGAAATTCTTACTGCAGAGTAAATGCTGACAAATTTTATAATTTTGTTTTTGTTGCTTGTTCCAGAAATGATGATTAGTGTGGTTTGGTGATGGTGTTTTGTTTCTTTGTTGCTATGTTTCATATTTCTTCTGGTTTATCGAGAAAATTTGGTTAATGAAGCATGCGTGATAGCTTATGAGAGGTTCTAATGGAGTATTTATGTTGCCTTACATTTTCATTTTACAAAGCATACTCATTTATGAATCTCTTAAATTGTTGAATGAAGAAAATATGGTATGAGCTTTTATTTGTAATCATACTTTAGGAAGTGAGTGGGAAGCCGGTTTTGTTTTTGGTTCGAAAGTTGGAAACCGTTTTCAATCATTTAAACTAGATAAGTGTATAGTCACAAAAATCAATCTGTCTTTTCAATGGACGGCGAATAAACAATAGCAGATCACACACTGTGTGACGCCAATGCAGCCCCCTTCAATATGTTACAAACATCACCCTCTTTTTTACATTTTTTTTTGAACTCCATCCCTCGGTAGTTGTTCGTTAGTCACGTGTATAACCGCCACCTCATTCCTCGTCTTCTTATATTTTGTACCTTTCTCCGCCTTTTGCCTAAGATTATCAGTAATCATATAATTTTTAATATTCCCTTTCATCGGGTGTAATGAAAGTTACTGTAATATTTTTGAAAAGAATACAACACTTCTTATGTATTAAAAAAATATTTTATATGATATTAAATTTAAACTGTAAATTTCAATTTTTATGTGCATAATGATATTACCAAATTTAGGCGGACAATAATACACAGTTCATATTAATCAGCGGTCAGCAACCATCCGTATCAAGGCAAGTACATCAGTTATATCACGTGTGTATTTTCTACACGTGGCATATTTTGATTGGCCTTTCCTTTTATTTACTTCACCTCTCAGATAATTTTAATTTTTTTTCTCTAAATGGAAAAAACGAAAAAAAGAAAATTCGATTTATCCGAGATAGAGACAGAATTGGTGGGAGAAGCGAGGGAACAGAAAGGAGAGAGAGAGAGGAGCTGCCGATTCCTCGCTGTTTAATTTTATTTTTTATAAATATTGAATTTTCTGGTGGCGTCTCCGGTATCGCAGTTCGTCGCGATCTCTCCAGACGGTGGCCAGAATAGGATTGGTTCTTTTCTCTTTTTTTTTTGGCGGGAATTGCTTTTCTTTTTTGTGAACGAAGATGGTGAGCTCTATGGTGGACAAAGCAACCAGCAGCATGCTGATCGGGCCTGATTGGGCTAGGAATCTTGAGATCTGCGACATGCTATGTCGCGACCCTGTGTATGTGTTTGCACTGGATTCCAGTTTCTCCTCTCTCTCTCTCTCTCTCTCTCTCTCTCTCTCTCTTTTAGAGTTATTACGTCTGAATTTTATTGAGAAATTATATGAAGATCGTAAATCTAGTTTCGTATCTTATTTCGTTTTTTTTTTTTAATTCTCATGAATTTTATAGAAATGAAAGATATTTGGCATAGGATGTTTGTCTAGATTGATCAGTTTGCTTTATTCTTTTTCTTTTTTGAGTGTTCAACATGTAATTAAATTCTCTCTTTTTGATTGCGTCGAATTCGATTAATAAGAAAGAATAACGAGATTGTGAATATAGCTTCTTATCTTGTTTCGGAATTTTGTTCTTGTTTTTTGTTGTTGAAAATTTCATAAATTTTATAGAAATGAAAGATATTTGGTTTAGGGTGTTTCTCTAGATTGATCAGTTTGCTTTTTTTTTTTTTTCTCTTTGTTCAATATGTAATTTAATTCATGGATGCATGTGATAATACAGCTTTGAAATATGGAGTGGGTTGATCGATAGAGAATAAAGGATTTAATTTCACGTAAAGATAGTCTGGTAAATGGTAATAGAGAGCTCAGCTATTTGTCTCAAAGTTGGAATATTACCATGTGATAGATGATTTTATTGGCTGTGACCTAATTATCCTCGTGTTTCAATTTTCCTTTTTCAGATACGAACTAGATTTTTTGTTACTTTAAACATGATCAGCTTAATGATAATTATGTCGTATGCTAGTGCTTTTGTTTATTATTTGTGGCCATTTTCTCTGGATGGGTTTTAGTTAAATTGAGGCATTTTGAAAGCTGAAAGGGTTGAAAGGTTTAGTTTCCTCCTTTTTTTGGTTAATATTGGCTCTTCTTTTTTCAATTTTCTCTCTCCAAAAGAGGAAGGCTGGAAGCTTGCTGGATTTACATGTTTTAGGTTTGAATTTTGTGCTTTCCTTTAAAAATAAAGCATTGAAACATGATTGTTGTTTATCAGGCAAGCGAAAGATGTTATGAAAGGCATAAAAAAGCGGCTTGTAAATAAAAATCCTAAAGTTCAACTTCTTACACTAACTGTAAGCTCCTGAGAAGTTTTACATCGATTTCTACTAATCAATGGCTATAATTATCACACGTTTTCTTTATCATATTTTTCTTATATAGATCTAAATTTGTTTAATTTTGATCTATTTCTTATGTTCTAGCTACTAGAGACTATTGTAAAGAACTGTGGGGACATTGTCCATATGCATGTTGCAGAGAGAGATGTTCTCAGTGATATGATTAAAATGGTCAGGAAAAAGGTAAGAAGTAAATGTAATGTCCTTTTGGATCTATTTTCTCGTTGTAAAATTTGTTCTCAGCTTTTGTACTGCTCAATTGTAGCCTGATTTTCATGTCAAAGAAAAGATATTGGCTCTGATTGACAGTTGGCAAGAGGCTTATGGTGCAAATTCAAGATATCCACAATATCATGTTGCATACCAAGAGTTATTGGTATGTCTACTGAGGTCTCTCATCTCAAACTGCATTTCTTAGGATCCATTTACTTGTATGCTATATTTTGTTCATGATACCGTAGTACATGCTGTTATGCAAGTAGCAATTTCACATAATTTGACCTTTTCCCTCTTATTTCTCTGACCCAAACTGGTTTATTGTTTCAGCGTGCTGGGGCAGTATTCCCTGAGAGGAATGAGAGCTCTTCTCCTGTATTTACTCCTCAAACACAACCTTTGCCTTATCCCCAAAGTATTCGCAATCTTGATAGGCAAGAGAGAGTAGAGAGAGTTGAGTCTTCTGCAGAGCCTGATTTCCCAACCCTGAGGTATTTTTTTTTGTTCCTCAGTCGTAAGATAGCAATTTTTTTTATTTTCTTTTTTTAAAGGAAAATCTCTTAATGATGTCTTTGTAGAAACTGTTCTGCAGTAATGGTTAAGCAAAAGTCTGCTTCTCGTAATAAATTCTTCATTATCTATTATTTGAACTAAAAAGCTTGTTGAAATAAATGTCTTCTTTCTTCTGAGTTTTACAGTAAGGTTCAATTGTTTAATGAGGATAGTACTCCATTCTAATAAGAACATATGGCTTCTTTTTTTAATTTTACTTTTTACGTATTACAACAGGAGTAATTGTCAAAACAAACTTTTTGTTCACTTAATGTACAGTAAAATGATCAAAATGAATTATTGAGTGAAAAAATTTGTACTTGTTTTAACTTCTCAATTTGGTGAATTGTGCTCCATTTCCTTAGCTGTTAAACGTGGTTATTTTGTTCTCGGATCAGTAACCTTTCCTTGTCGAGGTAGAGCAGTAGGGACTTTCCACAGATTAGAGTAGTTATAATAGTTGAAAATTTTGTATGGACTACTATTCTCTCATATTATTGATAGCGACTTACATTCCTAATTCACCGTTTCCTACTTGGTACTTTATCATTGATCATGCTTCTAGTGTTCTAACTGGAGTTTTATTTTTCAGTGTGACTGAAATTCAGAACGCACGGGGTATTGTGGACGTCCTTTCAGAAATGATAGATGCATTAGATCCTGCAAACAAAGAGGTATGGGTTCTCAATTTTATTTTTTTTTGGAATTAATAGTTTCACAATTTGAAATGTAGAAAAAAGGGATATATTTTGTTTACTTGATAGAATTATTTCGTGTTCTTGCAAGTGCATAGTAATGTGGATTCCCAGTGACAAGTTATTAATTGGATTTAAAGTGACTATCAAAGTCGTAATATAACTGATTTGTGTGGTGATATGGTTGGCTATGCTCCGGTTTGTCAGATTGTGAACCAATTTTTCATTGTAAACTTTATGTTTTGCCAACTCTTACAATGAAGAACTTTTCAAAATTCATGAAAGTTTCATGCTGCTAAATTGTCTAATAATCTTTATTTTGAATATTATGGTTTTTTAAACTTCATTTTCTATTTGCATGTTTACTGATCTTTCTTCTACAATTTCAGGGACTTAAGCAGGAGGTGATTATTGACTTAGTGGAGCAGTGCCGTGCCTACAAGCAAAGAGTTGTGCACCTTGTTAATTCAACAACGTAAGGACCCCCTGTTAAAGTGGTGTTATCCTACATATGTTAAGTCTTAGATTTCCTGTATCTTCTATTCATGTTGGGTCTCTCCACCTATTTCCTATTGGTTTTTGGTTGGATGCTTAATATAGTATCAGAGGCCATCTGTCTTCTTTTATTTCTGCCTAAACACGTGAGGTTGCCCACATGTAGAACTCGTTAAGCTACATGTGAGTGAGAGTTACTGACAATTGGTTTTAGGTCGATACTTAGTTATTTAGTACATTTGTATAGTTTGATGATTTAATGTTATCATTTGTTGACGTGGTCCTGACATTCTTTCCCGGTGGCTACTTTGATGCATTCCATTTTGTATTACCTGACCCTTTAGATTATTGTGCAGTATCACTTGGTAAAATGCATGACCGACAAGAGGGAATGGAATCCCGAGTGTTGAGATCAAAGGGTTTCATTATTTTATTCAATTATATTCCTTTGAATGCTTTTCTGACTAGCTACCAGAGCAGTCTGTGAAAGGATTAATTTCTTTTCTTTTCCTTTTTTGCTTGAACCTCTCTGTCATTACCTCAGTGAATAATGTGCATTTATATTCAATTTCTGCATGACATTGTCATCTATTCTTGCATGTATGATGTATGAGTTTCATTGGTAGTTAGTTTAATGTCCGTGGAATCGCAGACAAAATTGTAAGAAATACCTTTTTCATATAAAACTCATATCACCTTTGTCTCTCTTGTAGGGATGAATCACTCTTATGTCAAGGTTTAGCATTGAATGATGATTTGCAGCGTATACTAGCAAAGCATGAAGCGATAGCTTCAGGAACTTATCAAGCAGACAAATCTAAGCCTGAAGCTGCAAGAGAACTTGTGAATAGCAATGGTTGCCTAGTTGATACCGGGGGCAGCAGCAAACAATCTGAGGGAAGGTAATTATGCTTCTTTGAACTGTGGACTATTATATCCTAGGATCTGGTTATCAAAATTCAAAATTATTGGTCTTTTGTGTTATACGAAATGATAGAATATTTCTAAGAATAATAATGTCCATTATGCATGTCTTCTTGTCCTAAGTATTACCCTGGAACTTAGTTACAAGTTTCTCACACGAATCCTTGACAAAATTTAGTTGCTGGATTTTTTTGAAATAGTTTCCTCACTTCAGGTGCTTGATAATGTTTAAGTGGAAGCTTTTTGAGCATTTTCAGATATAGTGATTAGTTGCGCATTTCTCTGTGAGGAGAGAGTGATTTGCTTATCAACTTTAGGTTGCTAGGATTGACATTGAAATTCATTTAATTCCAAGTTATCTGAAATCCTTAATTAGATGTTTCCAGTGGCTTGAGCCTTAACAAATAAGATTCTTCTCAGATCTACCTCACGCACAAATTCTCAAGCCACTGCAACTAACGGTTCAACTCCTCTGGCACCAGTAAATCCCAAAATGGACCTTCTTAGTGGTGATGACTACAATATATCGAAGGCAGATGATTCACTTGCCCTTGTTCCCGTGGGAGAACCACAACAAACAACTCCTGCATCATCACAGCAAATGGCCCTCGTACTCTTTGATATGTTCCCTAACAGTAACAACACTTCTAATTCTGTAAACACCCAATCTTCGGGTTTGTCTGGACAACTGTATCCTTTGGCTCCTCAAATTCAGCACCAGAACATTTTGGCTCCTCAAATTCAGCAGCAGAATGGAAATGCACCAAACATCAGGTTACCTCGATATGAGCAATCATTTGCTCAGGGCACAGGTCCTGCCTGGAACAGTCAGCTGGTTCAGCAGCAGCAACAACAACAACATTCCCCGTCACCCGTCTATGGTTTGTTTCTGTTTATACTATGCTTTTTTATGCTTAGCAGAGCATTTTACTTTGGGCAAAGACCATTTCATTCCAGATTTCACTTGAGGAAATCATTAAAATACATATATTGTAACGATCTTTTTCTCACCAAATTCATTTTAGTGGCATTTTAGGCTTTTACTACTACTACTACTATGTTAGAATTTATGAATGCTTCTTTTTTTGAATGTCGAGAAGGTGCTCTGAGTAGTAGCTCACTACCACCACCACCCTGGGAAGCACCAGCAGCTGACCCTAGCCCAGTCACAGTTCCTCAGTATCCCCAGCCACTGGTTACTCAAGTTGTTGCAACACACGGCCAACCTCCCTTAGGACCTCAACCCATGGGAAGTGAACAAGTGGTGGGTATATACATTCAGCCAATCACAACCAGTCATTTATCGGCAATTAATAATCAGCAACAGCCTGCTGTCTTCCCTCCCCAACGAGTCCAGGGACCGCAATATAATATCGGCATGGTTCCACCACAAATGGCAGTAGTTCCCCAGGCAATGGCTCCAGTGTATCCTCCTCAACAATTGTATGGTGGCCACCAAACAGTACCATATAGCAGCGGTTATGGTCAACAACAACAATATCTTGATCAACAAATGTATGGGCTATCCATTAGAGACGACAATGGTTCCACTTCGTCTTACAACCCACCAACCAAGCCTTCAAAACCAGAGGATAGGCTGTTTGGAGACCTTGTTGACATGGCCAAAATTAAATCAACAAAAACCAATACCGCAAGACCTCGTACTGGTGGTATGTGAATCTTCAATTTTTTTTTTTTTACATATTTTTTGGTGACTAACTTGTAATCCTTTCTCTTGAATATATATATTTTACATTTCTATTAAATATATGTATATATTTGGTTTTCTTCTTTTCTGACTCGGGAAATTTTAATTTTATTGTGATATAATGTATATGATGAAATTCTTTTCCAAGTTTTGAAGACTGTTCGGCCTATGGCTGTTATATTATGGAATTAAAGAGGGTTGTCTTCAGTAATATTTGAACTGCAAGCAATCTTGTTATAAACCAAAACTCTTGGCTGAAAATAAGTATGCATTGATGCTTATAAATTATTCAAGTTCGTTTAAAAAAAATTGAACTCAATTCGGTAATTATTAAGCTTGACCTATAGATAAGTCGAATTTGAGCTTAGTAATACTTGGTTCAAACAGCTTGTGAATATTATCAAGTTTTTTATTTTTAATACATATTTTAAGTATTGTATATTATGAAATTATGTTATTACCCTTAATATATATTATTAATCCTAAACTTAATTATAAATTCGAGTTCAAGTTCAGATTTATTATCCAGGTTTGGCTCAAGCTTTGATTGCACTCTAGACATAAAAACTTTAAAAGGTATCAATGAATTATAGCTCTTCATTTTTTTTATACAATACCATCTCCTCTTGATTGTTGCATGACAACTACGGCAATCGAGCTTAACAGCAAACGGAAAATCAAAACCACGAAATAATGACCATAATATTATTATCATCCCTATTTAAATTCCTAATTTCGGATTTGCAGAATAAAAAATAGCATTCAAATCATAAATCTAAATCATCTGTAAATCTAAAAGAGAAAAAAGTAAAGGAAAATTCAGTAGGCAACTGTAATTAGCAGAGACTTACTTCTTGTTATCTCCATCTATCTTGTAGTTCTTTCCTCTGAGATAAAATCCAAGTAACAAAGATTGCGGCTACAAGCGCCACGATTGTAATGAGAAGCAAGGCATAACTAAAATCTTCAGTGAGTGAATCATAGGTCCTTGAAGGTGCGTAGTGTGTGAAAAACAGGTCCAATCCATGTGCAAACACTAGTGTTGTTGATTCTAGCTTCGCCGCCACTGTTATTATACTTTGAAGACCTTCCACTCTAAGGCTATGTGTAATATAAGACTGGAGAAAAAAACCAAAGTCATCCAAACACCCCCATCACTTCAGAAAATGCTCATGGTTGGCCAGTTCAGCCTATGCATATGCCTTGGCACTTCATGCATTTTATCGTATTGTGATTAAAATGTTTTGTATTTTTATACATTTTGATGTTATTTATAGTTCGTATTATATAGATTTTTAGACATTCATGTATTCATGTCATGTTTTAGATATTTTTATATAAACTATTGTGTCTAACATTACTAGATTGAATAGTAAAGAAGCATCTCAATAAACCACATATATATGAATTTATATTCATGTTAATATATAGATCTATATATTTAAATCACATGCTACCACGGGTAAAAGATTTTATTATCTTATTGTCAATAAAAACTTGACACCAGTAAAAGCTGGGATTTGAATTTGAATCCATCATGTGCAATTGTGTATGCGTGAATCTTCAATTTTAAATTTTAGTTCCGATCATTTTCGGTTTTTCTTCTTAGAAAAAATTATAGTCATATATAAAAGAAACAAAGAATAAGCTGGCCAGGGTGAGAACACATACGGGAAACTAACCTGAGGAATGATTGGCAATGAATCTGTTAGTGGTATAATGCCTTCTTCTCTCTCTGTTTGTGTGGGGTTAACTGATCGACGTGGATCCAGGAAACGCTTATCCAGTGCCAAAACCTGTAATACATACGCTTAATACATTGCTACCATTTATAGAAAACAGCAAATCTCTTAACTCTTTAAGAAGAAAACATGAAATAACTATAGTGTAGCAATGAAGAAGGCAACTCCATGATTTAACGAACCTGATCACCAATTGTACCAATGAGAAGCTGCTTTGAAGTTATACCCTTTACTGTTAATGTCACTGCTATAGCTTTCAATGAATGGGTGAAAAAGTAGGACTGTGATTTCGTTATGATCTCTGCTCGAGAATATGAAGAAATCGGTGAAGTAAGGTTGTGATTTCCAGCAACAAGCTTCCAAACATCTTTGTTGTCCTGGGGATAGTGTTTGGAAATGTTAAATTTAAGTGAACGTACTTGCAAATTCAACATAAACTAATCCAGTTCATTTGCTTACAGCTCGAGACTGGTCGTAAATTTCGATGACCGACATCTCATATCTATGTGCTCTAAGGTTGAAATAGTGGTAGACTACCCAGTTCTCACTTAAAACCTACAATAAACGAAAGAACATCATCAATTACATACCTTTTGATAGCTACTTATGACAACAATATGAGAAAGCCAATGAGAACTTACAGCTTGGACAGGGCCCTGTGAACCATGATGAGTCATACGGTGCAATACACAACCTGTTACAGTGTCGATAAGATATACAACCAACCATGATTCTTCTGGTGTAACAGATCCGATTTCACCACTGGCTTTGGGTGCAACAGTTGCCACGAAAAGCAGATTTCTTGATATATATTTATACATGACATCCTGGTCTGCTATAAGCTTTGCTTGAGTATGTACCGCCTGTAAAACCCGAATCACAGAGCATTAACCACATGACACCGTTGGGAATTAACCATTTACCAATCTTCCATGACCCCATGAACCACATCACTAAGCAGAAATCTTTGAGAAAAGCCATGGGGGAGGAGAGAAAACACTTTACCTCGTTCAATTTTCTAGTGGCAGTTGTAATAATCTTTTCTGATTCAGAGGGCAACACAATTGACCACAATTCCCTAGAGTCAAAGCAGAACTCATCAGCCATATTGCCACTGCACTTGCTCTTCAAAGCATACCCCTTAATGATGCCATTATCATCTTCGACTGAGTACCAGTATACATTTGAAAACTCACGTTGGAAAATATCAATAGCCTCAGGAGTTTTGGGGTACAAATGTGCATGCTTATCAGCATCGATTAGGAGATGGAGTCGCTGCTCTGTTGAATCTGTATATGGCAGCGGAATAACTTGCGCAACGGAATGAACAAGACTTAAAGAACTAAATTCCTTTCCTGTATATGAATCAACAAGAGAAAGTACACCTAGTGCATCTGAACTTGGACCACACCTTCCAACTACAAGCACAGATGGATTTTCATCCAAAGCATGATGATGGGGAACCTGCCACTGATACAAGTTAAGTCCTATTGGTTGTCGACATGATTCCGACTTGTGTAGGGACTGTAGGAAGTGAGTCCAGACAATGCGTCCATCTCCAGTATGCAAGGCAAAAAGCTTCCCTGCCCTTGTTAGGGCTATGAGCAGCTTCCGGAAGCCATTGTGGTCTCGGGTCATTTTGCTCTTCTCAGAACTTTTTAACCTCATATATTGTATGGCAGCTATATCTTCAGGGGTTGCAAGCATTAGTGTACCCTTCAGTTTCAGCACATGTCCCTTAAGAAAAAAAGAGCACCTTCTCAAAACCACATTGTTGAAATCATAACATTCTTGAAATCAGCTTAAAAGATTTTATGTTCTATACCTTAAGCCATTCAAAGAGGTTGAGCTCCACTTTTGCGACCGATACACCAGCCTTTTCCACAGGGAGTTCTGAAGTAGTTACATCAATTATTGATGCCAAACCATCTTCCCTGCTCCAGACAATTGCTCCTTGTTGTAATAACAACAACGAATGATCTTCCATCACAGTCAAAGCCCGAAATCCGTGAGACCTATCAGTTCGGATATAATTATTTATAAAAACCTTGTGGACGAATCCACGTTGCTGGTCCATTTTAATGCTTTCTTTAAGCAAATTACTATCCCAATCATGTCCTGGCTTGACTGTGAGAGTAATATTGCTGCCTGCATGTTGAACCAATGCAAATGCTTGTTGGCCCTCAGAGATTGAGAGAGCATCACTAACGGCTGTTTCATGATTTGTTTTTTCCACCACTTCTAACTTGCCTTCACCTATCACTCTAATAAATATAGTAGCTGCATCTGTTTTAATTGCAAATATTCCTGTGACCGATGAATGTGTTATGACTGCCAGTCCCGGAGAATCCTCTAAAAGATTTGAAACAGGTGTCTGTTGAGAACTAATTTTTCCATTGTGAAAACTTATTGTTAGCAAAATTGACCCTGTGGAATCTAGAGCCACAACTGTCTCACTAGAAACTAGTGAAACTTCTCCCGGAAACCGGTCAGAGAAGGCTCTGCTTTCATGTTTCAGCAACTCTCCATTCTTGGCATTGATTTTATACATCTCAAACTGGGATGATGCAGCAAATCCTACAACGTATACAAAACCACTGCCAGGAGACTGAATTACCTGCTGAACCTCAAGGCTACAAGTAACATGGCAATATAGTACATCAATGATGCGTTATTTTCAAAGGGGAGTGAGTGGAGGAAGAAAGCTGTTGAAATTTTAAACTTCTTATTTGGACTAACCTTTCTTCTTCAAAATCCTTCTTCCAAAGAACCTCACCATCGATGCAAGAAACAGCATTAAGGCGACCATTGCTGAAAACGATGACTACATTGTCCTTTTCAATAATCAAATTTGTCTGCAAAATGTCGATATGGTAAATCAAATAGGCTCGTCAGAAGGCAGGATCTGAAGTTTTCCAGAAGATAAAAGTTAGAACAATGCTACCAGAAAACTATATATTTTTTAGAACGAAAATCTAATGGAACAATCATAATTGTGCTACAGCCTACAGAATAACAAATATAGCATTGAAAGGTCCAATTTCAGTAACCATGATCCACAGAAAACAGATAGACAGTATCAAAAAGATAGAAGCAAAAACAATGTTAATTGGAAAGATTCTGGAAAATGAAAATTCTAATGCTAACCGTTAACAACAGTGATTTTGAGTGCTTTGGACCATGAAGTGAAGATTCCCACACCATCTGCCCATCAGGAAGATTCCATGCTCTTAAAATACTTCCTCCTGATGAAAGGGTAATGACATCTGCAAGAATGAAATTTATTCAAAATTTAATCAGCTAATAGAAGCAAGAAGTTCACAACTTTCCTTACTGACAACAGAAGGAGAAACAGACATTTAATCAAACAAAATATATCCAATAAATATTGAACAAACAAAATTTGGAAACTAAATCAAGTAATGCAAGTAATCTCTCTACGTTACTCAGATTTTAAAGATTTTTTCAAGATTTTCATGTATCATGTCTCCGTAGATTAGTAATTTAAGAAAAAAAAAAAGAATACTCGAAACAATACAACGAAGAATTGAAAACTAAGGCCATATAAGAAATTTCTTTCAAAGTAAAAATGGATTACGAGCATACTTACATTTTCCCAGAGCAATGTCAATACCATCGACAACATCATTAGGTCCAAGCACATGTCTCCAAACTAAATAAAACAACCAACCAAAGTAAATGAAACAAAAATTGAAGATGAAAATAAATAAATCAATCAACATAAAAATACGATAAACTTCAATTTGGATCGAATAAGATCGGACATACAAATCTCGCCGCTGCGAAGATCGAGTGTAGCTATAATGTTTTGTTCGGTGGATGCTACGACTCGTTTTCGACTAGTTTTATGAGTGTGAAACACTGCTTGCTTCACTTTCCCGATATACTGCTGATGCCTGAAGGCTAAACAATTTATTAATAAGAATTAATGTTAAATTTGAATTTGAAACGAGATAGTTAAAAGATTACCAATCCATGAGGCCTACTTGATCTTCGTAAAGAGAAAGGACCGGTTGTAGAGAAGAGAAAAAGAAGAAAACGAAAATAAAAAACGTAATCGCCATTGGCTAATGGCTAATGGCTAAGCGAGGAATGAAGAATGAAGTGTAAAAGATCTGAGAAAGACGTGGAGATGACGACTATCGGCACAAACACTGCTTTAGCTTTGCTTCCATTAAAGCCGGTTTCTACTACCTATTAGCTAGTTTAATTTGTTTTGCATTTTTACTCTTAATTTTGGTATAATTCTGCATTTCATCCTTTTACTTTACTAAAACTGATATGTTAGCCATTCTACTTTAATTTGTCACAATTTAATCCTTATATTTTTGAAAACTAAGAAGTTAGTCCAGTAACATTAGTTTAGTCCTCGGACTTTCTGAAAATTAAAAAGTTAGGGTGTGCTCGACATTGCTATTGGGGTGAAAAAGCAATTCCAAATACTTGGCTTTTGAGGTTGACCAAATACAAAAATTGAGATTTAGATGCTTTTGGCTTTTGCATTTTGAAATAAAAATTATCAAAAAATCTTATTTGCATTAATTATTTAAATTATAATTAAAAATTTGATTAATTTATATTTTATGTATCATTATATTAAATTATTTAAATATTCTTTATTAATAAAAAATAATAAAAATTTTGGATCCAAAAATAATAATAATAAAAATTTATACTAACACTTAGAAAGCTAGATAACTATGTATTGCAATATTTAATGTTTTCATTTTGAGTCTTTACTGAATCAATCATACTAGGGACTGCTCATAAAAAACTTATATAAATAAAAATACTATATGCTTCCTGCTTCTCACAATTACCGGCTATCTCAACAGATCAAATTCAATAGTCAAATCTTCATCATAGCTCCCTTTAACCATTAAAAATCTTTACAAGCACCTATTGTGAATGGTCTCATATCCCTATCCTCAAATTTCGTATCAACATGAAGAGTTTTTTTTTTTTTTTTGATTTATTTTATCTTTTAATTTTATAAAATAATATTTTAATTTTTCCCTTTTTTTAAAATTTATAATTTTTGTTAAATTACTTTTTAAAATGAATAAAAAATTTAATGTTTTTTAATTTGCTAACATAGTATACATTTTCTTTGTTCGAGGCTAACATGGTATACATTAAATTGTTATAATGTTGAACATTGAATTAATTTTTTAAAATATTAAAAAGCATTTAACCTTTAAATATATTTTACAAAAAAAATTTAAACGGTACTTGGAATGTCCCGAAAATACTAAAAATTGAAGTAGTTTTTATTGAAGAAATCAATTATCAAAAACTCCATTTGGGTTAAAGCTGGTGGGTCCAGTGAAGCATTATCCAGCCGTCACGTGAATTTTACACCTCAATCATGTACATACTCCCGTCCGTCGGTCACGTAAAAGGTATCCATTAAAAAATTAAAACATAAACTTATCGTGTCATGTCTGAAAATCTTTGTGATTGGAGGAACCAAAGCCTGTGTGTTCTCTGAACCACACTTAATTCTTTCTCTTTTCTCAACTCTCAAGAGCCAAAGGCCATTACGGAGATCACCCTACAATCAACATCTTCTCTTTGGTTTAACCCAAAGAAAGATCTGAAAATGCTTATGCTTTTATTTTGTTCGTAAAAAAAAAAAAAAAAAAGCTCGGAGATGATGCTGGTTCTCTCATCTTTGTGCCTTTTTTGAAAGAAGATCGAAGGCCCATTTTCCATTGGAAGGTAAATTGGTTACCTTTTTCATTAGATTCTCTTTTGGAACCTCATTTTTTGTAGTCAAAAACTCTGGTGGTGCCTTTGGAATTACTGATAGTTAATTCAGCAACATTGTACGAGATGAAAGGGAAAGTTGTAATTTTTTTTAGATTGAACTCGGCTCGTTGAATGTATCTGGTACTCTTGATTGTTGCATAAAGGAGCAATTAGTGCATACTCATGTTTAGAACGAGCTTTGTAATAAATTTGGTTGCTGTCTTATGGTGATTCTTAGTTGATTAAGGAGTTTCATCATATTAGTGTTGAATTTGTTGATGGCATCAATTAGAAGAACACTGTCTCCGGTGCCTCGACCGGGGACTCCGGTTACAGGGGAGGCTGAACGTTCAGTTCCTTCTCCTCTGTTGAAGTCGACATCGCCGCAGACCAGTGGATTGTTATCTTCTCTTATAGGTTTATCAGATTCTCAAGCATTGGTGTTCGGTGTTTTTTCGCCGAGAACTACTAGGCCTGTTGATAGGCCGAATCTGAAACACAAAGGACAAGTATGGAGGAGGGCTCTTTTTCATTTCTTCATATGTTTCGTACTTGGTTTTGTTATCGGATTGACATCATTCGTTTCCGTAGGCTTTTCTTATATGAACCTCATTTCGGAACAACAAGCATTTGCTTTCGAGGTAGAACCGACTGTTGCGAGTTTCCATATGCATGATGGTTCAGAAAGGAATGTGACATCAATGGCGGATGGCACTGAGGTTGAAAACAATGTCACATTGAATCCACATGCATTGGTGCAAAGACAGGGAATGATTGAAGGGAATTTAGATAATGCCCTGACTATGCAATCACTTCCTCGAGATATAAATCCAGGATCTCGGAAGCTTTTGATTGTCATAACTCCAACACATGCTCGACCGCATCAAGCCTATTATCTAAACCGTTTGGCATACACATTAAAGCTAGTTCAACCTCCATTATTGTGGATAGTTGTGGATATGACCTCACAGTCCGAGGAAACGGCCGATATCCTAAGAAAGAGCGGCATTATGTATAGACATCTCATTTGCAAAAAGAATCTGACCGATATAAAAGACAGAAATGTTCATCAAAGAAATGTGGCATTATCTCACATTGAAACTCATTGTCTTGATGGGATCGTCTACTTTGCCGATGAGTATAACGTCTATTCGACCAATCTTTTTGAGCGAATGAGGCATATTAGGTAAATACTCATATCTCTTGCTTGATATTGTAATGCAAATCTGGTGACTTTATTTTAGATCATGGCTTGTTTTGTTCTCCTTTTCGAGCATTTGGTGAAGGTGTGAGAATCATTACTTGTCTCTTGGTTATGCCATGTGACCATGTCTATACTCGAGATATGCTTCCTTAAGACGATCTCATATACATACATGTTAGGAAAAACGTTGACTACTAAATGCCTCCATTTTGGCTTTTGTCTGCACTTTGCTTATTTATTTTCGGTTTCATTGCTGTGATCTCCTTCACCCTATTACTTGTGCCTATTACAGCAGTTTATTTCACTATGACCTTTTTTATAGGCAGTTCGGGACATGGACCGTGGCCAAACAAACACGGGACAACAGTAGAGTTATACTGGAAGGCCCTGTTTGTAATGGAACTAAAGTCATTGGATGGCACCTAAATGAACTAAGCAGGAGATACAGAAGATTCCATGCTGAGATGCCGGGGTTTGCCTTCAACAGTACCATACTCTGGGATCCAAGACGATGGCATCGACCCACTCTTGAACAGATTAGACAACTCGACACGGTCAAAGACGGCTTCCAAGTTAGTCGATTAACCCCTTGGAAGAGTCTCTTGCAACATAACTTCTGTTGAAATGCTTGATACTAACTTTTAACTCATTGATTTGAATTTGCAGGCAAGCTCAATTATCGAACAAGTCGTGGAAGATGAAAGCCAGATGGAAGGCTTACTGCAGGACTGCTCGAGAATCATGGTTTGGGAGCTTAATAGCGAATCATCTAATTCCTTCTATCCCCAAAAATGGTTGATGAAGAATAATTTAGACGTTATTGCTCCGCTTGCATGAAATTCTGGGTTTGAAAGGACTTGATTACATCCAGGTGAGTGTCGGTTCTTTCTCAAGTAATCAAAATATTTGTTCAAAACTTTTTGCATATGAAACATTAAAAATCAACACAGAATCTTTGTACAGCATATTGTTTTCCCATTTCTGCATTGCCTGCTGATTTTGGTTGGTCCTGGTTAAAAAAGGATGATCATATTGTTACCTGGCATCTATCCTATTCATTTGTGCTATATTGTTCCGGCTTTTCATTTTTCTCGAATTACTGTATTTGACATCCATGTACGACAAGAGGCACATATTTTTTCTTAAAACTTTTATTTCTATGTACTCAGTCAATACAGTAAGATTTTCGTTCGACATCACACATATCTAACTGAAGTGCTCATATATTCCAAGAAACTTAACAATCATCTATACTCTCATGGTCTCTTATTGTGGAGTTCTCGGCCTGGTTTTCGTTATCTCCATGACAAGGACCATGAGCTTTGCAGCAAACCAGAAAGTACACAAAATTAAACATGCTCAAGCCAGCAAGAAGGTAATAATAGTAATCATAATGCCCTTTATTCATATTACTCGATACCCAGCTTTCCCCTCCTTTTTTAGTAACAATGTCAACCATGCTTGTTATTAAACTGGCCACCAGATTCCCAATGAAGACTCCAAATCCATTAACATTGGCCGCAATGGTTGACATGGTTTTCGGTAATTTGGAGTAACAGAATTCAATCTGTGCAATTGCATTGAAAGCCTCAGACAAGCCAGCTAGGACATAAAATGGCAGTATCCATAGTGCAGACATATTCACAACAGCTTGCGGTTCATCAGAAAATCCTTCTTCAATCGCGATTTTCCGCCGAGTACACTCTACAAATGCTGAGGCTACCATGGATGCACAAGAGCAAAGAAGACCGATCCCCATTCTTTGTTTTAAACCGAGACGAACCAGTTTTCCTTTAACCTTTGAAGCTAAAGGAAGAGCTATCTGGTCATAGAATGCGATCCATACAACCACAGAGATCATCATAAACAAGCTGAATGAAGCTGCTGGGAATTCAAAGTTTGAAGTTACATGTCTGTCCATGGTTCCTGCTTGAATTACCATAAATGAGCCTTGATTACAGGTTATGGACAGCATGATTCCTGTGGAGCAAAGCGGCATTACTCCGATCAATGCTTTTAGATCCTCCACTTGATCTATTGTACAAAGACTCCATGAGTTTGAAGCAGTTCCCTTCGAGGTTAAGTCGTCTTGAGGATTTTTTATCATGCAAGCTTTATTCAGAAACCTGGACAGATTACAAACAAAATACAATGGACAAGGATGATCAAGTTAAAATAGACAATATATATTGTGATGCTAGTACCTTAGTTTTTCACTTGGCACTTGAAGCATCGATCCCTCTCTGATATAATAAACTTCATTTGTGGCATTGGAGGGTAACTCAATGTGCCTATTTCTGAAAGAAGCCACTATAACTTGAGCCAAACCAGTGAGCAAGCTTGCCTTAGGTTTCAACTTGATGTAAAATGAAGATGCTGAAAAGAAAGAAACGGCTGAAAGGAACATCAGCATTACAGGTACCCCAAAACCCATTTTCCACCCCATGTTATCTTGAATATAAACAATCAAAGTTACACCGACTACAGATGAAAACATGAATGTAACATAGAACCAATTGAAGAAACTGTGCGAGTTGTTTCTCTCATCCAACTGATCTACAGCGAAGGCCATGCCTGGCGATTTTATGCCAGCTCCGATAGAGATTAGGCCTAGTGAAAAATATAAGAGAAGAAGTTGGGGTGTTGTTGGGGCTTCACAAATGGTGTTGAATTGGTCGCAGTATGGCCTTGCTTGTGGAATCATAGCTGTTGACCATAATAGAATCATCCCCTAACATGAACAAAAAGATGGTTAATAAAGATTTGGCACTACATCTCCCCATAAAAAAGTGGAATTTTTTTATGAGGAACTCCTGGTTAGAGAAGTTCCTATGGCCATAGGATTATATTTCATATACTCGCATAATACTTGTTATGAAATATTTAATTGGATTTAGGCATAAAACTAAAAAGTTGAATTTTTAGGATCATATTTACATCTTACATAGATACTCGCATAATACTTGTTATACCTAAATCCAATTAAATATTTTGGTTCAACAAATTCAAGCAGGATCCAATAAAATGGTGACTTTATTTCAATATCCCAACTTATGGACTAGGGTCTAACCAAGGACCATTAAAACGGTAAGGTTAGTATGCTTATGTTTTGGTCATTTAATTTTACAAAATATTATTAAATTATTCGAAAATTTTAATTTAAATCGCTGAACTATTCAAAAGTTTTTATTTAACACATCGAACTATTAAGTATTTTTTTCTTTAAGAAAAAGTCCGGCTAGTTAGCTGCTAACAGCATTTCGATGACCAGTAAGGTGGATTAGTACCTATCGATGAGTAAATGATAAGTGCTAAAAGTAATATAATTTAATCTCATTTTTAATGCATTTTTAGATTAATATTCGGTGTAAAATGGTTAATTTTATGCTTCTAATTCTTTAAATTTATGTTTCTATAATTAAAAGAGCATTTGGGAATGAAAAACGGATAAAAAAAAAGCATATTTTAGGAGCCATACGGACTAGACACACAGTCATGTGAGTCACATGGGATGGACACACAGCCATGTGAGCCACACAGGCTGAGCACACAGTCATGTGCCAAATCGTGTGGAAACTGCAAACTGCACTCCAAAAACGCGAAAAAACGCAATTTTTAGGTTTTTTGAACATTCTAAAACTTATATATATTAGATATAAGAAGAGGGGAGTAAACTACCATAGAATTTTGAAGAAAACAACTTGGAAAATACTATTGAAACCATCTTTGAAGCAAATTTCCATTAAGATTGAAGACTTTTTTTTAATTTCTTTGGATTTTATTACGAGTTTCTTTAGTTCTTGTGGTTATACTGTCTTTAAGATGTGTTTATTTGCGATTATGAACTAATTTTCTAAATATTTAAGGGAAATGAACTCTGTGATGAATTCTGTCATTTGATTTCTCTTTTACGCAATAAATACTTAAATCTTGTTCTCAATTGTGTGTGCTTAATTTTTGGTTTAATATTTCTAAGCTATTAATCCATGTTTGATGTGTTTAAATTAGAGAAGAAATAGATCCTATTTAAGAGTAGATCTAGCATAATTGAGTGAAGTTGCATGCAATCTTAAAAATAGGATGACATAAATCTATCGGATTAGAGTCAAATCTAAAAAAAAAATCCATATATCAAGTTAATGCGACAATAAGAATTTTAATTAGAAAGAAAGTGTCAGTTGTTTTTATGCTTGAATAGAAGTATTAGCATAATTTAATAATTTTTACGGATTAAGATACTAAGTGAATAAATTGTTTAATTTAAATTGATAATGATGGATGAAATATTGGTGGATTCTTTTCTAGATATTGTCTCACTTTTTGGTTATTAATCGCTTGCTTTCTTGCTTTGTTTTTTGTTGTATTATTTAGTTTATTAATTTAGTTAATTTTAGTTTTAAACAATCATTTCAATTTATCGGTTAAATAATAGGAAGAGTAACTACTAGTACTTTTAGTCATCGTGAGAACAGATATCTGTACTCACAGTAACTATACTATTAATTGATAAGTACACTTATCTTAATCATATTTTTAATTAATTTCGACTGAATCAATAAAAAAAATATAAAGTTATTTGTATTTTAGTTTGCAACATCTTGGCATTCAAAGTTATTTTTAAGAGCTTTCGATTGATACAGACGAAAAATCATATATAATAACAATTTTAAAAATTAAAAATTCAGTAGCTTAAATAAAAATTTTCGAAAAATTTAATTTTTATTTTATAAATTTAAAGTTTAGTGATGAAAAACGTTAAGTTAGAGTTTAATGCCTTGAGAGTAGTTTAAAGAAAACGACAGAGGTAAGAACAGTGTAAACGGAAGCTGAAATGACAGAGAAAGTTCGAGGGTTTTAAAGAAGATTTATTACCAGAAAATCAATAATGGTTCCGATTCCGATCATAGGGTACTTTCCCACATAAGAATCCGCAATAAAAGCACCAATGATGGGTGTGAAACCGGTGGCAGCTGACCAAACGAAGATCACATTGCCTGCTGTAGCGGTTTCCATGCCGAATTCTCGCGTCAAATACACTATCATATTCGTAGTTATCCCAACGATAGCCACCCTTGCAAAGGCCACCGTTGCTGTCACTCACAAAGTTGCATGAAATTAAAAATATATACATAAAATCATCATTGAATGCAAAGTTTTTTCTTCTTTTTTTTTTTTTGGGGGAGGGGGGGGTTGGGGGCGACTAACCTAAGATGAAAGGCAGAGTTCTGAAACCACCCTTTGATGGAGAGGATGTAAGGAAAGGTTCACTGAGCTTGCCGTGTTCACCTGTAGGAGTTTCCATGGTGGGGAGCTTTACAGGCTATGGCTATGGCTTTGCTTGCTTGTTAAGCTTTGAGAGTCCAAATGATATTTTTTTTCAAAAGAAGGGGATAAATATATTCTACTGTTTTATGATATTTTTATTTTGGGATAATATTATTTTTGGTGCAAGTTAATTTTGATTTTTGAACTTTAAAAATATTAAAATTATATTATAGTATTATTTGAAATTTTAATAATCGGGTTTGTGGTTGAATAGGTCAGACCATTTATTCTCAATTCATCCAGTTTAATTAATTTTATCATTGGATCAATAATAATTAATTAAATAATAAAAAATTCATAAAAAATCTAAAAATATAAAAATTATTAAATTGGTTAATTTTTATTTTTATTTTCGATTTTTACCAATTTTAAGTAGTTTTTGAGTCAATAGATTCAACCTTTTTGTCCAGACCGTTATATTGATCAATTCTCGTTTTGTTCGATCTAGTCTTATTCTAACTACAGTAGTCACAACATCAAATGACAAAATCTAAGTTTAGGGATAAAAAATAGATTAATTGTCAAGTTTAAAAATTAAAATAAATAATAATAATAAAATACAAATATCAAAGTAGACCTGATTGTTAATTTTTGAAGAAAAAAGTATATTATCCTTTTTATTTTGATCACTCTAATTGTATTATGTATAACTAAGCTTAAATACGATTGATTGTCCGATTATAATATCAATAAACTTGTCAATCTCTTGACTTAGTGACAAAAATATTATCTTAAACAAAAAAACTTAGATTGAATTTTAAATAATCACCTTCTTCACCCCAATTATGAAAAAAAAAAAAAAAATAGACTTAAAAGATTTCATGAATCATGTTGTAAATGTGCAAATATCAATCCTTAAGTCTCGTTAAAAAAATATTTGAACCAATCAAATTATTACACATAATTTTTTAAATAAAAAATTAAAACTAACAGTAAATAAAAAATAAATTAGATATAAAAATTTCATCTCTTTTCCTTTCCCTCCCCTTCCTTCAATATCTTCTTAGCAAAATGTGAAATAAGAAACCCTCATAAAAACAATTTGTCATGGTCTAAAAATGGAAGTAATTCGAGTTGTTAATATTGAAAATGGGGTTTGTTTTTGGTGAAGAAGATGATGATTTATATTAATATTGAAAATAGGCTTTGTTTTAATGGGAGAAATTTGAAATAGTGTTTATTTCAAAAACTTGTAAAACTTCCTTCGTTGAGAAGATGAAGATGTGGAAGGTTAAGATGAAAGGAAAGAGGTTGAGGGATGTTTTTTTTTTTTTTTAATTTAGTTTTTATTTAATATTAATTTTAAATATTTTTATTTAATTAAAAATGTCAAATGTTATAATTTGATTGATTCATATATGTTTTTTGACATGAGTCGATGATTGATATTAAGTGGTAAACAAATACATTGATAAAAAAAAAATTCAAGTAGTTAAATGAAAAATAATATTTGTTATTTGAATGGAAAAACTTACTAAATTATTTAAAATTTTAAACACACGACATGGTGGCATGTATGGTAATTTACTTTATTTTATTATTGACATGGATATAATTTTTTTAAAAAATTATAAATTTTATTGAAATTACTTAATTTTTAAATAATTTTTATTTTTATTTTTTATGAAACTGTGTAAATTATCACGCCAATTATCACATCAATATTGTTAAAATTTTAACAACTTTATCGTCTAAAAATACAATAAAATTAACAAATCTAATATTGATGCAAATATGTGTGGTTGCAACTATGTGCGGTGATGTCCAATTCTGATTGATTATAACAATATTACATAATTCATGTAGTCAACATATCTTATTTCTTCCCCTTTTGATTATGATTGCATGTTTATTGATTTTATAATAAAAAAGGCTCTAAAAACGTTTTTAGCAATAATTTTTGCATTAAATCAATAATATTATGAGGTTTTTACTGCATTCAAATCCAACATTTGTTTTTTTGTAGAAAATAATAACAAATTGCAATTACACCAGCTTTAAAACAAAATTAGGTATAATTGCATATTTATTGATTTCATAATAAAACTAAAAGAAATAAAAATCTCTAAAAATGTTTTTAATTATAATTTTTTCATGTAGTGGGAACCATTTTTCTTTTCTTATTTAATTTTTTCAGTCAAAACGATTCCATAATAAAAAATTATTGGTATAATGATAAAAATTTTATGATAGTAAAAATGTAATTTTATCCTTTATAATTTTTAGAAGATTAAATTAAATTTTTATCATTTTTAAAGATAAATTATAATTTTATTTTTATTAATTTGGAAATTTTAAAAATTTAAATAAAAATTATTCTGTTTTAAGAGACCCGGGCCTACCAACGCCGTAGCTACCCCGCTGTTTGCTTAGAATGATTGAGAGGTTTTTTTGTGAATTTAATTGTTAAATGTACTGTTTTATGCTTTATGTTGGGTTGTGATGGTGCATGGTCCCAACTTACGTGTGATTGATATTGATATTTTGGTGCATGGCCCCAATCAAAGGTTAGATATTATTCTATCCATATTTCATCTATTCTTTTCATTGATATAGATTAAAAAGTTAGATTTTATTTTATTGATAATATATAATTTGAAGAGATGATGTATTTTAGCTTACTCTCGGTTGTAATGATCTTTGCAAAGGAAATTATTACTTCAACACATTTGCAACAATCCTTATTATAATACTAGCCGTGGAGCTAGAAAACTTTTTTAGGACTTCAGAATTAAATTTTAATTTTTAATAATTTATATTTTTATAAATTTTAAATGATTAAATTAAAATTTTATAATTTTAAGGGATAAAAATGTAATTTTATTATTATTAATTTAAAATTTTAAAAAAATTTAAAAAACCTAAACAATAATTTTTCATTTTAAGAGAGATCAGGGTCCCTCCCATCCTCTTACATTCGCCTCTATATAATACATTAAATAACAACAAAAAAACAAATGTCTTATAGAAATATTTTTCATTCTTTACTGATGCAACAGTTCTTCTTTCCCCACATTCTTTTAATTTTGTACGGATCAAAACAAAGATATCTTATGATCTATTCATCATTTTTTTTTTACATCTGATTTTACTACACTTTAAAAAATTATACTAGCTTTAGAACAATCTTTTTTGGTGCCTGAAGTGAAAAAAAAAGTAATTAAAAACTGAATTAAATAAATTCATTTATATCTGAAAAGGGTCTTTTAGTATATATATAGTATTGTTTTCTATTCTTATTCTTTTTATATTTAGTGTAAAATCACACTTGAGTTTGCTTGAATGTATGTTAGGTATAGGTAATGAATATGAAGAGATGATGTTTGATTTAGGGTATGGTAGTTGGAAGGCATTTGGAGTGTTGTAATTAAGATGTAGTGACAGGTTGCCATTACATCATGAGGAAGTGTTGGATATATATGTATTTATGCAAGGACCTAGGAACCGTTAGGAGATAGTATTGGATGGTGTGTATTTCGTGAGAGCATTAAGTTATCCTTTTTAACATTACTTTCTTCCCTTAAAAATACAAATAAACTACCAACTCATTATAAACTAAATATATATAAAATAAATTGAATCTTAATTCGATTAGTATGGATATTGTTGGAGTTCAATTTTAACCGAGTCCAACACTTAAACTATAATTAAGTCCAAATTTTAATTTTACATAAGTTTGAATTTATTTTCAATTAAAATTAATTAAAAAGTCCCACATACAAGCCCAAATTAAAAAGTCTAAATACAAATGCCCATTTTAACAGGTCCATTTTCAATTGACCCAAATTACAAGTCTAGCCCAATAACCCAAATCCACCCCAAACCTAATTGGGCCAATTAACCCGAACACCTAAAACTAAAACAGAGAGTCACCCATTTACTGCCTCAGCCACTTGCCACCAGCCACCTCCATCTTCAGCCAACCACATGCTATCACGTCAGCATTGACCAGCTTCAACTTGCACAGGCAAGTTGCTACTGCCACCAACTGCCATAGCCACCATTGGTAACTGCAAGAAGAAAAGATAGGCATTTAGTTGCAAACAACAAAAAAGCATCATTGTATTTTTTGTTATAAAACCAGAATCAAAATCTTGTAAAGGGGTTACAATTTTTCTAAAAAATATCAATACAAAAAAATAGAACTTTGAAATCAAATAGGGAGACAGGCAATCGAGTCTCAAAATACAGAGAAGCTAAAGCAGATACCAAACATTCTCATACTCAAGCACAAATCAAGTATTCAAACTCAAATACAGCAGTAGTAAAAAAAACAGACTTCAATCGGGCTAAGGAACCTTCTGATTTCAAGGTATGAATGAATGCACATTTATTACATGGTTGTTTATTGGAGGTAACTTGAAACGTTTTAAAGTATATATTAATTATACCTTTTCTTATTATTTATCACTCATTCAAAACATTTTAAATAGTTATTAAATGAATAATAATAATAATAATAATAATAATAATAACATAAAAAAAAGAGAATTGGAAAAGGCATTTAGGGTACGTCCCTTTGGTTGCGACGCCACTACCGACGACCGGAGCTGCGAAGTAGTCCACCCCAAGCCTCATTCGTGCCTCGCCAGGAATAGAATTGCAAGAAATCATTGACAAACCAATTGAGTTTATGAGATCCTTCTTTAAACCGAAAACAAAAGGAAGAGTAAAAGGAGAAAAGAACATCTTTTAAAAAAAGGGAGAAATGAGAACACCCAAACGGTTTTAAAAAAAAAAGAAATGAAAGTTAAATTCGGTTTTTAAAAGATCTGGGTTAGATCTGTATGGATCTATATCCAGATCAATTAAAAAAAAAAAAAAAACAAAGAAGGAATCAAAACATTTTTAAGGATCTGGATTTAGATCCAGATCCGAGTTTTTTTAAAAGAAGGAATATAAAAAAATGGAAAAAAAAATTTCCTCATCGGTGGCCGTGGACTGCGGATGGACGGCGACGGACGGCGGAGCGGCGATGGAGCAACGGTGCGCTCAGGCGAAGTCCCTGGTCAGAGTTTGATCGGACACGGGGACGGTGGCAAAGGTCACGGTAACATGGTGGACGGCAGAAGGGAGGTCTGAAGAGAAAAAGGAAAAAGAAGTTTGTTTTGAGAAAATGGCTGAAATGATTTTTTAAAAGACAAATTTTAGCTTAAATATCTAGCTTGAAACAACGCTGTTTTGAGGGCTGAGCTTCAGCCCCAAAACGACGTCGTTTTAAGCCAACCCGTCCGACCCGACCCGAGCAGCCTCTAGGATCCGCGTGTTTTGAAGAGTTGGGCTATATTCCCACTCGGTCCTTCCTATTTTTCTGATTTTTACAATTTGGTCCTTTTTATTTTTTAATTTATCTTAAATTGGCCCAATAATTTTCAATTATTTTTAATTTAGTCCCTCAACCCTTTTGAAATCTTAGGAGGCTACCACATGTCCTACTTTTGGTTTATTTATGAAAATGGTCCCTTTTTTCTTTTATTTATTTTAATTTTTCCCTCAAATCAAGTTTTGTTTTATTACAAAATTGGCCCAAAAATCTTAAATGATTTTCAAATTGGTCATTTGACTTCAGAATGCTTGTGAAGCTGCCATGTGTCACCCTTTTTTTGGTTTTATTGCCTAGAAGGTCTCTTAACTATCCAGAAATCATACTTCGACCCCCAAACTTTCCTAAAATTACATTTTTACCCTCAAACTTTCCAAAATTCCATTTTTACCCAAACTTTCCATAAATTACATTTTACCCCTAAACTTTCCAAAAAATTACATTGTTACCCTTGAACTTCCAAAATTCCATTTTTGACCTCGATTTTTCAAAAAATTACACTTTTACCCCTGAACTTTCTAAAATTCCATTTTTGACCTCGATTTTCTCAAAAATTACCGTTTTATCCCTAAACTTCCAAAAATTCCATTTTTAACCTTATTTTTTAAAAAAAATTACCATTTTACCCTAAACATCCAAAAATTCCATTTTTAACCCCGATTCATCCCAAAAGTACCATTTTATCCCCGAATGTCTAAAAACTCCATTTTTTGACCACTTTTCCAAAATTACTATTTTGCTCTCGAGTGTCCAAAGTTACCATTTTGCCCCTTGGGTATCCAAAAATCTCATTTTCAACTCTGATTGTTTTATTTTTCTTCCTCCTCAATATTTTATATTTAATTTTTAATTATTATGCCTTCGTATTTTGTATTTTTTATTTTTATATAACATTCATCTGCTTAATTATTTTGCTTTGTGTTATCTAATATCCAATATTAACCGCTCATTCATATTAAACTCGCATATTTGTTTTCAAAATTGTTTTCATAAAAACTTTAAAATCGAGGCAATATTCTTTTATTTCGAGTTTTGAAAATTTGTGCCTTAACTCACTAGGCACGATTTTTCTTCAAATCAGAATAATCGAATATCCTTAAATCGAGGCAATTTTTCTTTATCTCTAAATTTGTACCTAAACTTACTAGGTGTGACTTTTCTTCAAATCGAGATAATCAAACATCCTTTTCCAAAGTTTAAAAGGTTTACAACAAAAGAAAGCTCGTTATTTCTGGATCTCGAAATGATATGTCCTAACTCACTGGATGTGACTTTCTTTCTCGATCACCTCGAAATAGTGGGACTTCCAAACAAAAATTGATTTCTTTTAAGTGTAACTCATGCATTCAAGGATCGTATTTTAAACTTTATTCGAGTTTTCAAAAATTTACAAACAAGACCCCAAGATAATCAATGTGGTACCAATTTTGGGCGTATGAGGGTGCTAACCCTTCCTCATGCGTAACCGACTCCCGAACTTGTTTTCTGGATTGCGAAGACCAAAATATTTTTCAAAATGGATTTTAAACTTTTTGTGGTGATCCAATCACACCAAATAAAGGATTGGTGGCGACTCCCATTTTCCAATTTTAAAACAATTTTTGAAACACATTTTCAAAAAAAAAGGTTTCGACAGGTATTATTGTCAATATAAGAGAACGTAGATTCGAGTGCGGTGAAGTGCATTATCATTCTATTTATGAGTTGGGGAGGGGTTATTTGCAGTTCTAGTATTGTGTCGAAAAGAACAAATATGATCAGAGCCTATAATGAGATTGTTAAAAAAATATATTAATATAAATATAAAGGATCATATATAATGTTTTAATAATTGGATTGATGGTTAAATAAGTTAGACTATTAGTTTTTTATTTAATCAATTTGATCGGTTCGAATATTGGACCAACAATAATCAAATAAATAATTAGAATTTTATAAAATCTAAATTTTTTTATTAAATCGATTTAACATGTTCAGCTCTTGATTTTTATTTGGTTTTCGATTTTTACCAATTTCAAGTTATTTTCGAGTCAATCAATTTAGTCCCTTTGTTTGGACAATTATATCAATTAGATTTCATTTCATTTGATTTGATCTTGTTTTAGTAACACTGGACACATCATCAAATTTTGACAAAACCTAAGTTCAAGGACCAAAATGAATTTAATTGCCAAATTCAAGGACCAAAGTGAACAATAAATATAAATACCAAAGTAGACCTAATTATCAAGATCAAGTACTAAAAAAGATATTATCCCTTTTACTTTAATAGTCCAAATTCAAGGACTAAGGTTGAATGTAAACTTTTTTGGCCGAAGTGGTCTAGTTTGAACTTGTTCCTTTCTGAAATGAAAGTAAACCTTCTTTTGGACCACCAAACTTGCGGTTTTATGAATATGTTGTAAAAGTGCAAAGCCACCCCACTAAAAAGATTAAGGTAAATTACATCAATAGTCACTTAACTTTAATCTGGGAAAAAACAGTCACCTAGTTTATTTTTAGTCACTTAACTTTGAAAATATGACAAAACAATTTTTTTTCACTTTTTTCATCACAGACGTCACGGAATAATGATATGGCAATTGAAGGCGTCGATGGTGTGTGGAAAACCTTCAGTTGGCCGATTACACTTAATAGTCAAGCTATATCAGTATATTTTAGGGTTTAAGAAAGGGGAAAATAAGAAAAGAAAAAGAAGAAGAAGAAGAAGAAGAAGAAGAAGAAGAAGAAGCCTACAGTGATTTGGGTTCTGTAAAACATGTTATAAACTATCCTTGGCTTACCAACCAAACCACACCAAACCGAACCAAAAGCCACCCCACCATTTTGCTTTTAAGCTTTTTTTTTCTTCACTCTCTCAACGAAACAGCTGAAATATTGGTTGACTGGTAATTCTCCAAAAACCCAATAGTTCGGAGCATCCGGAATGAAAAAGTGTTACGGGTTTTTTCCTATATTTGGTTAGAGTGGTGATTAGTTAAGAGGAAAGGGTAGAGTTAGTAGAAAAAAAGTGAGAGATGCCAATGGTGATGGGGCCAACATTACTGAGGGAATGGACTCAAGCGGTGAGGTCTGCCATAGTGTCGCTGGTGCAAGCTGTGCCGACGATTTTTGATGTGTTGGCTAAGGACACCATCATTTCTTGGTTCTGAGGAGAATTCGCGGCGGCCAATGCCATCGTCGATGCTCTTTGCACTCACTTGGCGCAACTTCAAGGAGGTGGTGGTGGAGGGTCAGAGTACAGAGTGGTGTTCACTTGCCACATAAACGGTCTCGTTAAGCCCCTAATAGAAAATGTTTATCAGTGACTATTTTGTCGCTTTTTGATAATATTAGTGACTGTTTTGTCACATTTTCAAAGTTGAGTGACTGAAATATAAACAAGTGACTGTTTTTTCTCAAATTAAAGTTGAGTGACTATTTATGTAATTTACCCAATTTTTTTTTTTTGGCTTATACGAAAATAGATATTCAAATTATGCACGTAAAAAAAAAAAAAAAAAAAAAAACAAAATTTAGACCTTATTTCTCCACTTGCACGAAAATTTAGGTGAGTGTCGGTTGTTTCTCGTGTAATCAAAACATTTGTTCAAAATGAAACATTAAAATCAAGAAAGAATCTTTGTACAGTATATTGTTTTTTCAATTTCCCCATTGCCTGCTGATATTGGTTAGGAAAGGATGCTCATATCCTCATTCATTCTTATATATAAAGTAAAAGAAAATGTTAAAAGAAGAAGGAGAAGCTGTTCATATGAGCGAGGAGAAAGACATGAAGGAACTAAACTTGGACTTCATTCTTATATGTGATATCTTTTCTGTTTAAGGGCATTGATTTTAATAGTGCACTGAACTTGTATTTTTGAAAATTAAAACAACACGTCAATTTTGGGAGAAAATGCTAAAATCTTTCCCACTTATAATCGACAAACTCAAATTTTCCTTCAAATTTTAACACAGATCCAAAATTGTGTTTTTTTAAAAGATTTTCATTTTAAGAAACAATTTTATAAATGTTCAATTACTCCTACCAACAAGAACGATGAGGACTCCTTTTTGAATTTAAATTCTCCTCTTTCTTAAATTTAAACTTTCAACAATTCGTGAAGCTTATTTTTTATTTTCAATAAGATCTTCGTTCGACATCAGACATATCTAACTAAACTGCTCGTATATTACGAGAAACTCAACTTTCATCTATACTCTCATGATCTCTTATTCCGGAGTTCTTAGCCTGCTTTTCGTTATCTCCATGGCAAGGACCGTAAGCTTTGCGGCAAGCCAGAAAGTACATAAAATTAAGCATGCTCAAGCCAGCAAAAAGGCAATAACAGTAATCATAATGCTCTTTATTCATATTGCTTGAAACTCAACTTTTCCCCTCCCCTTTTAGTAGCATTGTCAACCATGCTCATTATTAAACTTGCCACCAGGTTGAACCACTGATGGCGAAGAATATTCATTATTTCAAGTGTGGTCTGAATTCGAATCGCGTTAATCACGTTATTGTTAGAGCTTTTACCTTCCTCTTGTAATTAAAAAAAAAAAAAAAAAAAACTAAGCCACCAGGTTCCCATTGAAGCCTCCGAATCCGTTTAACATTGGCAGCAATGGTCGACATGATTTACGATCGGTAGTTCGGAGTAACAGAAATCGATCTGTCCAATTCCATTGAATGCCTCAGCCAAGCCAGTTAGGACATAAAACGACAGTATCCATAGTGCAGACATGTGCACAGCGGCTTGTGGTTCATCGGAAAGTCCTTCGATCGCGATTTACCACCGAGTACACTCTACAAATGCTGAGGCTACCATGGATGCACAAGAGCAAAGAAGACCGATCCCCATTCTTTGTTTTAAACCGAGACGGACTGGTTTGCCTTTAATCTTTGAAGCTAAAGGAAGAGCTATCCGGTCGTAGAATGTGATCCATACAACCATAGTGATCATCATAAACATGCTGAATGAACCTGCTGGGATTTCAAAATTTGAAGTTACATGTCTATCCATGGTTCCTGCTTGAATTACTATAAATTGACCTTTATTAACGGTTATGGACAGCATGATTCCGGCGAAGCAAAGCGGCATCACTCCGATCAATGCTTTTAGATCCTCCACTTGATCTATTGTACAAAGATTCCATGGGTTTGAAGGAGTTCAATTCGAGGTCAAGTCCTCTTGGGGATTTTTTATCATGCAAGCTTTATTCAGAAACCTAGACAGATTACAAACAAAATACAATGGACAAGGATGATCAAGTTAAAATAGACAATATATATTGTGATGCTAGTACCTTAGTTTTTCACTTGGCATTTGAATCATATCGATCCCTCTGATATAATAAACTTCATTTGTGGCATCTGGCTTGGGAGGGTAACTCAATGTGCCTCTTTCTTAAAGAAACCACTACAACTTGAGCCAAACCAGTGAGCAAGCTTGCCCTAGCTAGCTATCAACTTGATGGAAAATGAAGATGCAAGAAGAACGAAACAGCTGAAAGGAACATCAGCATTACAGATACCCCAAAACCCATGTTCTACCCTAAATTATCTTGAATATAAACGATCAAAGTTACAGAGATTAGGACTGAAAACATTGATGTAACTTAGTACCAATTGAAGAAACTCTGCAAGTTGTTTCTCTCATCAAGCTGATCGGCACCAAAGGCCATGCATGACGATCTTACGCCACCAGCTCCGACAGAGATTAGGCCTAATGAACAATGTAAGAGTAGAAGTTGGGTTGTTGTTGGGGCTTCACAAATGGTGTTGAATTGGTCGCAACAGGGCCTTGCTTGTGGAATCATAGCAGTTGACCATAATAGAATCTTCCCTTATATTGGTGACAGATAATGAGATCAAACAATAGAAATTCCTACACCCTATCTTCGCATGAAAACTTGAATTTATTTGGATTGGTAACTTAAATTACAGTTTATTTTATTAAAGATTATTATATAATATTGCTTCTGCATTGTTTCTTATAATTTTCATAACATAAAATGCTATAACAAATTTTAAATATTTTTTAATTAAAATGTTAGGATAAAAAAGTTTGTTAAATATCAATTTTAATAAATAGATTTTTATAATTTGTAATATTGTTAAGTAATGTTAATATTTCTACTTTATTAAAATATTTAATAATGTTAGACCGATACAATAATAACTTTACAATAAAGTATTGAATAATCATATAAATTTCAATACTCTGTTATGTTGTATGTTTAGTGTTTGGGGTTTGTGCTATATTATTGAGGGTTTTTTTTTTCCTGAATTACCATATTTTGTTCTGAAAACTTTTATCTCTGTGTAGTACTCGATCAATACATAAGATTTTCATTAGACATCACATGTATCTTACTGTATACCTTAACTATCATCTATATCTCCTTTTTTGGATTTCTCTGCCTGGATTTTGTTGTCTCCATGGCAAGGACCGTAAGCTTTGCAGCAAGCCAGAAAGTACATAAAGTTAAGCATGCTCAAGCCAGCAAGAAGCCAATAATAGTAATCATAATGCCCTTTGTTCATGTTGCTTGAAATCCAACTTTCACCTCCCCTTTTAGTACCATTGTCAACCATGCTTGTTATAAAACTCGCCACCAGGTTCGAGATGAAGGTTCCGAATCCGTAAATATTGGCCGCAATGGTCGACATGGTTTTCGGTAATTCGGAGTAACAGAATTCAATCTGTCCAATTCCATTGAAGGCCTCAGCCAAGCCACCTAGGATATAAAACGGCAGTATCCATAGTGCAGACATATGCACAATTGCTGGCGGTTCATCGGAAAGTCCTTCTTCGATCGCCATTTTCCGTCGAGTATACTCTACCATTGCGGATGCTACCATGGATGCACTAGAGCAAAGAAGACCAATCCCCATCCTTTGTTTTAAACCAAGACGAACTGGTTTTCCTTTAATCTTTGAAGCTAAAGGAAGAGCTATCCGGTCGTAGAAGGGGATCCACACAACTACAGAGATCATCATAAACATGCTGAATGAACCTGCTGGGATTTCGAAGTTTGAAGTTACGTGCCTGTCCATGGTGCCTGCTTGAATTACCATAAATGAGCCTTGATAAACGTTGACGGACATCATGATTCCTGCAGAACAAAGCGGCATTACTCTGATCAATGCTTTTAGACCGTTCACTTGGTCTACTGTACAAAGACTCCATGGGTTTGAAGCATCTCCATTCGAGGTTAAGTCCTCTTGAGGATCTTTTATCACGCAAGCTTTATTCAGAAACCTGGGCAGATTACGAAGAAAACAAAATGGACAAGACAAAGATGATTAAGTTAATGTAGGCAGCATTTGTCAAGTTCTGTTAAACATGTAGAAAGAGAGATTTCCATATAGGCAAGGGACTTGACCCTTAGTGCCTTTTAAGCTCTTGAAATTTATAAAGTTATAGTGACAAATGGTAACATTTGTGCTTTAGCCCTCAAAATTTTACAATTCAATTTTGGATCTCCCGATATAATTTTTTTCGCTTCATCCTTTATCAAGATTAGAGGAAGAGGAAAGGGTTGCAAATACCAAGATTTGAATATTAATTATAAGAATCAAGGTACAATAATTAGCTCTAAACTCAAAATTTCAATGTTAATAATAGTGTAAAAATATTAGGTGAACCTACATGGTAGGTCTCTCTATTATACGGACTAGATCAAAATAATCTTTTTATTGATAAATGGATCAATTTAGTCCTCTTACCATTAAAAATAATCAAATAAGTCCAAATAATTTTCATGTCATTTTTCAATAGTAAGTGTTAACTCTAATCTTATTTGATTCTTTTTAATATTACGGGACTAAATTGATCAATTTAATAGTATAGGGACTTCATAGGTACTTTCAACAAAGATATTATGACTACGTGTCATACTTAAGGCTAAAGAATACTAGATAATATATGTGTTAGTAAATTGCACGTGCCATCTTTTACTAACACACAGCCTAATATGCAACTCAAGTAGAAAATGGCTGCAAAAACCAAGAGAATGGATGCCAACTTTTTAAGTATAGTTCCTTGAACTAAGTAGACTGATATTATGAGAAGACAATGTGTAATGATATTGTGATGGTACCTTAGATTTTCACTTGGCACTTGGAGCATCGATCCCTTCCTGATATGGTAAACTTCATTAGTAGAATGGGACGGTAACTCAATGTGCCTGTTTCTGAAAGAAGCCACTATAACTTGAGCCAAACCAGTGAGTAAGCTTGTCCTAGCTTTCAACTTGATGTAAAACGAAGATGCTAAGAAGAAAGAAACAGCTGAACCGAACATCAACATTACAGGTATCCCATAACCCGTTCCCCACCCCAAATTATCTTGAATATAAACGATCGAAGTTACAGCAATTAGAGCTGAAAACGAGACAGTAGCATAGTACCAGCTGAAGAAACTCTGTAAAGTTTTTGTATTTTCCGGGTTGTTTCTCTTATCCAATTGATCGGCACCAAAGGCCATGCACGACGACCTTATGCCACCGGCTCCGATAGAGATTAGGCCTAATGAACAATATAAGAGTAGAAGTTGGGGTGTTGTCGGGGCTTCACAAATGGTATTGAATTGGTCGCAATATGGCCTTGCTTGTGGAATTATGGCTGTTGACCATAATAGAATCATCCCCTAGCATGAAAAAAAGATGATTAATGAGTAGCTCTCCGCATAAAAACTTGAATTTTTTTATGAGGATCTCCTGGATGGAGCAGTTTCTATGGCCTGATTACTTTTTCTTTAAGGTTAATCAACGTTAGTGGCGGAAGGTCACATTAAGCTTTAGGGGATAATTAAATTCTTAAAAAATTTAAGGGGTTTAACTATTTTTTCAAAATAAGGGGTCTAATTAAAGTATTTAAAAACATTTGAGGAGATTAATGAGAATTTTTGTAGGGCTTAATTAGAATTTTTATAAATTTTAGGGTTTAATTTCATTTTAGCCACTCAATTATTATAATGTTGATGTATGACTTTCTCCTTTTACAGTATGCAACAATTGAAAATTTTCCTTTCTTTTTTTTTTTTTTCGTTATACTTCAAAATTGTTTCATAATTAAAACTAAACTGTAAAGGAAAAAAGAGAAAATAAATTTTCGTTTGGTGTAAATTATATGAACAGAGAAATGCATACTGCAGTAATTATAATAAATCAATAACTTAAATAAAAATTTTCGAATCGTTAAATAATCATTTTATAATTTTTTTTAAAAATTAAATGACAATAAGAATAGTTAATAAAATTTTCGAAGTCTAAATCAGATTCTAATCGGTTTTCCAAAACTTTTAATTGAAAACTCATTTCCCCTCGAAATCCGATTTTTCATTTAAAAAGAATCTTCCGGTATCGAATCTAGACTCGAGTGAGAAAAAATATAGAAGCGGAGCTGACGAAACGTTATTTTCAACAACCCATATAAACAAATATTATATTTATCATTATACCAAAAAAGAAATTGAGGTTTTCAAAGGGGATTATAATTACCAGAAAACAAAGAACGGATCCGAATCCAATCATACGGTACTTTCCCATATAAGAATCGGCAATAAAAGCACCAATGATCGGAGTGAAGTTGGTAGCAGCTGACCAAAAGAGGATCACGTTAGCAGCTTTAGCTGTTTCCATGCCGAATTCTCTCCTCAAATACACTATCATATTCGGTGATAACCCAATAGTCGCCACCCTTTCAAAAGCTTCCGTTGCTGTCACAAAGTTGAATAAAAAAAAATCATAAAATCACCATGGAATTCAAAAGCTTTCTTTATTTTTTGAGGCGACGAACCTAAGATGAAAGGCAGTGTTCTGAAACCACCGTTTGATGGAGAGGATGAAAGGAAGGGTTCTCTGAACTTGTTTTCATCTGAAGGGGTTTCCATGGTGGGATTTTTTTCCCCCAGGCTATGGAATGGAATTGCTTGTTTGCTTGAGAGTGTAAGTGAGGATTAAAAAGGAAAAAGAAATGATGCAAATGTTGATTTTTTTTTTCTTTGTATTTTAATCGCTGATCTGCTGGTATTCTCTGTATGAAAGCTTGAATATGATCGATATTTCGGTTATAAAAAAACAAAGTGCAGTTTTCATGAATAACGACGAACTGCATGGTTGTACGCCACATTCATTTTGCATCTTTAACGCGTAAAATCAACCCCCACTAAAAACTCATTTTATTTTAATACTTTTTTAGTTATTTATATTTATAATATTTTAAAATGATTTATATTTTGAAATATTGATCAGATACATAAATTTACTCAAAATGACATAGCAAATTCATTTTTAGAAACTTTAATTAGGAGGGCTTGTTGTTGTTTGAATTAGGTAGCATATCATTATTTCAAAAAAAAAAAAATTTACGATAAAAACACTAAGTTATGACCTAAATATTAATATATTAAGGATATTAAATAACAATCAAATTATGGGTAGAGTAATCTTGCTTTAGATCGGACATCTTATTTTCATTTTTAATTATTTTATTTAAACCTTGCATGTAGAAACAGTAAATAAGAATAAAAATATCATTATATTAATATTTTTAATTTATTAAAAATTGATTTTTAATAATTAATTTAATATCGAGTTGAGTCATATCACTAATTGAACTGCTGATATAAATTAAAAGTATATAATAAAATCAATCAATTATAAATTAAAGATTAATATAGCAGGGGTTATTATGTATCTCAAGTGGCATATATTTAAAAATTTCAACCCAGTTTAAAACACTAGCAACTTCTCACGATAACTTCATATTATTTTTTAAAATAATTATATTTATCATGTATTTTTCATCCTTGCACCGGGTGGTGTAGTCCATAAATATATATCTAGTTACAACGTGGATATGTTTTCTAATTATCTTGAGAAAGAAATCAGAAATTCCAATCAAATCAACTTGTTTAATCGATTGGATCAACCAAATATATTAAATATATCGTAAAAGATTATCAATCACTAACTTCACTCATCCCATAATCTACCAATTAATGACTCAATTAGTGATTTTTATACTAATACTTAAAAAGTGATGAAATTATTGTAGATATAAAATATATTAATTTTGATACTAAATCACGATCTAGCATGTGATTATAGTAATAAAAAAAATTAAAATTTGTACTTTTTTAATAAAAAATTTGGATTAAACTCTTTTCTATTAATATTATGGGTAAACTATATTCAATGTCACTAAATTATTAGTAAGCCACTCAACTTCAAAAAGTTATAAATTGCTCCTTCAACTATTCAAACGATTTCATTTAAGTCATTGGAATGTTAAATTTGTTGTTGTATGGCATTTTCTATTCACATCGCTTGCACCATCCTCCCCTTTCTCTTTTATAATTCCGTTTTTTTCATGAAATAATTTTGACTATCATCAATCTGCGAATCAAAATCAAAACAATTTTTTTATCCAATATTCAACAGTGGTTTCAAATCGACTTGAATCTAATGTGTGTTCTTCTACTCGTTGATAGATATTGATGCACCGTACCGATCATTCAATTGTTTCTTGGAGTTTGCTAATTGAATTTTTAAAAAAAACTCTTAATAATCCATTAACTTAAATAAAAAACTTTTGAATAGTTCAATGATTTAAATTAATACTTCTGAATAGTTCAATGACTATTTTGTAATTTTTTGAAATCGAGTGATCAAAACGTAAACTTACTAATAATTTAGTGAAATTGAGTGTATATTACCCTGATATTAAAACTAAAAGTATTATTTAAAAATTTGAAATTGAAATGATAACCCCATAAATCCTCTAAATTTCAAATCCTTCCCTACTATTTGACAATTTGCATAATTTGCATTGGTCAATCTATATATATATTTTATAAGTATTTGTATTTTATTCAAGAAGCAGAAAACCTGCTATAAAGGACAAATAACAATAGTGTTCTATACAACAAACCAAAGAATCAAATAAAAACAAAAATTAATTCAGCAACTTCCAGTTCAAACAAAGTTGGCTATTTTTTCTTTTTACATCTCTCACATTCTTTAAAATTTCAAAACGGTCCCTAATCCTTTTTACCCGTTACCGACTTCCTTTTCCCAATCGTCATCTCCGTTGAAAACCCTTCCAAATTTATCGAAATCTCCAAAATACCCTCCTCAAAAAAAGGTCACCATTTTTCGTCCTCCACTTCCTTTCCTCGAAATCTCTAAATTCTTACTTTTTTGCTTTATCAATTTCTCAATTGCTTTGCCCTAATTTTCTCCCCCTTTCACAAATCCATCAACAAATCGACTGATTCTCGGGAAAATCCAGAGAGAAAATCGAAAGAGAAAGAATTCCAGCTGATATATGGAGAGGATCGTTGGAGAGAGGTACAAGTTAGGTCGCAAAATCGGAAGTGGATCGTTCGGTGAAATTTTTCTTGGTATTTTTTTTTCTGTTTTTTTAGCTCTATTTATTCTCTTATTATGCTAATTCATCTCAATTTTTTTATCAATTTGATGTATTTTTAATTTTTTTTTTTGTTTGGTTTTGATTTGTTTCAGCTACTCATATTGAGACGGGTGAAACTGTCGCGGTAAAGATTGTAAGTCTTCACTTAGAAACTTGTTAGCAAGTTTTTCTGATTTTTGTTTGTTTCTTTCACTATGAATGGTTTAAAAGACAAAAAAAAAAAAATCAGCTGTAATATATTAAGGTTTTGTGGTGGATACTAATTGTGTAATACAAAATTTTTCTGATTTTGTAATTGTTGTAACATTTTTTGGTTAATTTGAAATTAGCCAAGTATTTTGTTAAATTTGTAAAATTGATTTTGCAGCTTGATTGTATTCTTGAACAACTGCTTGTAGATTTCATCATGTTTATGAAACAGCTACTTCCTGTGAGAGTAAGACTGAAGTGATATAAATTAGTGAATTTTTTTTTTTTGTTGTTGTCAGGAAAACAGGCAGACAAGACATCCTCAATTGCTATATGAAGCCAAGCTGTATAATATTCTTCAAGGAGGAAGTAAGGAAAATTTTTTGGTAGTTTTATGTTGAGAATTCAAACTTCTGTTTAAATGTTCTTTCAGTTATGCTAATGCAATTGGTTTTTGCACAAAATTATTTGTTTTTAGGTGGCATTGCTCACATAAAATGGTGTGGAGTAAATGGAGAAGATAATGTGCTTGTTCTTGACTTGCTGGGACCAAGCCTGGAAGACTTATTTGTCTACTGTGGGAGAAAGTTTTCATTGAAAACAGTCTTAATGTTGGCTGATCAAATGGTAAACAGTTAAAGAATTTGCAAATAAGAGTTGTCCAGATATTCATCCTCGTATGACAATTTGCTAATTTCTCTTTAGTTGTTTTTTGCATAATGCTCCTTTTGAATATTTTTTTTCCTTTGATGAGTTGTAGATTGCCAGAATAGAATTTATGCATGCTAAGGGGTTTCTGCATAGAGACATCAAACCAGATAATTTCCTCATGGGTCTTGGCAGGAAAGCAAACCAGGTACATTTCTTCAATGTTTGATTTGCACAGATGATACTTCTCTTGTTTTACTTTCTGCTTTATTTATTTTCCGTAACTCTTTTTTCCCTCATCAGGTCTACATAATTGACTTTGGTCTTGCCAAAAGATATCGTGATTGCAACACAAATAGACATATTCCTTACAGGTAGTAATCCAATTATCAAGTACTTGTTTAATATCTGGTTGGTTTTCCTTTTTAACATGTTAGTAAACTGGATAACTTGATAATTCTCTGTTTCTGATCCATTTTAATTTTTATGTTTAAGCCTGTAAAAGAATTCAGTTTTAAGCATGTTCTTTTTCTTGATCTGTTTATTAGTGCTTTCCCCCTCTTGGCTAAGAAGTGTTTTTTCTTTATAATTCTTACAGGGAGAATAAAAATTTAACAGGAACTGCACGTTATGCTAGTTGCAATACTCATCTTGGAATTGGTTAGGATTGTTGCATTTTTCCGTATTCTTTTTAATATTGAAGCTGAGCTCTAAAGGTGTCTTGATTTTCTCTTTAATCTCCACAGAGCAAAGCCGTCGGGATGATTTGGAATCACTTGGCTATGTTCTTTTGTATTTCTTGAGAGGAAGGTATGCCCCAATTCATCTGCCATTCTTTGTCTGCTACTCAATTACGTCAGGGGTTGTAAGAGACTTTATTTTGCTTTAATCTGTACCTCATTCATCCTGATGACTTCATGTATTCAAATGTTATCAAGCACTGTGCTTTTGACTGTACAAATCTGACTGATTTTGTTAATTTCTGCATTTAGTCTTCCTTGGCAGGGTCTAAAGGCTGCTACAAAGAAGCAGAAGTATGATAAAATATGTGAGAAGAAGTTATCAACGCCAATAGAGGTATTTCCTTCTTTGATATCTCCCCTCACATGAAAGAAAAATGTTTTGAGCATCTTCTGTTGTTCAATGCTTACCTATCATTTGTTTCATGTTCAAAAGGTCTTGTGCAAGTCACACCCTGTGGAGTTTGCATCTTACTTTCACTATTGCCACTCTTTAACATTTGATCAGAGGCCTGATTATGGATTCTTGAAGCGTTTGTTTCAAGATTTGTTTACCCGAGAAGGTAATCAACTGCTAAGTTCACCATCTTTCTCATGTTCTTCCATGTTGCATGTTTTGGGTTGCTATGTTGACAATTAATAATATTTGATGAACCTAGATTCTAAATTGATAACCTTGGTTTTATAGTCCTGTCTGGCTGTAATGGAAACACCATGTATCTGTGTGGACAATATCAAATTGATATTTGCATTTTCTGGTTTTCAACTTCCTCATATTCTATGTGGCAGGTTATGAGTCTGATTACATATTTGACTGGACAATTCTAAAGTATCAGCAGACACAAAGGACAAAGACACATACTCAATCATCTGTTAGTATTTTCTTAATTCCTTCTTATTATTTTTTTGTCTTTGGTTCTGTCAATTAAAAGACTTGTGTCTCATGAATTTTTTTGGCCCGAGTATTTCATGACTTCTCTAACAAAAAATTTATCAAGAGGGATTTGTTTATTGTTGCATGGCAATGTTTGGAGGCTGCTTCATATTTTGGTCGGTTTTTTAACTCAATCTTATTTGGTAATACTTGTTTCACCTGATTTTTTTTTCTCCAGGATTTGCATCCTTTTTCTGGAACAAGAAACAGCCAAGCAATGACTACAGATAAGCTTAAAGGTCCGTGCTCCAAGAATTTGCTTATAATTTTTTAACAAATTTTCAGTTTGGTAACTTGTAGTTATTTCCATCTTATGGAGAATGGGGCATTTCTGCTTAGTTTCGATCTTTGATGGTTTCTAGTTCGTTACTTCCTGCGGAAGATATTCTCATTTTTAACTTTGGAACTTTTCTTTTATGACAAACATCTTGCCTTATTTTTTAATTCCAGGAATCAAGGATGCTTCTTATTCAGGTGAAGTTATGGAGCACAGAGGACCAAGTAACCTTGGTCGTCCAGATGTTCGTATGCAGTTTAGACCATCGGTTAGTCAGAATATGAGTGAGAAACATGTAAGTTGCCTGATGAAGCATGTTATATCATGTTTCATGTATACTTATAAACTGCCTGTTTAAATATAGAAAAGGAATTGAATTGAAATTAATGTGGCATGTTTTAAAGTGCCTTAGTCCTTGCCATTTCTGTTTACTAGTTTTAGGATGATGTAACTTCACCATCAGTCGGTCAATTTAAAATAACTGCTTTGAGATGTCACTGTTGCAGATGGGCAGCAATGCAGCAATACCTTCCACTTCATTTGCTCGTTCTGGTGCCTTGAAAAAGAGTCAACCCAAAGCAGAGGGGCCAACTGAAGCTACAAATAATGGCCGTGGACATGGGAACAAAACTGGTGCTTCAAGCAGCTGGATGCCATCATTCCATAGAATATCTTCAACTAAGTGATTGGTACAGGTGACATCTTTAGAAAACCATTTTATTTTATTCGGAATAATTTTTAATGAATTTCTACTTTCTAGGAAGTGAATGGATGTACTCTATATGTATAGCTAACCTCAGGTTGTGATTTCGGCTTTGGATTGTAGAGAGCCCAGAGCTGGTGTTTCAAGTATCATGGAGTTTGGACTTTGGATAGCTCAAGATTTTTGTTGAGAGATGGCAGATCATATCACTATCATATGCTTTCCATGAGGTGACCATGAGAGAGCAAATATATGGGATTGTGCTGGAGTGTGGTCCATCAAAGCCTGTTTTTTTTCTGCATGCATGGGGACAATGGTTAAGCCAGTTTCATGTTTAATTGTTCGATGGATGATGTGTAAAGTGTTTTCTCCATTCTTCTGTTAGTAGATGATAAAGTTTCATTTGTGTGATACAGTTGTTTTGACCTTGTATCTCATTTAATTCAGGATGCATTTGCTTTCTTTCCTCGTTACTTCATAAATTTGGATCAAAGCTCTGGATGTTTACCTTGATTAATTTGAATCTAGGTGCCCGCGTCCACCAGAATCTGAAAAAGTACTGTAGTGTAGAGTTTCAGGTACTCGTACAATCTTGTAAGTTTCTGGGGATTCTGTCAATTGTCATAACTTACATTATCATACATCTCGTTTAGCTTTGTTGGCTTGACTATACAGTTGTCTCTCATTTGCCAGTGGATGTCAGAAGAGTTTAATTGATCAATAGCAGTCACTGCTAATATTGAAGTGATATGAAGATATTTTTGTAAATATACATTTGGAGTATCAATCTCAGAGGTTTATACCTCAGATGATTGAGGTAATTGCATCAGTTTGTTTCTTACGTCTTTTTGGTCATTACTTTATTGTTTTCCTTGGAATCTGAAATGCCATAACTCTGTCGATTTTTTTGGCTCTCTATTCATGCCTTGGTATTAAATATAGAGCTTAAATATGGTCATTAATGTAGTGTTCGATTATGTTCTATGTTTGATTTGCTTGTAATCATTTTATTTTGTTCTTACAGGTAAGAGTGCATGAAAGAGCCATGGCTGACAGTATAGGTGAAGCTGTTAAGGTGGATAGAATCCCAGTCAACAATGCTTGCCTTTGGATACCACCGAGGTACTGTGGATGTCCAACAATCATTTAATGGTAGCTCAGAGTCAGTGGTTTAAACTCGAAATCAAGAAGCTTTGAGCAGAGTTTTACCCTCCCTTGGTTATCATCATTCAAGCATTATTAAGTAGAATTTAGATAATAAAAAAATGGCTCCTTTGATCCTTGCATGGATGCTAGCATTGCAAAAAGGTGATGAAGGCAATAGAAGGCCTTTTGTTTTTCACTTCCTATGGTCCTAAGTCAGTGTCTGGCAACATTGTCGGCAAATGACCCGAATAGTAACCCCCTCCTTGGACATAATAAGATAAAATCACTGCTTGTCGTCTCGTCTTAAGCCAATGCATCGAACACAGTCCTTTTTTTGTGTAGTATTACAAAAAGGTTATGAAGACAATAGAAGGTGTTCTCTTTTTCTTTTTTGATCCTTGGGTCCAACATCGACCCCGATCATAGCCCTTCCTAAGTCATGGTAGATAAAATCACGACTTTGTCTTCTCGTCTTAAGCCAATGCATTGAACATGCATCGGTTTAGCATTACAAAAAGGTGATGAAGGCAATAGAAGGTGCTTTGTTTTTCGTATTTGATCCTAAGGTCCAATGTCTTTGGCTGGCAAAATTGTTGGAAAATGACATGATAGTATACCTTCCTCAGACATCATAGATAAAATCACTACTCCATGGTCTCGAACATGCATCAATTTTAGCACTACAAAAAGGTGATGAAGGTCCGATGCGGGGGCAACATTGTCGTCAAATGACCTAATAGTATCCTTCCTTTAAACATCATAAGTTGGATTTATGCGATCACTTTGAAGTATCATATTTTGCATATTGATAAAACTAGTAAAAGGTTTCTGTTTTAAGTAATAATGAAGGTTCCTAGATCTAACATGTTTTAACTTTTGATTCCGTTGATGCCAAGAAACAAGTTGTGGTCAGACCAATTTTCAGTATTGCCGTAATAATGTAACCTTCTTGCCCATAATGTTTTTTATTCTGACAACACAAGGAAACAGGTTCACTAATTAAATAACGGTAAAATAATAACAAACCCTTTTAAACAAGTTATCTGTTGTTTAATTAAACATTATCTTATAAAAAATTTCCATAGAAAGTATAGTGCCGTTAGAAGATAATTGTGGATTTTTTTTTTTTTTTTGAACTTCTATAATGAAATAAAATTCATGAAATGCAGATGAGATCCATGCATAATAAATGAAGGACAAATGGAAATTTCCGACGTCGTCCAAGATTTCTTTTTCCAGTAAAATGCATGGTTTTCTGCCACGTGTCCCGACAAAAGACTATCCAATGACGTGTCTTAAATCGTCCCTTACATGAAAGTTAGTGCAAAGACCAATATGTAAATGCCGAAAATTGCTGGAAAAGATACCTTTCTTATCTTTCATTTAATTTCCTGAATTGACTATTTCATCCCTTAACCACCAATGCGTTCCTCTAGGGTCTATTTCACAAAATGTCCTTCAATTATGACTTAGATACTAAATTGGCTTTCAAACTTTAAAATATTTTAATAGAATTCTCAAAATTGAATTCTTCTATTAATTTAGTTATTAGTTTGAGTATTAAATGTTAACTCAAATATGATATAAGATATAGTCTAATCACTTTGATCAAATTGTAAACACGTGTATATTTATGACATAAACAACTTACTTGGATTTGTTATGTTAAAATTTAGAATAACCATTCTAAACACTATTTATTTTTTTAACACATCGTAATCAAGTTATTCATGTAATAAATACACTTATTTACAATTTAATTTGTGTTTAAGTGCGAAGATGGGAATTTTTTCCGGAGGTTCAAGTTGAAGTATAATTTTTTATGAGAATCAAAACGTAATTTTACTATTATATTAGTTTATGATTTTACATTTTCTAGAGTAAATGAATCAAAATTGTTATTTTTGAATAGTAAGAATACAATTTTATCATATATTAACATATAAATTTACAATTTTAAAGAGACTCAATGTATAAATTTCCAATTTAGGAGGTTCCAAGGCCCCTGCTTCCTCCCTCCTCCCCCACCCCCCCCATTGTAACCGCTCTTGTATTTATTTTAAATAAGCTCCACATCATATGTCGAACTGCATCTATTACTTAATTTGCAAGCTAAACTAACAAAAGGCCTTGATTAATTCAATACAATATTTCAAGGACTTAATTAAAATGTTTTAAAGTTTATGGACAATTTAGATTTTAATCAATAGTTTGGGAACGTTAAATGCAACCAAACCTTTCAGCAAATAACACCACAAGGGGTACTAAAGTAATTCCAATTAATCTACTTCACCCACATATCTCAGTAATTAAAAAAAGAAAGCATGTAAGTATTGACAATCTTAAAAAGTCGTTAAACGACAATAACCATAAAAAGTTTCTAACTTTTATTTTATTTTTTCGTCTTCAATCTTCCTAGCAACCTAATTTCTTTTCTTTTTTCGTCATTTAATAATTTCAACAAGCCCCAAAATACATGAAAAAGATTCTTCAATGAAGACAAGAACAAGAATAGATCTGATTAGATCAGCTTAGCATATCAGCAAATAATTGAAAAATAAAAATGGCTACAGAGACCAAATCCAATTTAGTTAAGGTGAAGAACAGTGGTCAAGATGGTTCTTCAAAGCCAAAATTTGATGCTGTTATCAACAAAAAGAAGATCGAAAGTTCAAGCAAACAGCCTGTTGATTCCAAACAAAAATCTGTAATAACAAAAGCCGAGGTAGTTTATTTAGATTTGTCGTCTTTTCTTGATAATTGATTGGTTGATTGTTTCTTCAATTTGATGATCTGGGTTTTCATTTTTTGTTACAGTGAATTGTTAATTTCTAAGTTTAATTTGATTATCTGTGATAAATTTAATGATCTGGGTTTGGTTTATTTTGTCCTAAAATGTATGAAATTCACTTTTTTTTTTTTTTAAAGGTAAAATCGAAAACAAATTCAAGCTCATCAAAAACCACTGCTACAACAAAAACTAAAGTTAGGGAGAAAAAAGTTTATACTTTGCCTGGTCAGAAACATGATCCTCCAGAAGAGGTTGGTCTTCTTTTATTACCTCAAAATCTTTGGTTTTGTTCATAAACATGTTTCTAATAATTGATGTTAATGTCTTTTTTTGGACAGAGAGAACCACTACGAATATTTTATGAATCCTTGTCAAAACAAATACCAACAAGTGAAATGGCAGAATTTTGGTGAGGCTTCTAATTCCTTGTAATAATACTTATGTGTATATACAGGAAATTGTTGTTCATTAGAGAATGAATCATAGAACCACGCATATTTATATATGTCTAAAACAAATACCAACAAGTTGAAATGGCCAATTTTCAGTCTTTTAAGGTTGTATGAGATGATTATGTTGGCCATGAATGCAGTACTAGGCCCTTACACTTGATGTTATAAGTGACCCGAAACCGAAGCTGTTCTTTTCTATATATGCAATGAGTTATGCTACTGCAGTTTGCTTACCTTATTGATTTTGTTTCCTTATGGTTCGATTTTCTGACATCAGCTAATCGGTCATCGTTATATTAGTCTTGGTAGTGTAGAGAGACATGGATTAGGTTTCGGGTCCGGCATCGTAGAATCAATGCTATAACAACATGAACGGATGAAATGTTCTAAGAAAAGGTCGCATTTTCAGTGAAAGATTCAATCTTCTAGTCTTGGTCCAAGCAAAACAAAATGTTGGATGAAGCATTCATCGAGTATTCGGAAAAACGGGCCAGTTAACTTGCTGACAGATATACTATATTTTTTACTTGCGAATAGAACATGGTTATTTAGAGAATTCGATTTGCAGGATGATGGAACATGGCTTGTTGTCCCCTGAGAGAGCTAGAAAAGCGTACGAAAAGAAGCAGAGAAGGCAGAAGCAAATCCGGGCCGGCACTCCGATTAAACCTTCAAAACCAAGCAACAAACCCGAGAGTTCGAAAAACGGAGATGTAAAAGCCAAGAAAAGAATCAACAACGATGCCGATGATGACAGTGACGACTTCGTTTTAAGTCCCAAGAGAAGGAAAGGGTAAAGATCAAACCAAAGTGTTTGTATTGCTGTATTACTAGGAATATATGCTTGGATTTTAAAACCCATTCACAATGATAGAAAAAGACATTCTTTTATCTTTTCAATGGAAAGAATAAGCAAAGAACAAGTTTTCCTGACATGTTTTTTTGCATGATGGTTCATGTTTCATGATTGGAAGATCGGGTTTCGTGCGGCTTTCACAGAAAAGGATATAAAGGATCAAATTATGCTTTGCTGTTAAACTCTTTTTTACATGTTGTATGAGTTTGTTTTTCCAATTTAGAAACACATTTTGATTGCAGAACTCAAAGCTTTTAAACCAGAGAGTAGTGAGTTCAGTCACAGCTGTGAGGCTGAACCAATTTAGTCATAGTCAGTAGTAGTAGTAGTAGTAGGAAAAACAAGTTTTATGGTGGCTCTGCCCCTTGCATGCATTATAATTAGAAGAGGAGGGGAGGGGAGGGGAGGGGTAATAATACTCTTATCTCTCTATGGGAAAGGCTGCCTCTTCCTATGTTACTTGGATCCTTGGATATAGTTTCTTCTTTCTGTATACTGTAGGGTCCTCCCAAAATGTGTTGGACATGGTACTTCAGTAAAAATGAATGTCAGAGCCAGAGACAGGTCTCTATGGGAAAATGTGTTGGATACAGTTTTTTTTTTTTTGTGTGTGTGTGTGTGCGCGCGATCGGGTTTTAAAGTTGATTGTTAATATTATTAGGCTTGAATTTTCATGATTTTATTAATTGAATAAATTTACATTAATTATGATTTTGTTTAATAGAATTCAAGAGCTGTGATCTTATTCAAATTTTAAGGTTGATTATTAATTTTCATCCAATCAATTTTAAAATCGATTTGCACAAAAAAATAAATACTATTAACTTTAAATATCAAAGTGTTTAATTATATCAAATAAAAATATCAAACTTAAATTTTAAACTATGTATTAAGCCTAATTGAAATTCCAAATTTACCAGCTTCATCAAAACTTTGCTTTGTTTTTCATGTTAAACCAATAATCCTTGATATCAAAGTCATCATAATTAACAATTAACCACACCTAAACATGAACTGCCAAGGCCACAGTTTTGTGCTAAACAAAGTGGAGACTCAAGGAGGGTTGACCCCTTTTTTCTGTTAAGAAATTATAGACGTATCAAAATTTCATCTTCATTATTATTATAATCGTAATCATACTACTTAAGTTAAACTTGGATTGGATCAGTTTTAAAAATTAATATTTAAACAAATCTATTTTGATACATAAATAAACATTGTACTGAAATTAAAAAAGAAGAGAAAAGAAAAGAAGAGGCTTTCTTTGTAACATTGTAACACATTGGGTGGTGAAAACGTCAGGCGATAGCATTTACTCTTAAAATGGCCGATTCAGACCCGTTACATTTATCGGTAAAAGGCTGCTCTGCTGAGTGCTGTCTCCAATTAAATGCCGCCCTCAAGTTTTGTTTTTCATATACACCATCTGACAAATTCATATTAACCGATCTATAACCACAAAAATTCTACAATTCTCGAGTTAACAACTGTAATGTAATAAAGGTTGTCATGTTATTGGAGTGTTTTCTTTTAAATATATGTTAGGATATATATTTGAAATGGTAAAAGTATTATGAAAGTTTTTGAATTAAAAGTTGGAATATATTGGTATTATCATGTAATCACATCAATATATTTTAAAAAAAAAAATTGGAATATATTTTATTTTTATTTATTTAAAAAATAGATAAATTAACTTTTATACCTTAGATCAAATAACAAAATGGTTATTCTGTTAAAAATTTTATTCATTTTTACGGTTAAAATTTGGTTCCTTTATATCAGCATGAGGCACACATGGTACCTCACATATCATTGTTTAGTTATCTTGTCAATCACGCCAGTTTTTAGCAGTACAAATGGATGAATTTTTTAACAGAGAGGACCAATTTGCTCTTTGATTTAACATACAAAAACTAATTTGTCTTTTTTTTATTTTGTAAAAAAAACAAAATACAATCTAACTTTTAATACAAAAGCCGCCATGATACTTTCTCCCATTTCAAACATATATCAAATTAAGAATAGCCAATATTGGATCTTCAATCTCAAAAATCACATATATGCCATCCCATAATACTTTATAAACATTAGGAAGGAGTTGTATTATTGGCATGAAACAATGTAGGGAAACTTGTGATGGAGATACATTTGCATAACTTATAGAGATATAAGATGAGGATGATTCAATAGGAATGGTGGAGAAGAAGACAAAAGACTTAAACTATGCATGTCAAAGTTTTGTATGTATATGCCATTAATGAAGGGACTCCATTGAAGCATGGAGTGTAGCAAGGGTGACCCATTTCTTGTGAGTAGTGTATGAGTTAATGGGAATTTATGGGAAATTTTGCTTTGCCACAATAGGGAAATTTATCTCTTGTAGTAAGTTTCAAATGTGCTATTTAGTTTTAAAAGGTTATATTAGACTTCAAATTTTGCATAATTTGAGAGAGGGGCCGTAAAAAATTTTATGTGGAATGTGACAATGCTTTTTTAGTGAAAACTATTTTTGTTGGTGAAGCTGTTAGTAGTAGAATGATGGAACTACAATTTATCCATTTGTTTCTGATTCGGAGCTGGAGAGTCCGCTTTCGTCATATTCCGAGATCTCAAAACGAAGTTGTAGACCAAATGGCTAAATGTACGTTTAATGGTGGTGTTGGGTTGATCTCCTTTGAAGAGCCTCCAACTTCGGCGTGTGATTTGTTGTTGGAGGATAAGTTTAATCGTTTATAAATTATTTACGCGCTTTTTAATATAATTTGATATCGAAATTAATTTTAATTTATAAATCTTTAAATATGATTATAGACTTATAGTAGCTAAAAATATATAATAATAATAATAATAATAATAATAATAAAAGTAGCATTATTTTTTTGGTAAAATAAATTTGTTCGATAATCATAATGATAGTATTATTTTACTTTTATCTAGTGAATAGAATAAAGTCTAAATTTAAAAAGTAAATTAGCAAGATGAATAATTAAAAATTTGGAAAATTTTACACAAAAAAGAACTTTCAATTATTTACACAAAATGATTCAACATAATATAAATTGCCTGTATTTTTTTAGAGTTAATTATTATAAAGAGAGTGCATTTATAAGTAGAATATAAATATATGTTTAACAAATTAAAATTTATAATCGAATCAGTATAAAATATAAAGAGTGAAAAATAAAGAAAGGATCGAATCGAATGAAAAAGAATCAAACAAAATCCACACATAACATACGGACATGATATATATTACTAATTAATTGAGTACATTTTAAATATGAAGTAAATGTATGATATATTATGGGATAAATCTTAAACTATATATGAATTTAATTTAATGTGTAATTTCATACATAAACTTTGATTTTTTATAATTTTATACATAAAACTTTTTTTATCTAATTTCAACCCTTACATATTATTAACTCAATTATTACTCCAAATTAAAATTCATAAATCAATTTATGCTTTCATATAAAATTTTTGTATACTTTTAAAATTTATTAAACAAATCCTGTTTCTTTATTTGTCACGTGATTCACGACTTACGTTTCTTACCTTTTTTTTTCTTTCTTTATAATTCTATGAAGTGCTAGTAGCTATCTTTTTGAACCATTAAATCATAACCATATTACTAATATATAAAAATAAAGGAAGGTGCGAAATACCTTCCTTCCATGCACTTTGCTTTTTTATTTTCATTATAAAATATTACGTTTGAATTTGAAATATAATTTTTATATTTTAATTTTTATGATGTTATTAATTAATATAAATAATTAACATTATTAATTTTTCGATTATAAATATCACACGGTTATATATAATTTAAATTTTATTTTAAATTTTTAAAAAATATATATATTAAAACCTAAAGTGTATTTTAATATTTAAAATCTAATAAATAATCAACTCGAAATGAAGGTGATGAACATAATAATCCATTTTTAATGATACATACTAATTACCTTTTCTTAAATAAAATCAAATCTGGATTAAAATAAAATCAAATCAACTTAAATGTCTCAATAACTAACATAAATATGCAAATTAATTAAGATACAGTCATCATCTCTTTCCTTACCTGTCTAAGCTCCAAGTGGCTCTCTTCTCTCACTATCTCATCTTCAAAAAGCTCAACCACGGTCTTTTCATTCATTATTTTAAATCAACATTTACCTCTGCACAGGAACAATGAACCCCAAACAAAGAACAGAAAATCAAAAGAAACTGTTCTTCACTTCCCATTGGCTTCTTTTTCTTCTGTTCTCTTCTTCTTCTTCCACCCATAACATATATCTATACTTTCGTTCAACTTCCCCTGTTCTTTAAGACCCAGATTCTACTTTTCCTTGGCGGTGACGGCGGAGGAAACGGTGGCAGTCAGTTAGTGTCAGTCACCACTTAGAGGGAAGACAAATGACTGAGACAGAGAGCAGCTCCAACTCGTTCTCTTCTCCACCGTTATCACCTTCATCTCCTGGGTCAACTCATTCACGTACTAACTCGGCCCTTCACTCAACCAACACTCTCAAGGTTAAAAGAACGAGGGATTCAAGCAAGCACCCGGTTTACCATGGCGTCCGAATGCGAAACTGGGGCACGTGGGTATCCGAAATCCGCGAACCGCGAAAAAAATCGCGTATTTGGCTCGGTACTTTCCCGACACCCGAGATGGCGGCTCGCGCGCATGACGTCGCCGCTTTGAGTGTCAAAGGCAGTTTGGCGATTCTCAACTTCCCTGAACTCGCTAACTCGTTGCCTCGCCCCGTGTCTTTAGCACCCCGCGACGTCCAAGCGGCGGCGGCTAAAGCTGCTCAAATGGAACGATTGGACTCTCCTCCGTCTTCTTCGTCCACATTGTCATCGTCGTCGTCGTCGTTGACGTCTTTGGTTTCTGAGATGGATTTGTCTTCAGGGTCGGATGAGTTAAGTGAGATAGTGGAGCTGCCGAGTCTTGGGACGAGTTATGAGTCGGTCGAGTTGAAGGATGAGTTCATGTTTATAGACTCAGTGGATGGGTTGTTGGACACTCCTCCATGGCTTCAAAGCTTGGAAGATTGCCGGTTCAGTTTCGAAGAAAATTTGCTATGGGATTATTAGTGTTCTTTTAAATTAATTAGTGTGTGTGTTTTCATTTTGAGCCTTTTTGCTATTTCCTTAGAAGGGCTAAAACTCTGTTTAGTTGATCTCTTCCAACGAAAATCCACTCTACGTACGGCGTTTTAGAATGGGTAGAAGAGGAAAGTTTCTTAAATTTTGGTTGGTGCTAATAAAACGACGGCGGATTTAGATTATGGTTGGTGTATTTTACTGTGATCTTCAACCAAGAAAAAGAAAATGGCATTAAAAAGCTGTAAAATCTCTGATAGTCATGAGTGCTGAGGTTTGGTGGTGAAAATTACATAAAACGGCAAAGACAAAGTATCCCCACCAGCCACACACAGTATCAATCATAACCCTTTTTCTATTCTTCTTTAACTTTCCATAAATGTACGAGGCTATAAGCATCGCCATCTCTGTACTTTATGCTTTCAGTTTTTGTTCTGTTTGTAGGTTAAACAATGGGGTGCGTCCAGGATTTTCCCCTCGTGCATTTAATACATTAATTATGAGGCAAAACAATATTATAATAAGGATAAACCAATCCATTTCTGCCATGTACGTGAGTGGCTTAGCTCTCTTTCACGGTCTTAAATAATTTTGTTGTTGAATGCTCAACAAATTCTTTTGAAAAGCAAAGATATGAGAGGTGGCACAACTTTTTTATTGCCTACGTGTTCATAAATCCCATCATATATTAATTATAGAAAACGATAACTTTTATAAAAAAATATTAACGCATTTCATTCTGAAAAAGAGAATATATGTTTGGATTTTCAAAATCAAATGGTTGAAAAAGAGAATAAATGTTGGATAAATTTTTTTTTTTTTAAATTATATATGAATTTTGATTTAATGTGTAATTTGATATATAAATTTTGATTTTGTGTGATCATACACATGAAACTTCGATTGTGGTTCAAATATATATATGAATATTTAAATACATCACTTTATTTGTATATTAGATAACTAAAATTATTTGTGTATGCAATTTGTGATCGTAAAATGGTTCTATAATGATAATTGTTGTTAGTGATTTATGAAAACTGAATCAAATAAAAATCTCATGTAAAAAATTGCACAAAATCTAAGTTCATGTATAGTGTTGAGATTATTCCAATTTTAAACTACGATTTCGAGTTTACTATGAATATATCATTTGGTAATTGAGTTTTATTAATGTTCAATTTGGTATTTGAGATTTTTCTCCCAATTCCTAACACGAGTTTGGTTTCAATGTTCAATTTGGTACCTAGATCAAATGGTATTATTTGACCAAATGTGTAACACTCAAAACTCGAAAACTGTTATCAATTAGGGTCCCGATGTCACTCTTATTCATCTATCACTGTTCATCTTTAAAATCATATCATTTAATCTTACATGTATTAAAGAAATACACTCAAACATGCCAAAAATTATCAATTAATTTTAATCACGATTCAACAAGGGCAAAAAGGTCATTTTCAAGATTTTTGAAGACTTCTACCGGTACTTGTTGGACAAGTATCGATAGTTATCTAGTCAGTAAACAGTTCAGGAATAGTGTACACTTCTACCGATACATAGGTCACCACAAGTTCCTACACTTCATAGGTCACCACTCAGTTACACAATTTTACGTGCAAAATAACCTTTTCTCTTGCAAAACCAATATCAACCGAATAATCATAGGTCACCATAGGTCCCTACACTTCATCTATTTCAGACCCAATACACACAAATTTCACTATTTAACATTTTAGTCTTTAAACCTTAATTTCATCAAAATCACTTTACAAAATCAATGAATCTATTCATCAAACATACAAATATATCAAAATCATCCAAGAACAAGCATTTTCAACAATGGCAGGTTTTATAACATTTGATAGATTCACAAATTGGTCCTTGGGTTAGCTAGATTAAGCTAATACGAACTCAAAAACATAAAAATCACTAAAAACGGTTGAGATTTACCTACTCAAATTAAGAACTCAAGCTTGGTTGTTCTTCCTTCTTTTCTCTCTAGGGTTTCGGCTATGGTGGACTAAAAATGAAGAAGATAACCCCTTTCTTTTGTTAAAATTGGGTTATAATCTTTATTTATCTAATTACCACTTTACCCTTTTTATTTTAACTAAATATTCATATAAACTTGTGCATATTTGTCCACTTATATTTCCTATGGTTTAATAACTCTAATGGTCCTTATCATTAGCTTCCTTAAGCTATTAAGCACATTCTACTAATAGAATTCAACCTTTGACCCTTTTACAATTTAATCTTTTTTATTTAATTAACCATTTAAACTATAGAATTTCTTAACCAAAATTTAATACAATGCTAATGATATCATAAATATTTAATTATTAATATTTATGATTCAACTCGTCGGAGTTGTGGTCTCGAAACCACTATTTCCGACTCCACTAAAAATCGGGCTATTAAAAAATGAATATTTGACACATGTGCTTTAGGAAAAAAACTTAGGTGCTTAATTGGGACAAAAGAAAAAAAGCTCAAGAACCAAATTGAACATTGAAGCCAAACTCAAGTACTAAATATTAACTTTAATATAAAATAACAAAGCATCATGAACTATAAAAAAGGATAACTATCAAAGCCATACATGAACTTTGATCTAATGAATAATGTCATACATAAAGTTTGATTTTGTGGAATTTTTTATAAATAAAATTTTGATTTTATTCAAATTTCAGAAATAACTAGAAACATTATTGAAGTTAGCACCATATATATAGTATACATAAACAATTATATTAATCTAATATGAACTAAATGTATGTATTGTTATAAACATAAAAAATAGATAAAGGATGGATATGAGAATATGGGAATTTGTATTTCATTCTATATATTTCTCTAATTTACAAGTAGCATACTCCTATATATATATAGAGAGATTCAAGTCTTCATATTCTAATACATAAATAGGAAAAAGTAGTTACAAGAATATGAAAGATTAAAGAAGATGGAAGGTTAAAGGTCAAGAGAGACGAAAGGTTGAACATCCATTTAATAATATTCATAACACTCCCCCTTGGATGTTCATTGTATAAAGGATACGTCTCATTAAAAACTTTATTAGAAAAAACCCTGTGGGAAAAAAACTTAGTGAAGGAAAAAAAATACATAATCCTTTAATATATAGTATATCACAACCACACACACACACACACACACACACACACACATATATACACTACATTTGAGAAATTAATTTTCAACATTAGATTTCGTTGTTATAATGTATGTGTGTGAATTTACTCCCGCTCATGTAACCATCACTTAAGATCTTTGAAACAACGAAATCCAATGTTGAAAATTAATTTCTCAAATGTAGTAGTAATTGTTTGTTTCATAAAGCACCTAGAAATTGCAGTACCACCATATGTGAAAACATAACCAATTTGTGATCGAGCATTGTGAGGATCAGATAAGTACCCTGCATCTACAAAACCAACTAATTTTGTTTTAGATAGGTTAGGGAAAATAAACTCACATCTCTTGTACCTTGAAGATAACGAAAAAATGCTTAACCCCATTTCAATGTCTTCGGGTTGGACAAGAGCTAAATCTTGCTAATAAGTTGACAGCAAATGATATATCAAGTCATGTATGACTAGCAAGATATGTCAATGCACCAATAGCACTTAAATATGGTACTTCAGGACCAAGAAAATCTTCATCATTTTCTCGAGGATAGAAAAGGGTCTTTATTTACTTCAAGTGACCTAACAACCATTGGGGTACTCAAAGGATGTGCGTTATGCATGTAAAATCTTCTTAGGACTTTTTCTATATATGTTGTTTGATGCATAAGGATTTCATTCTTTAGCTGCTCAATCTGTAATCCTAACCCTAGACAAAATCTTGTTTTTCCAAAATCTTTCATTTCAAATTCTTTCTTTGAGCACTTCATTATCACTAAATTCTCTTCAGGAGTCTTAATAATATTTAAATCATCAACATACACAACAATTATAACAAAACCTAATCCAAACATCTTTAAAAAAATACATGGAAAAATGGGATCATTATTATAGTCGTCCCTCAATAAGTATTCACTAAGGCAATTATACCACATGCGTCCAGATTGTTTCAATCCATAAAGGGATCTGTTTAATTTGATTGAGTAATGTTCTCAAGAACCTGATCAATTAGTTGCTTCTAGCAGATTAAAATCTTCTGGGAGTTTCATGTAAATGTTATTATCAAGTGGCCATATAAATAGGCTGTAACTACATCCATTAGGCGTAAATCAAACCCTTCTCTTATTGCCAGACTAATCAAGAACCTAAAAGTAGTTGCATCCACCACAAGAGAGTATGTCTCTTCATAATCAATATCAGGTGTCTTGTGAACATTCTTGTTACAAGTCAATTCTATATATTATGATTAGTTTTTTTTTGGCTATTATACTAACATATACTCTCCTTAGCTTTACACCTTCTGGGTGTTTGGACTTTTTGTCCGAGATACATTTCATAAGTTATAATAGAAACATTTATTTATTTTTGATGACTTGTTCTCATCTCAATGCTTTCAAGTGCATTTTCATTCAAAATCCTCACTTTTCCATAATATTGAAGTGTTTTATGTATATTATCGTTGTCGGCAACAATTTCATTTTTTTTCAACTCCATCATATTTAGTTATGACATAACTAATTGAAATATCTCATTATATTCATAATTTCAGGTACTTGAACCTCTTCTGGGGTTTTATCAAAAGTTATGTCATGGGTCTCTTTATGAGTACCCATTTCTTTTTAGTATGTGACCATCTTCATTCTTTCTCCTGTCTTTTAATGATTTTTTGTTTTATGGAGTCGACTAGATTGTCGTGCTTCTAGCATGCTCAAGACTTATTATTTATCACATTGGCCTTCTGGTACATATAATTATTTGGAGCATTTTAACTAGTATATGGAATCTCTAAATGTCATCACTAAACATATCTAGCAAATAATTTTTATCCTTCAAACTTTGTGCACATAATATTAGTGAGTATCACACAAAAAATGATGACATAATTATTTAACTAATTTGTCTCCCTTTAATGTTGAGAAAATTTACAACGTGACAATACTTTTTTTTTTTCAAAATTATAAATATATATCCCTTCAATATCTAATGAAAATTCTAAAATTTCTCAACTTCATATTTGATGATCCATCTTAGTGCATGATGGAATATGAAATAGATATTGTACATCCAGATATTCTTAGATGGAATCTATTGACTTATAAATGAAAGTAAATTCTCAGGAGACAAATATTTCTTACATGTTGGCTTGATGCAAATAAAATTACATGTTTATTGTAAAGCAATTCTTATATTAATGGTTAAACAATTAAATGGAGGCATAGTTTTGCTAACCATTAAATATAACATATACAGGCAATAGACAACTTAAAATTATCTCAACTAAAACTACGAAAATCATGCTAGAGATATAATGCACCAGCGTTGTTAGCACAAATTGCATTCAATAAAGATTGTGCACAGTCAAAGTATTTCAAGAAATAGTATCGCAAACTTCGGGTTGCAATATTATTTGGTTATCATTGAAAAATGCAACCGACCTCTAACTTTAGCTGGTGTTAGATCAATATATTGTGCAAATAATTAGCATGATGAAAATTATTAAAATATAACTTCTAATTCATCAATAAAATCATATAAAATTGCATCAAATTATTTTGCATCAACATTGACTCGGGATGGTCTAACCAGTCATACCAACACTATGAACTTCTTTTCACTATCTCATTGTAATGTATTTCTTCTGGGAATATTTATAATACAAAAACATGAGTATCTCATGTGATTTCTATCCATGATTTTAATGTAAAACACATAAAACATTCCTTCAACATATATCTTCTTAATCTGAAAAATAATCTTATGTTTTACAAAATTTTGCATCTCAAGGAGGTAAAATATTAGCTCTTCAAAAGCTTTTTACAGTTTGATGCAATATCAGCTCTTCAGGAGCATGCAATCATTTTATTATATATCCTTAATGAATATTTAATTTATTCATATAAAAATAAAATGAATAGGTATATTAAACATAATAAATAATAAATTCATGTTCCTAATAAATCACTATGGTTAGATAATATATATTTTTATATATACTATAACACAATAAAATGCAAAATACTATAATATCAGATTAAAGTAACTTTACAACTATAAAGGTTTAAACATAAATATTTTCTAATCTTCACCTCAATTATGAAACTATCCAAACAAGGTGAATATCTCAAAATTCATGACAAGCATTTTTACTTCCAATGATCATACATCTTAATCAAAATCAAAATTAAACCAATCAATTCTATTTAAAATGAACTAATAAAAATAAAAACATTCATCTCCACATAAAAATCCCAATAACTAAATACGTGAAGATATTTAAAAATTCATAGAATTATGGATAGAGAATTATATAAATTAAACTTCTTAATAAAAATCAAATCAAATTTCAAAAGAAATTGATTAGATTAACTTAGATTACCATGGATGAGAAGTAGTGATTGTAAGCATTCTTTATAATGAAGAGAAAGAGATCATCCCCAAGCAAATATCAAGTAGATATTGATTCTAATGATTCTTAAATCAAACAATTCAATTTCAATGCTTGGGTCTCAACAAAACTTTTATACAAACTAAATACATATGAATCATCCTTGTATGCATAGTTAACTTTAGCATCATATTGAAAATTTTCATCTTTTTCCGAAAAAATTATCCTCCATTTCATCATTTTGGACAAAATTCATCTCAATATTATTTCCCTTTTTTTAATGGATGCTTTGATAAAAATTTACTAGATGCTTAAACATACGACAGGTATGTGATCAATGCATTTTCATACAACATTGGTAGTATGAATTTTCAATAACCTTCAAATATTTTTAACCTCCATTTCCTTGATTTTCCTTATTATTCTTTTTCTAGTGGTTAGAAGAATCACTATTATAACAACCTTGATAACAATTATTAGTATGTCTCCAATCACATCCTCAATTACAACGACAACCACGATTTCTATATTCTGATTTTTCATAGTTGTTATGCGTTATAACATTCACTTCAGGGAATGAAGTCTTTTTCACTAAAAGGCATGAGATCGTTCCAAAATACTTTTTAAAGCCTTTTTCACAATATTGCTGTTGCAGGAGCACATAAGATATTTCAATCATAGAAAGCTTTAGAGAGTATTATCGTTTTCTAATGGTAAAATCATTTTTTTTCAAATTATTACATCATTCAAGAATCAAGAGGATCTTTCACAGTTAAATGTTCCACACTTTTAATTCTTCATGTAGATGATAATCATTGAACTTTCACAAGGGTAACTTTCTCATAATTATTCGTGTCAAGTTATATATTCTAAGCTAACAACTAAAGCGATAAAGTACTATTATTCATGTCCATTCAAACTTAAGTATAAAAATATGATTATCTAGATTTACTAAAATCTTATGATAACTAAGGTCAACCTTACAATTTAATCAACATAACAATAGAATACTCCAAAAAAATGTTTTATGGAATATTAGCTAGAGACATCACATTATTTTATTTACTATAATCAAGGTTTCCATAGAAAATTTCATCCGCAAAGAAACAAATAGCCATAAGCTATGTCATATGCATTTGGATATATATATATAATGTACAAGTACATTTAACTTTTTTTTAAAAAAAATAAAATAATTTTTTTAAAAATGATTACTTTATTTTTAATCATGTCAATGACATAAGTTATGAAAAATATACATATTTAAGAAAGAATATTCAAGTTGTTGATACTTCAATTTTATTCAAAGTCTTAGATCATAAACAAGCATATCATAGAATATATAAAACATAAATTCATATTTAAATATAGAAAAAAAAATGAGCATCATAGTAACTTTTTTTTTTCATTAAGAATATTGAAATCTCAAAATCTTTCAATCACCCAGAAAAAATTCATATACCTTAACCTTGTTGCTTCAACAAGGATATTGTACGTCTAGATTACTTGTTCTCCAACAAAATATTGAATACTATTGAGCAAGCTCGTGCTGATAACGTGTTATAAACATAAATAATAGATAAATGATGGATATGAGAAAATGAGAATTTGTATTGCATTCTATATCTTTCTCTAATTTACAAGTAGCATACTCCTATATATAGGGAGATTCAACTCTTCACATTTTAATACATAAATAGGAAAAAGTAGTTACAAGAATATGAAAGATTAAAGAAGATGAAAGATTAAAGGTTAAGGGAGATGAAAGGTTGAACATCCATTTAATAATATTCATAACATGTATTTATTTATTTATTTAAATGTATACAATTGAATTAAAATCAAAATTTCAAATATACTTATGATACATAATTCAATTTTCTTGTGCAAAATTATATCAAATCAAAGTTTATTTATTAAATTATACATGAGGTCAAAGTTAATGTAATCTAATTATTTAATTACTAGTTAATTAATTAGGCAAAGTTATGCATTTAATTTATATAATAATAATTAATATTTGTAGATGTTTGAAAAAAATAGTGGTGAGGACAAACATACTTTACATACGTCTCATTCTAAAAAATGTATCCAAATTCCAAATGGCCCCCGTATCTTTGAATATGGGGTATGTTACGTTGCCAATTTATTTCACTACAAATATAATCAATCTTTTTGTACAAATCTCTACTCTCACAAATTTTTAAATCTAAAATTAATTAATAAATAAAAAGTAAAACCCACTTGGATATTTATTATTATTATTATTATTATTATTATTATTTTCGTAGTGGACAACTTTTTGTAGACACTCCCAGATAATCTCCATACATACATGGTACGATTTTTTTTTTAAATAGTAGTAGGAAATTGTTTGCAATTCTTTTTTTATTATTATTATAAATTATAGATTGTTATTAAAGGTTTTTTTATTAGATATTATATTATAAATACGAAATCAAAAGTGAATAACATATGAGAATAATAATATATAAATGAGGATATCCATGCTATGTTATTCTTATATTTATTACAAGTGTTTACTCGAAATTTCAAAGTCTATTTATGAATTTTTACCCTAACTCTTAATTTTTTTATTTAATTAATTAATTTGAATTTAAGTATAATTTCAAAAGGTCATCAATTTGAACTTGAAAATAATCTAAATTTAAAATGAATTGAAAAATTAATTCATTATAATGTTTAAAATTATCTATAATATAGATAATTTTTAAATAAGAGTGTAATATTTTTCAGCACACTCAAACTTATATTCTCTAGCAATAATAATATCGATATCAATCGAATTAAAACTTAATCGATTAAAATATTACATTATAATATTATACTGAAGGATGGATACGAATGGATGGACATCAAAATATTGAATCCCACCACATCCTATGTCTCCCTTTGATATCATTTTGACGCGTTTACGCAATGTGTTTTATACTTTGTAGGCCCCATTGCTTTATACGTAGCATTTGCCCTTTTTTGTCTTTTTCTATAGATGAGTTTTCTTTCAATGTCTTGAATAAAAACAAATTTGATTGAAATTGAAAATTGGTAATTTATTCTTAAAACAATAATAATGTTTTTTTGTCATTATATTAGTCGCTTGGCAGGGAATAAATCAGGAATATTCACTAAAAATATTTGTGTTAAAAAATTCTGATTAGATTATTAACTTTTATGTGAGTCGAAAATATAATTTTTTTCTTCTTCTTTTAATCAATGAATTAAAGGGGTTTAAATGATTTCTTAATGTTGTTTAGCTAATAATTGTAAAAAAATATCCGAAATTTTAGTTAAAATCATTTAGCTACTGAGATTAAACTCGTTAAAAAAAATTATAAACACCAAACTCAACTTCTTTATTATTATTATTTAAACAATTTCATTATACGCTCAATTCATTATCAATAGCAAATTCAAGATTGACAGGGGTCCCGACCTCCCCTAAAATAAAAAAATTCTATTTAGGTCTCTTAAATTTTAAAATTTTTAATGGTAAAATTGAATTTGCCCTCTTAAAATAATAAAAATTTGATTTAATTCTTTAAAAATTATAAATATGTAGGCCATTAAAATGGTAAAATTACTTGTCTACCATCGTTAAAATATACAATGTAATCTCAACCCTTTCAAAAATTATTTGATTTCGCCTCTGTTCATTATCGATTAAACTGGAACTTACATCCTTCTACATTAATAATAATATTTATATCAATCGAATTAAGACTCAATCGTTAAAACTCACCCGAAATCCATTTTTATAATGGGAGCCACTCGATCACAATTTAAACTAGTGGTTGGATAAACAGCAAAAATTAAATCAAAGGTCTCTCTGTTTGTGTTTTATTTTGGTTGGTTTTTCAAATAAAACACAATTTTGATTGTAAGTCGCAAGCAATGATATCATCCGTGGTGGTGGCAGTTAGATTGTAGGTGTTCATTGTTATGTTTTTTGTTTCATTATTTGGGGATTATCATTTGATGACTGCGTAAACCAACATTTATATCAATAATTATCTATCATTGTTAAGTGTACGTAATAGTAAGATATATTATATATTTTTTAAAAAATGTAAATTCAAACATTAAAGATAATATTATTAAAAGAAGTAATTATGAATCTCGAACATAAACTTTGAATGTAACATTGTTACCTATTAAAAATTACAGTCACAAATTACAAATATAAATTAAAAATTAAACATAAAAAATATAAAAAAAAAACAATAATTAAATTATAGTATATTTTCTAATTGAAATTATATCTAAGATAGATCTCGAATCAAATCAGAATAATTTTAACGAGAGCCCATACGATGAAATTTAAATTTGAATAAATCTAAACAAAATCTAAGCGTGATTTAGTGCCAACACTTCAATGGCAAATATATTATGAATTATAAATATGTTTTTTTCCTTAATGGTCCAACCATAAAATCGAAAAAAATAGGTATTTTTTTTAATAATATGTCGGTTGAATTTATTAGAAATTAAAATAGAGAAATATTCCAAATTAAATTAAAATGTAGTAGAAAAATAACAAAATGAAGAGAAACTAAAAAAACTAAAAAATAAAACATCAGACCAGCAAAACACGTCTAATGAGCTACAACGACAGGGATGAGATAAAACACTGGAAAAAGGAAGCAGGAAACAAAACTCATTGTCTCTATCCACCTACACGCTTAAGGATCGAAGTAGGAGTGATGAGCGAAACCAACAATCTTGCAATCTGCTTCGCAAAACAAATTCGACTGCATCGGCAAACAAACCACAAAAGGGGATCAAACTACTGAAAGACCACCGATAACCACAAATCAAAGCCAAGTGTTGTGAGAAAACTATCCACGAACGCAAATCTACCACAAAGATAGACAAAAAAATGCCATAAGACAGAAACGTGCTACAAGGCAGAGGAAAAGTGTCCCACAAAGGCAGATAAAAATTAGAAGAAAACCAAAATATAAAAAAAAATAAGAATTGAATATAAAAAAATTAAAGGGAAGAAATACCGACTGTTGACGACCAGCATTAAAACTGATGTTACTATCGACTAATCAAGAACGAAAGAAAGAAATAGAGTGGCACATAGAGAAAGTTTGAAAAACCCCAACTTTTTTTTTTTAAAAATAAGGTATCTTTTGATACAACATTAATAGTAAGATAGCATTAATGCTACATTTGATAGGAGTATTAATTATTTCATCACGTTTTGGTATATGACTTAGCTATAAATTAACTTTAATTAGTAATTTTTAGTCACTCACATGACTTGTTTTTGAAAAGAGAAAATTTTTTTTTTACTTATTTTGAAGAAGTTTTATTTTTTAAGAGCTTTTATTCATCATTATAATAAATTTGTACTAACTATTTTTTGTGTATGTTTAACTATTGTAATATATATATTAATGAACTTTTCCCCTAATTATTATACTATAATAACCAAACCAGACGTAAGAATTAAAAAAAAAAAAAAAACTAGCAATATCATTCACTCCCCAAATTTATAATGTGCCAAGAAGAATTTCATATAATTCTAATGGTGTAACTATTAAAAATGGTGGGATTTAAGTAGATTGGTCCAAGGGTTGATAGTCGGATCAGGTTTGGATGTGGATTTTTGCATCTAAGATCAATTTGATCCGACCCAAATTTAATTTAAATGATAAAAAAATTTAAATTTAATTTAATTATAAAATATATAAATTATAAATTATAATATAATTATAATATTTTTATTAATTTTTAACAGTGAAATGGTTTTTTTTAGAAAATCGATTTGACCTGAAAATAAGTCTAAACATGAAATTTTTTTGAATCAAATCTCGGCCGATCTTAAAGATAAGTCACTCTAAATAAGTTGGTTAAATTTAGTTTATTTATCCTCGTAAAATGTAATAAATTTTGGTTTACTTGAAAACTTTATTTCTTCGAATAAACTCATGCCACATAGATTGAGTATATATTTTCTTTTAGGTATCAGTGGCATTAAATAGAAATTAACCTTACGTTCATGACTTTTAGCCCAACATCATGGGTTTCATGGTTACTTTTAATGATAATGAAGCACTAGCTCCTTTGGTTGTTTGCAAATATTACGATATTTTGAATCTAGAATAATTGTACCTTTGACATTATTATATTTAATTATTAATTTTTTTCATAAAAATTATATTTTTATATTAATATTTTAATATAACAATAATATAATAATAATTTTAATCCTCAATATTTATATATTATACATAAAAAAAACAAAATTGCAAAAAAAAAAAAAAAAACAAACCCAAATAGCATCATGTGTAAAAATCGTTCAGGGTTAAAATTTTTTAGAATAAAAATTAAATTAATATAATTTATAAATTTTGAAGATTAAAATTGTTATTATATCAATTTTTAAAAGTCACCACAGTTCGTTAACAATGGAAAAAGATAAATTGAATAGTTAGTGAATATTTTATAAGTTTTTCACAATTTAGTGACAAAAACAAATCTGTTTACCCTTTTGATTAACAAGTGGTGCGGCATAATCAGAAGTGATGCCTAAACCTTAAAAATGACAATACGTTTAGATTTATTTCATTGTTTTTATATTTTCGAGCCAAACACACAAGTTGTCAGAACAAGAGGAGGAAAAAGAATACCCAGAAAATGAAAGTTTCACGAAAGACAAGGAAACTTCACCAATTTGTGAACAAAAATTAGCCAAAAGCAACAAAACTCATAGTACACGATATAACCAAGCCAATAGCAGTACTGAAAAATCATGTTCTTTTTTCTCCCCCAAATCCTCCAATCCCATTTATACAGATTTGCTTACAAGCCAATGGCAAAGGTTTGTTTTTCACTGAGGATGACAATAACTATGTAATGATAAAGAGATGTCAGCATGCTTTTTACGCCATAACCTGATGACCTTTTATCCTGTGTTGTCGGGTTCGGATTTGCATGGTGTATAAATACAGGATACGTCAAGGTTCAATGTATGCATTTTCAACAGATAATTTCTTAGAATAAAATCATTCTTTCAGATTAGTTTTCTGCTATTTCTCTATTATTCTCAGTATTTTACATGGTATCAGTCGCCTAAGATCCTAGGTGATTCTTGTTTCTACTGTGTCAATGGTTGATTCTACTGAGTCTACTACTGGTCCGGTTGCTCAGGCGATCCACCACCGACGAAGGGGCATGGTGAGTCTCTTCCAGTCGATGCTGATTTTTGTAAACAAAGAGTGATTCAGAGTTTTCCTCGTCGTGAGACGATCAAGTTGGACGAGGGTAACTATGTTTAGTGGCAGCAGCATGTTCAGCTCATCGTGGATGGTTATGACTTGTTTGGTTACTTGGATGGTTCGGTGACGGCTCCAACGAGGTTTTTTTCAAATGCATCTGGTGATTTAGTTTTAAATCCCGAATTCTCCTTGTTTCAACAGCAGGATAAGTTGTTGGCAGCATGGTTGTTGTCAACCATTAGTCGATCATTCCTCTCGTGCTTTATTGGCGTCAAGATGGCGAACGACATCTGGAGCATGGCGAATAGGATGTTCGCTGCGGTTACCGGCGTCAGGATCTGTCGGATCAAGCATGATCTACATACGATTAAAAAAGGTAATCTTATTGTTAAGGAGTATATTTCAAAGTTCGAAACACGTGTGCATTGATAGAGGCATCCGGTCATCAAATTCTTGAGTCAGAAATGGTTGAGGTCGTTCTTGCTGGTTAGTCACCGGATTTTGATGCGGTGTTGACCCTTGAGTCATGGTCGGCTGAGCCGCTGTCATTTTGTAAACTCGTTGATATCCTTCTTGAGTTTGAAAGTCGGCAGCAAAAGGTGGTGAAAACCAATTTTCAGGCGAATCTGGTGGATGCTGCACCAGATCTGGCTGCTGCTGGTTCGAATCGTACTAATAGGGGTGGATGTGTCTCGGATGGTCATGGGCGTGCTGGCAGAGGCAGATCTCAGTGTCAGATCTGTGGCAGGCAAGGACACTTAGCACAAAGATGCTATTACAGATTTGATCGTGATTTTGGGGAGGCTCCAGCGGTGCTAAAGGAGTTGCAAGGGCACTATATGCGTGAAGGGCGTGTCGTTCCTCGTACCGTGGGAATGGCGCTGGTCGTGCTTGGTTTGGTCAACGACGTGGTGGTTATAATGCGTCTGGTGAAGGAAATGTGTATTTTCCAACTGTGCAGGTGGCAGAAGCAGGATATGGTGCGCAACGACAAAGCTTTAGTGGTCAACGGTGTGGTGGTGTCACTGTTGACTGGAATGACGTGGACCAGCAACTTGGGTCAAATGGTCCCATTATTAATAATATGCATACGGGCTCACGGATGGAGTGGTGTGATCGCCCACCACTTGGGCCAATTGGGCCTCGATCTCAAGGTTATTTTTCTACCAAGCCCCATGCTCGGGTTGTCCATGATCCAAATTTAAATCAGGTTGGTGCGTACATCTCGGGTTTTTTGGATTCGTCTCCATATGATTTTGGGCCTACTTTTTCAGATGATAGTGAGGGGCGTGTTGCTGTGGCTAATGTTAGTAATACTTTCGGGTGTGAGGTAAATGTTGCTGAATTTGGAGTCGAATTGGGTGTTGGTGATGACCCGTATATTCCTATATCGGTGGCGAATACTAGTCCTGTTGCGTGGTATTTGGACTCGAGAGCAACGCATCATGTTTGCAATGATGCCTCGATTTTACGCGATACTGCATCTTACTCAGGTAACACTCCTCTTTTGATGGGTGATGGTACTCGTTCTCGAATTGCATCTGTCGGTAATGCTGTGTTTGATAGTTCTGTTAGACTGTTGCATTTGACTAATGTTTTATTTGTTCCTACTATTCGTAAAAACTTGTTGTCTGTGTCGTGGTTTTCTAGAGATAATGGTGTATATTTTGAGTTTCATTCCTTACACTGTTTAATTAAAGACGTTCGAACTCAGAAGATTTTGCTGTAGGGTCGCATGCTTGACGGGTTGTATAGGTTTTCACAAATTCCACAGAATAACATTCCTATGTCCAATGCTGTTGACTTAGATACAGGTACTAAATCTGGTGGTGATCTTGAGTTGTGGCATCGATGATTAGGCCACTCATCCATTCCTATAGTTCAAAATGTTTTACGCAGTTGTAATATTGTTATAAATAAAAAGTCTTTAGACTATGTTTGTGCTGCTTGTCAATTGGGTAAATCACATAAGTTGTCGTTTCCTACCTCCAATACTAAGTATACATTTCCTTTTGAGTTGGTTGTTTCTGATCTTTGGGGTTCTACGGTTATTGATTGCAGTGGGAATTGGTATTATGTGGCTTTCATTGATATGTACTCACCCTTTTCTTGGGTATATCTCATTCAAAAAAAGTCTCAAGCAGTCGATTGCTTCAACAAATTTCAATGCTTAATAAAAACTCAATTTAATGCTCATATTAAGCAATTTCAGAGTGATTGGGGTGGTGAGTATCGTTCGTTTAGTTCAGTTCTTACACAGCATGGTATTGTGCACTGGTTTACGTGTCCACACACGTAGAAGCAAAACGAGATTGCTGAGCTTAAACATCGACACATTGTAGAGGTAAGTCTCACACTTCTTGCTCAAGAGAAGTTACCAATGAGATATTGGGGTTTTCTGTTTTGTTATGCTGTACATGTGATAAATAGACTGCCTACATCAGTTTTACATAATAAATCTCCATTTTCTGTGTTGTTTGGGAAAGAACCAAAGTATGACTATTTTTGGGTGTTTGGGTGTTATTGTTTTCCTTATTTATGTCCGTTTAACAACCATAAGTTGGAATTTAGGTCCCAACCGTGTACGTTTCTTGGGTATAGTACTCAGCATAAGGGATATTTGTGTCTTACGCCAGACGACAAAATTATGGTTTCTTGTCATGTTGTCTTTGATGAACGGCATTTTTTGTTTGCTGAGGCTTTTGATCCTTCCTCAGTTGATACAATTGTAGCATCTGTTCCTTGCAAGCCTCGACATCGGTTTCTACTACTCAGGCTACTCCTATTTGTCATACTTCACCAGTACGAATATCTTCTGTGATTAATGCTACTGATCACAATAATGATTCGCCTAGTACTTTTTCAGTGAATTTAGGCTCTAATGCAGTATCCCCTTATAACTCAAGTTCACGATCTGCATGTTTACCATCTACCACACCTGAGTATGTTGTTTTTGTTGATAAGCCACCTCCTCCAGCTGGAAATACTCATCATATGGTGACTCGAGCTAAGGCAGGAATATTCAAACCTAAAGTTCTTACTGTTGAGGTTACTGATTGTGAACCTCATACAATTGATGAAGCTTTTGCGAATCCTGAATGGCGGTTGGCTGCACAAGCTGAATATAATGTGCTGATAAGGAATCAGATGTGGGAACTGTACCTTTGCCACCTAGTCGTAAGGCGATAGGGTGTAAATGGTTATTCAAAACAAAGAAGAATCCTGATGGTACATTTCTCGTCGAAAAGGTCGTCTTGTGGCAAAAGGGTGTTCTCAGGTTCCGGGTTATGATTTTCGAGAAACTTTTAGTCCCGTTGTCAAACCTGCAACCATTCGGACAATTTTGTCGATTGTTGTATCTCAAAAGTGGCCTGTGCGCCAAGTTGATGTTAACAATGCCTTTCTTAAGGAGATTTGTCTGAAGAAGTGTATATGCAACAACCTCTAGAATATGTTAAATATGAAGCTGATGGGCAATATTTAGTATGCCGATTAACCAAAGCGCTTTATGGGCTTCTTCAAGCACCTAGAGTGTGATTTGATAAACTTCGGTCTTTTCTTGTGTTAGTTGGTTTTGTTCGTGCTCGTTTTGATACGTCATTGTTTGTTCGTAAGAATAGTTCTTCTTATTTGTATGTGTTAGTTTATGTCGATGACATTATCATTACGGGAAATTTGCCAGCTGCTATTGATCAATTTGTTACTCAGTTGCATTCTGAGTTCTCTCTCAAGGATATGGGTGATCTTCACTATTTTCTGGGTATTGAGGTTACTCGTTTATCAGATGGCTCTCTACACTTGTGTCAACGCAAGTACATACTTGATATACTTGAGCAATGTGGTATGTTAAAAGCAAAAAGTGTTCATACTCCACTGATTGGGTCCTCCTGTTTGATGAAGTCAGTGGGTACACCTCTGACTGATCCTAGTTTGTTTCGTAGTCTTGCAGGTGCGTTGCAGTATGTGGTTCTTACAAGACCTGACATTACTTATTCTATCAATAGAAATTTTCAATTCAGGCATGCTCCTACGAATGAGCATTTTGTTGCTCTCAAGCGAATACTGCGATATTTGTGTAGTACTATCGACTATGGGTCTGTTATTTCTCCATCTTCACGTTTGTCGTTGGTTGGTTATGCGGATGCTTATTGGGGGTTGGATTCTGATGATAGGCGGTCTACTTCAAGTTATTGTGTTTATTTTGGGAATAGTTTGGTATCTTGGTGTTCTAAGAAGCAACAAGTGGTCTCTCGTTCCACTGCTGAGGCTTAGTATCGTGGTTTGGCAGCTGCTACTGTTGATGTTGCATGGTTGGTGTCGTTGTTGTCAGAACTGCATTTTCAGTCTGTTGATGTACCAACAATTTGGTGTGATAATTCGAGTGCTGTTGCTATTGCTGCGAATCCAGTTCAACACTCGAAGTTTAAGCATGTCGAATTGGATTTGTTTTTTTGTAAGGGAGAAGGTTAGTGCGGGTTCCTTGATTGTTGGTGAAGTACTTTCGTGTGACCAAGTTGCTGACATAATAATCAAACCGTTGTCTGCTTCTTTATTTTGCAAGTTTCGCAATTTTTTGAAAGTTTTAAAGTTTGGATAAGTAGGTGAATACTAATATAATATAATTAATCAGGTTAGTCTAGTCAACAAAGCTACTAACAGATTTCTATTAAGTTGTTAATGTTAGTTATTAGCTAAGTCAGTGTATAAATATAGGATACGTCAAGGTTCAATGTATGCATTTTCAGTAGATAATTTCTTAGAATAAAATCTCATTCTTTCAGATTAGTTTTCTGCTATTTCTCTATTATTCTCAGTATTTTACACATGGCAGGCAGAGACCCCCATGTGAGTGGCAGTTAACGACCCTAGCTTGACTATGTTTATCTTTCTACAAGACATTGGTTCAATCAAAGACCCGAAGAGTTAAGACAGTACATGAACTTGCTCATGGCTATCTGTTGCAGTTGTTTTTTTTCTTTCTTTTTGGACCATCGGATTCTAAACTTATTATTGTTTCAACGAAACTTTGTTGGTAAAAGTGCGGTACAAGTTCCTATACTATAGAGCGGAGTGCATTTTGGTCCTTGTACTCTTAAATTCAGCCCAAAGATCCTTAGAAAATTGAGTAAAATTGTGATTTTTATATAAGGATGAAGTAAAGGGGTAGGCAGCCTTTGGTAATAATAAATTATTTCATTTAAGTTTTTTTTTAACCTTTTTGATTAATGGAAAATTTTATTTTTGGCCTTTCTAAAAATTTAATAATTTAATTCAAGTAGGAAAAATAGCATTGGTCTTCCTAAAATTTTATAATTATATCTCAGCCCCTCTTGACTTCATCCCTATTTTCATCGCAATTGAAAAATAAGATAATTTTATGAGGTGGACTTAATTAAATGATATGGTATTAATTTAAATAATAATAATAATATCGTATTTGAACTGATTTGACATGTTTGAACCGTTGCATTTAACAGTTTTATTCAATTATTACAAAAAAATAATAACTTTAACTAATAAAGATATTTTTGCTCATTTTAAGAGTATAGAAAGCAAAATATATTTCATACTATAATAGTACAAGGGCGTGCACAACACTTTTACCAAACTTGGTGTGCTTTCTAACCAAATTAACAACGTAAAATTGACATGGTTTGTTTTGACTAAATTCCCGAGCAACCCATTTTCATATAAAAAATGAAAATGAAAGGTTCAACTCTAACTTAAATAAAGATCGCAATGCGTCGAGAAAAACCAGGTTCATTGTGAGCCCAGTGCGTAGAAAATCTTAATGCTTGTTGAAGTTGAAAAGGACCTAAAACCCCCAAAACACAAGCAAGCAAGGCACAAAAGCTGACACTGCAGAATGGAACGAAGACAACAAAAAGAAAGAGAATGAGGCAATCTTGACGCATATTGGGCTCCCAAGCGGAGTAGTCTAGAAAGGCAAGCATAGAAGGACTTCTTAGAACCCTTATCAGCTTTGGGAGACAAAACCCAAACTTGTACCAGTTGAGAAGTTCATTGACTTCACAATTTAAAGATCTTTTTTGAAAGGAGGTGGGCCTCTCCTAAAAAAAGCAATGTTTTTTTCAATTAAAAAAAAAAAGAAAAAAGAAAAGATTGACGAGTTTTCCTCTCCGTTGCAGAGGATAAAGATCTCTCTTGGAAAAAGTAAATCTATACAAAGCAATTACATAAAGAAAAAGAAACCAAGTACATAAAAGCGTAATACAATACAAACTAAATTGTCCTTCACATTGCTGTCACTACTAAAATCTCTACGTCAGTGTTTGAACTCCTTGGAATTTTGGGACGCAGATGCTTGTATGACTATAAAATAAACGAAAGTCGGGAGCCAAGAAACTATTTTTGTGAGAATGGTGTTGACTATTGCCCAGATCATCATGGGTCGTGGGTGATATTGTTGCCATCGAGTAATATTAAGACAGGCTTAGATAATGAAGCGGGAGGAGAAGAAAAAACAGGAACATTGGAGAGCACCAAAACTGATAGAAGAACCGGAAGCTCAAATCCTAAAATATTAATCAACCAAAACAGTAAATACCATAGAGGATTCATGATTGTTATACCAAATTGTCTTGATCCTAAACCCAAAAAGGATTCATCGTGTTTGTTGACTATGAGGGGAGGGGAAGAGTCATGTTTGAGATGGAGATACTGTGATCACCTTCATCTTGCCAAACACCTGCCGGTGGGCTTAAACATGATTGGTAGATTGTTGTTATAACCAGCGTCGTAACCACCAGTGTTGCATTGATCAGGTTCTCCCATAATTCATTCCTTGCACGAATCATCGTTGTACATGCTCTTTCAAGCCAACTAGTTTTTTTCTTGATGCGATTCATCTTGGCAGTGGTATCATCATCTTCGCCACTCACGTCCAAGCCTTGTCTTTTCACCTTTCTTTGATTTTTCCAGCTGTCAAACCTTCCGAGTTGTTAGCTTTTACATCTAACAACAGTTCAATTGCCTGCGTAGAAACAGCCATTAATATAATAAATTATCAAAGGAATACACGCAACTTATCACTATATTGCATATATATATGTATACCTGATGTTGTTGCTTTGTAGCTGCAATGTGCAGCACGGTGTTGTCATCCTCATCTCTCCAAGTCACAACCTTTTTTCACAAATCAAAGGCTCCTCTACGATGGTTCCTTTGAAGCCATCCAATCAAGAGATTCAAAGCTTCGATGTGGTGGTTTTTCGAAGCAAGATGTAACGCAGTCTCGTTTCGAACCGTCACATCTTCGATGCATTCAGGGCAAGCTTCAAGGAACTGGAATAAAAGATTAGAGTTCCTCACTGTGGCAGCACAATGGAATGCGGTCATCCCTTCCCTTCCTCTGACGCGAACCGGATCTTTATCGATCGATTTCCAACAGTCGAAGCATTAGCTTGGTGTGCCTATTTCTGAACTCCAAGTGCACGGGGCTAACCCATCTTGGTTCAGCTTCCGACCAATTGAAGGCTTCAAGTTCATCATCGATGAAAGGAATAAGGTCAATGCGGTCCAACTTGTACGGATCCTTTCCAATTAGAGCGTAAAAGGAAAATGAAAACTTTATTGATAGAAAGAAGGATCTATAGGCTACAGCAGATGAATGGCGAAGTCCCAGTAAAGCAAACAAATGTAGAACCATATTATAGCCAAAACCCACTAAAGCAAACACATGCGGAAGGCTCTAAAAAGGATACGAGCCAAGCATAGCCAATGGAGTTGACACAAATTATTTTGGTATCAACAAATATAATCTAAGTTATAAATATAATAAAATTATTTATTGTTACTCATTGCTAATAATATAGTCTATGAAATATTAATTTGAGCTATTTTTAAGAATTAATATAAATTGTTTGTAAAATTTAATTTGAATAGATAAATCATATTTAAATTATAGCTAATATAAATGAGAGTCAAATTTGTATTTGGACACTAAAAAAGTCAAAACTTAGAAATTTGAAGTTTTTTATTTGACTTTAAAAAAAAAAAGGGTTTTGAAAAGTTTATTTGGCTTTTAAAATAATAGTTGCTTTTTAACTTTAAATCATGAATTGGATAAAATACTTTATGTCCATGGTGCGAAGGGGAGCAGGAATATGTGGTGCATTTGTTTTTTAATTGTAAGTTTATTGAAGGATTTCGGAGAAGGGTCTTCAATTGGTGGGATGTCAACTGGATAGCGGTGAGTGATTTTTATGATTTTTACTCGTTATGCTGTAATGTGAAGTTGTTGGGTATGAGTAAATGGCCGTGGTTGATTGCTATAGCGGTTGCATGTTGGACGGTTTGGCTCTCAAGGAACGAGTTGATTTTTTATAGGAAGGTGATATCAATGGAAAGGTTGATTTTTCTGGTCAAGATGAGATATTTATTGTGGGTTAGACTTGCTTTCTACGAATGTATGGTTCATGAGAGTTTGTGGTGGTGCTCTACGAGACGAGAAAGGAGTTGCAAGAGCGGAATTTACGGGACCTTGTGTAGCAAAGGATGTCAATTCAACTGAGATCGAGGCTGTCATTACAGCTTTGGATGTCATTAGATCCACGGGAGGGAAGCCTTTTGGATCGATTATTGTGGAAGTTGGCTCAAGGGCAGTGTACAATCGGTTGAGGGTTAAGGAATTGAGGCCTTGGTCTCTACAGGCTAAGTTCTCTGATATTGACAAGAGGGTTGTCGAGGTAGGACGGGTTGCATTTTCTATAGTAGAACAGGCTGATAACGAGTTCGCAACAACTTCAGCAAGGGCTGGTATGAATTGTGGGGATTGCTTCAAAGTGTGGTGGTGATTTTTAGTTTAGAAAGTTGACTGGTTGGCTGTGTTTTTTCTTAAGATTTGTGTTCCCGAGACTTTTTCACTATGTGAAATTTCCGTCTTTGTTTTATTTTAAAACAGAACAGCTTGACTTTAGCCAAAAAAAAAAAAAAAAAAAAGATAAAAAATTCGTTTTAGACATCAATGATGAACAGGGTTTTATTAAGATTTATTTAATCTAAAAATTGATAATTTTCATTCTATGAACTTATCATCTTTTTAGGCAACATTCAAATTTAACTCCAGAATAATATCAATCTGCTGAAAAATTCCTGCACTTTGAATGAACGATACTTCTAAAACATTTCTGAAAGATCTTTTACAAAATGGAAAAAGAAAACCAATTAAAAAAAATAAAATTGTTGGTTTTTCTTTTCGTTGCAAAGGACAAAGATATCTATTGGGAAAAGTCTTATTTATTAAATTTATCCACATAATTTTTTTTTTTTTTACAGAAGAGAAATATATTAATCCAGAGAAAATGGAAAAAAGTAGATAATATAATATGTAAACTAGATTAACATTCGCAAGCGTTGAATGATTCCGACATTATTGTTATTGCGGAAAAGTGTGCGTATTAGTCTGATTTCCCGGTACTTTGGCTGCTTCGATAACCATAAGCTTCGAAAAACTAAGAGAACGGGGAGAATAATGGCTGTCCACATGACAACGAAGTTGAGGTTTGCCCAAAACGTGGAAGGAGATATTATTGTCATGCAGTTGAAGTAGGAGACGGATAGATAATAAAGCGGGATGAGAAGAATTCTAGGTACATTGGATAATAGCAAAACGGTTAGAAGAACCGGAAGCCCAAATGCTATGAAATTGAAAAACCAAAACCCTAAAAACAAGTTGGGATCCATGACTGCTGTTCCAGTTTTCCTTGTTTCTTCACCCAACACATACTTAAAACGATAGCTGGTGTAATTATCGTTAAAGAGTTTAAATTTAGTAGTAGTAGTAAGGTTTGAGGGGGTGGTGGGGATGATTGTGTTATCACCTTGCCAAAGACCTCTTGGTGGGCTTAAAGATGACTGGTAGATTGCTGTTATGACCAGCGTCGCTACAACCAGTGTTGCGTTGAGCATGTTCTCCGACAACCCATTCCTTGCACGAATCAACTTTACTAATGTTCTTTCAGACCTACTAGTTCTTTTCTTAATTCGCTCAATCTTGGCGGTGGTGGTATCATCGTCTTCGGCGCCACTCATGCTCAACCCTTGCCTTTCAACCTTTTCTATGATCTCTCGAGCTGTCAAGCCTTCCGAGTTCTTAGCTTTTGCATCTAACCCATAAAAGGAATCCAGCAACAGTTGTACTGCCTGCGTAGAACATTATAAACAGTCATTGATAAAATTATCAAAGGAATACACGCAACTTATCATTATATTGCATACATACCTGATGTTGTTCCTTTGTAGCTGCAATGTGCAACACAGTGTTGTCATCATCATCTCTCCAATTCACAACCTTTCTTTCCAAACCATTGCCTCCTCCACCACGGTTCTTTCGAAGCCATCCATGTAGGAGGCTAAAAGCGTCGGTGTGGTCGTTTTTCAGAGCAAGATGTAATGCAGTCTCGTTACGAATCGTCACATCCTCAACGCATTCAGGGCAAGTTTCAATGAAGTGGAGTAAAAGATTAGAGTTCCCCACTGCAGCTGCACAATGGAAAGGGGTCATCCCTTCCCTTCCTTTGACGCGAACCAGGTCTTTATCGGTCTTCAACAGTCGAAGCACTAGCTTAGTATGCCCCATTTTGAAGGCCAAGTGCATGGGGCTAAACCCATCTTGGTTCAGCTTCCGACCAAACGAAGGCTTCAAGTTCATCATCTCCATTGCCAACTTAATTTGGCCTTCATTTGCGGCCATGTGAAGTGGAGTATCGATGAAAGGAATCCGATCAATATGCTCCAACATGTACGGATCCTTTCGAATTAGAGCGTACAAGGCATCAATATTTCCTGTTTCAGCTACTTCTCTCAAGCTTGAATCCATGAGAAATTAGGAGAGTTGCAAAATAACTATCCTTATCTGAATTTAACTCAAATCTTACACGAAACTAATCCCTCAAGGGTATATTTATATTGAATATAAATAACGGATATTTTAAAGAATTATTAATTTTTTTTTTTTGACGACGGCTATAAAAATGGCCGCCTATCATAGACGTCAAAATCTTGAATCCCACTCCCCATTTCTCACTTTGATATAATTTGGACGCGTTTTCGCCATTTGTTTTAGGGCAAGTTGACCAGCTTCGCTTTCAAAAGTTTTACTCTGGAATTTGTATTTTTACTTATAGAAAATAAAATAGTTTTATTTATTTTAAATATTATAAATAAATAGATAATGTGCATGTCTCTCTCTTTTTCTCACTTTTTCGATCATTATGAAATGTGGAAATTTTATATCAAAATTTTATTAGATAAATATAGTATATTTAAATAAATATACAGACGGTTAATTCATATTTATTTGACCTCAAAAAGGGATAGCTGTGTCTTGACCCCATCCCCGAAGATTTTCTTTTGTTTATATTTATTTGACCGCCATGTGACATAGAAAAGATTCTAAAACCATGGGCTCCATTACTTTATGATTTATTATTTGGTAACATTATAAATGACAAAAAGAATACAAGCAATGTTTTTTTTTTGGGTAAATAATAAACATAGGCTAAGCCTAGAAAAAATAAAGCAGCTTAAGTATTAGGCAGAAGAGCTACGGGCACAACTGAGAATCATGTTGCAGCAAGGCCACCACCTCGTGTGGCGGTTCATCAAATAAGGAAAGCTGACCCACCAGACTATTGAATAACTTGGCCATTCGATCAGCCACAACATTAAAGGAGCAATGAATACATCTAAAGCGGATTGACCAGTCTTTCCAACAAAAACTGTTAATCTGTTGAATATTAGGTACCCTGCTGATCAAAGCAAGACCAAACAGCAAGATGCATATGAGATGGCTGTTGTCACATTCGAATTCCACCTCATTATACCCCTTGTCTCAAGCCAACTGCAGACCCTTCAACAACGTTGCAGCTTCAATTTGCAAAATATCTGCAGCACCAATCCTCCGATGAAAACCAAACAACAATCTTCTATTCGAGTCTCTTCCCACACCCCAATAGCTACTGTCAAGTTATCGCAAGAGAGGGAACCGTCTACGCTCACTTTAGTCCAATCCGCTTCAGGTTTTTGCCACTAATTACAAGAGATCCCCGTAGCAGACCACCTGTGACTAACACCATTCATTAGAAGGGATCTAGTCCATGCATAAGCCCTGGAAACAATCTCAACAGCAAGCCTATGTGATTGCATGAAAATTGTTTCATTTCTATTCTTCCATATTAACCACCCAGTAATCCCAAACAAGTACACCACTGCTACCAGCAACCTCAAACCTCCCACCATCATCCAAATTCCACAAAACCCACTCAGCCATAGGATAACTGAAAAAACGATCCCAAGCATCACGAGGGACAATTTTTTGTCAAACCAGTTTTGCACCGGGACAATCTCTAATCGCATGCAATGCAGACTCGATCACTACCCCACATAAATCACAATAGGGCATAGAGCACATACCTCACCTTGTTCGAACCTCATTAGTCAAGAGGCTATCTTGAAGGAGCAACCAAAGAAACATTCGCACAAATTGAGGAGCAATAACCTTCTAGACTTTCGGATGATTCCAAGCTACTCCCTGGCTCTGAACATTAAACACTTTTTATAGGTCTCGGCAATAGAAAACATACCAGTTGAGGACCATTTCCATTTAAGCCTATCAGAGCCAACACCCTTTATAGGTGTTGCATGAGCTACAGTATGAGAGACAATGGTCGATGACAAAACCGAGTGCATCCAACGAAAGTTCCAGCTATCATCCGCAAGAGTCGCATCCCAAACCCGAAGAGTTAGATCCAGTTCTCCTTGCCCGATATAATGAAACCGCAAAGGCCCAACCTCACCCGCCCAATCATCATCCTAAAAACTAATTGAGCAACTGTCATTAACTCCCCATGTTATCCCCGCCTTAACCTTATCCCATATCTAAGTAAGAGCCTGCCATAGATGAGAGGCATTCGCACGCTTAATATCAGCAGGGATAAAGGTCATTAACTTATACTTGTTTCGTAAAATCTGTACCCAAAAGGCGTCAGTGTTAACCAGAATATTGTAACCAATCTTTAAAAGAAATAACTGATTTTGAATTTGCAAACTTCGCAACCCCAAACCACCACTATCAATGGGAGAGCAGCAAACCTGCCAATTCACCAAGGAAGGCTTTCGGACAGGAGGAGACGCACCCCATAAGAACATTCGTGCCAACTTTTCAATCTCATTGTAAACTGTAATCAAAATCTTTGTCGTAGCCATGAAATAATTGGGTATGTACAACAACACAGATTTAACAAGAGTAAGACGACCAGCCAATGATAGCTTGCGAACGTCCCAACCAGATAACTTATTTCGGACCTTATCAATTAGGAATTGAAAAGTGTTAATTCCCTTTGCTTCAACCCGAAAGGAATGATCAAAACCCAATTTCTCAACCACCAAATCTGCCTTCTCCCCACTAATACGGGTCTCATAAAGGGCGACCAAATCCGGATCCAACTCTTTCCTGTATTCCTATAGAATTTTACTAAAACGATGATTCCCACGTCCCTGACAATTCCAGAAAAAACCAGTAAACAAAGGAATCATAAAAAATTCTAAACAGGAAGAGACCAAACCCCAACCATGATTTCAAGCGTCTATGCTCGAAGACCCAACCACCTCAGAAGAGTCGCCCAACATGGTAGCGTCTTGCTCCACTTCTTTGCAAAGACTCGACATGACATTTTTCATCGCACGAGCGATGGGCAGAAACTGTTCATCCCCCTTCCCAATCGACAACGGAACTTGACCAAAGTTTTCCCCAACGTCCATATCATCGGACGGAGCAAGAAAGACCACAATAGGAATTTTTCCAACGCAAGAAGAGTCTGTCCCATCCAAAACAGAATTGTTCCAATCCACCCCCTTCCCCGAAGCCACACGAACTGCTACATGCTTAGATTTGTCAAACCTGCTACCAACAGCAGTAAAGGTCATAGGCCTCTGATCCTTATCAGACAATTTCGGGCCCATTTTGGACCCATCACAAACGGATTCTTTAAATTAGACCCTGACCGAGCAACAATGCTAGATTTTAAAACATTAACTTTAATTTTCGGCCCAGTTGCTATAGTTATACCTTTCCTTTTATCTTTACCCAAATGTTTTCTCCCTCCATTAACTGCAAAATATCCTCCAACATCTTTCCCCATATCAAACGTCCCCCCGACTATCGCCTCCGAAGGATCCAGATTTATCGCCCCTAACGAAGCACCTGCATTATTGCTCAAGATTTCAAATCTAGAACCTCCAACCATGATGCCATCACCTCAATTAGCAAACTTGGCTGCCGGAACTTTGGAAGAACAAGGTTTCCTCCGTTCAACAATCATCTAAGAACCAAAAAGATCCTCACAAGAATTATCCCTCGATGCCCTACCTTCCTTACCCTTCTCAATATCTCGATTACCTGCCAGATCGTCTTGACGATTAATATGGGTGCAAAACTCACGGGCATGTTCGAAACGCTCACATCCAAAACAAACCAAGGGAAGGTCTTCGTACTCCACCCTTTGAGCCTTACCATCGATTAGAATTTTCGAAACCAGAGGCTTTTCCGTGTCTATAAACACCGCCAACCTCGCGAACTACCCTCTAGTCTTATTGTCAGTAGTACGATCAATCTTTGCCACCGAACCAATAACACCCCCAATGAAGTTCAGCAAACTCCTAGAATATAGTCCCTCAGAAAGACTCGGGAGTCTAACGCAAACCAGAAGTTCAGACGGCTGTTTTTCGGTGGTTGAGAAAGTCAATGACAAGGGTTGACCATAAGGTAGTGGCCAAAAATAGTCCAAGGCCCCCTGAAAGTGCATGCTGGTAATCCTCGTCTCCAAGAAATTTAACAGAAAAATAATCATTCTCCAAGTCAACTACCTGAAAGGGTTGATTTGTTTGCCAGAGAATTTTCAATCTATTAACAATGGAGGTATAAGACAGTTTCCGTCCAACCAACTTCACGATTGTCGTTCTTGACATGCGTTTCGCAATAAACTGATAGAATCTATCTGAGAAAATAACGGACGGAACACCATCTTCCGTAACTGTAATAGCATCATCCTCTCGCAAGTCGAAATCCTCATCCGTCAGTAAAGACTCATCCACACCCGTCGATCCTAACAGCTTCTCTTTCCACGAAACCTTTGAAGATTCCTCCAGAACCACCTTAACTCCCTGATCATTCACCACAAGATCAACTAAGTCCGAAGATCCCTCAAACCTGCACCGAACCTTCTTCGTTGCCCTACCAATGGTCCCATCACCAGGCTTCACACTGCCACCGGGGACAGAGAGCATTTTTACATCAAAATATACTTTTTTATTGAAATAAATAAAATCTATTCCGACAATAAAATTACCAATACAAGCAATGTTTAAATGTTGAAAGCGCTTTTAAATTATACATATTTTTTAATGTCTCTCACAATCCTTGATAAGAAAACTAAATCGCATTGATAATGTTCAAGAATTAGATTACAAATGAAAAGCTTGTATATATATATATATATTAAATTCTATATATAATTTAATGAGATTTGAATGTTTAATCGTTTAATTAACGTTCAAGTCTAAATAAAATATTAAATTCATCAACCCAATCCATTAAATTAATTGAATGGTGGAGAAAAAGAAGAAATTTAACTGATTTAATCTTGGATATGATTTTTTATCCCAAAACTTAGTTTCTTGTATTTAGGAAAAATGATAGTAGGTAAGTTTAGTTAATATTTTAAGTATGATTAATTTTAAAATATTTTAATTTGTTAGTTAATTTGATTATTTTAAGTTTTTTGTTTTCTTTAATTTAATTTTTAATTGATTTGTTATTTAATGTTGTTATAGTTGGTGAGTAAATTAAGAGGAGAAGAAGAAATGTAAGCTTGTTATTATGTTATTATTAATTTACTTTAATTTAATTTTGCTAGTTAGTAATTTAATTTTGTTGTTAGTAGTAGTAAGTAAAAAATATTGTTCATATTTATTGATTTGAAATTTAATAATGTTTTAATTTTGTTAGTTAGTAACTTTATTATACAAGTCATAAGATTGTTTAATAAAATGTGAAAGAAAACTATTACAAGTGTTTAATAAAATTAACAATAATCTATTTTTAAGTTATAATTAAAATTAGTTACAATTATGAAATTAAAAAATTTATTATTTTATAAAAATAAGAGAGTTTTAATAATTCACAAAAAATTAAACTTGGCTAATTAATTTTCAAAATATAATATACAAAATAATTAATTATCAAAATAATATCCCCATCATATTATTGACCAAAATATAATATAAAAAATAATTAATTATCAAAATAATATCCACATCATATTATTGACCAAAATATAATATAAAAAATAATTAATTATCAAAATAATATCCCCATCATATTATTTACCAAAATGGTACAAAATAAATTATTTTGTACCATTTTAGTAAATAATGGTGTGTGGATACTATTTTGGTTTATAAATATATATTTTGTACAATTTTAGTAAATAACACATTTTGGTATTTAATTATTATTTTTGTATTATATTGGTAAACTTATGTATTGAACTAATTGATAATTTTTTTTCAAGTTACAGAATGACTTCATTAATTAACTCGGAACGTCCTCACATAGCCAAATCAGTGAATGCAGATACACACCAAGGCAATATGAATGTAAAAAAATAATTATTTGTTCATTATGTCATTCACGATATTATTATTTGTTTACAAAATTAATTTTGGTTATACTAACTATTTTTGTAAATTAACAGGAAGAGCTCGCGTATCGTTCATTGAGGGGTCGTGCACAGGGCCTTAAATTCCCCCCTCATGAACGTCTGCTTCCGTACTTGCGGGATGCCGGATTTGCGTCTGCAGCATTGATCCAAAAATTTGAGTTAAGATATGATTTAATCAGTGCATTGGTGGAGCGTTGGCGCCCGGAGACCCACACATTTCATCTGCCTTGTGGGGAGTGCACTGTGACATTGGAGGATGTTGCGGTCCAACTAAGGCTACCAATCAATGGTGTACCAGTCACCGGTGTTAATTCGTTTTAAGAGCCAGCAACGATGTGCATCCAATTACTAGGTCGCTCACCTAGTAATAACAATGACTTCACGTCGTTGTTATTTACATGGTTGAAGAGCAATTTTCAGCACTTACCCGAACACGCAATTGAAATGGAGGTTTCTTGGGCCGTTCGAGCCTATATTTTGCTAATGATAGGGGGCATACTCATGCCGGACGCAAATAACAATAAGATCCACTTGATGTATTTGCCTTTGCTAAGAGATTTGCGAAAGATTCATGAATATAGTTGGGGATCTGCGGTGCTTGCCATGCTATACCGAGAACTTTGTCGCGTCACAAACCCTTCTTCCCGGGATATAGGTGGATGCCTAGTGCTATTGCAATCTTGGGCACTATATCGGATGCCATTCTTGGCATCCGTTAGGCACCAAACATATGTTTTTCCACTCGTTAACAGGTGATTACCATATACCCTAAATTTTAATAATTTGACATATTTTATTAATTATATTAATCTAACAAGTTATTTTTTGTTTTCTTAGATGGAAAACAAAACCGGGGATCGGGAGGCAGTACACAGTTCCCATGTATCGTTTGATGCTAGAGCAATATGCTGGGGAAGGGGTATGTTATTCATTAACATGTTAAATTATATTACTTGACTCGTGTTAATATGGTTGCATGTTAGTAAATTATATTACTTTAATCTTATTAATATTTTGACATGTTATTAATTGTGCAGTTCATCTGGACCCCATATATACAGCCAAAAATTACCGCTATTATTCCCGCCTCAACATTCCTCCACTCAGACCAATGGTGCATTAACGCACCGATAATCAATTTTCAAACAGTGGAGTGGTATGCCGAGGATCGAGTACTCCGACAGTTTGGTTGAAACAGCCTATCCCGCAGTCGCCATTCCAATTAGGGTCTATCCATGGGATGGATAAGAAGGGAAAAGCAAATTGTGATTGGGGGAGTATGCATGGACAATATGTTTATGTGTGGAACAACCGAATGACTCGAGTACCTCCGATGGAGTACACTCCGGATTTACAGCCATCGGTGCAGTACATGCAATGGTTCATTGAGTTTGGCCAACCATATTTGATTGGTGCTTCATCGACGATAATTCCCCCATACATGTCTCGACAAGATCGCCCCTATCATGTAGCTCCTGCCCCAGAGCCACAGCCAGTGCCAGAGCAACAAGAAGAGGAGGATGAAGAGGCATTGAATGACGATGATTCTTATCGTCCTAATTTTGCGGGATCATCACATATGCATAGCTCATCAAGCTAAGGATATCAGCCTCAGTTTGACGAGCCACCGCAATGCTCAAGCCAAGGATATCAGCCTCAATTTGACGAGCCACCGCAATGCTCAAGCCAAGGATATCAGCCTCAATTTGACGAGCCACCGCAATACTATAAGGAAGGATATCAGGCTGAGTTTGACGAGGCATCGCGATACACTATTCCTCCCGGGCAATACTCTACTCCTCCGGTGTAAATGGACCCTAATGATGGTGATGAACTTGACGAGCAACCTCGACGTAGACGCCGACCACCACGAAGATATACCCCGAGAACCACACCATCTAATCATGGATACTAGGGTTGTATCTAATAGTGTTTAAATTTGACTGTTGATGAATTATAATGATGAATTTTTCCTCTATAATGTACATATATTTTAACATATTTGATCATTTATTTAAATTTCATAACATTAAACCTGTTACTTGAAACCCTAAACCGTAAAGTTGAAAGGGTTAAGGACTTAAAGCGTAATTTTACCATTTTTATTAAGTGAGATATTTTTGAAGAAAAGTGTAAAGAATTTGAGAGATGAAAAATTGGAAGATATATAATTTTTATGCTAAAATGATATTTTAGTCTAATTTCAGAAATATCAAACGAATTATAATTTTGAATTCTTTACCTCAAGATATAAATAATTTAGTGACTGGGACGCAAGTGGACAACATTGAAAATTAATGTAAAAATAAAATTAAGAGGTATATGATGATGAACCGGGTTTAGGCCCTACTTGATCCAGATGACTGCCCAATATGATAGGTTTGTTCAGGGCAATTACGTCGAGTATGCCCAGCTAGCCTACACAGTCCACACAGTTTGCCCCCGTCTGTTTTCTCCATAATGTCTATTTCGTTGCGGATTCTGGTGATATGAGGACGACCTTTTGGATTCCTCCGTAAACCTTTGTTCGGGATAAGCTCAAAAGTCATCGGAGGTACCTCCCATGTGGACAAGTCAGGCAGGACGGGGAACTCATTTTCCCAAATACGTAACGTACGATGGAAAGTGTAAACGGGGTCGATGAACTGTTCAACATTGAGTGACACTTTAGCACAAGCTGCAACGACATGCGCACAGGGATAACGAAGTGTATCGAACCTCCTGCAATCGTAGTGTCTGTTTTGGAGATCAATCCCGTATGACCTAGGTGGGATACCAGGTCGACGACCAATAGTCTTAGTAACTTGAAATCGTTGAAACTGTCGTGAATATATTTCAACGTTCATTGTCCTCGCACTCTGACGGTTTGTATCTATTGCATTCCTGACAGCTTCGACAAATACGTGACCAGCGTTCATCTGATCGATTTGTCGCGTTCCCATTACTGGCATCAAGGTAGCTAGCCAATAGAACGTAGCGGAGAACACGGATGAAATCGAAAGATGTCGTATTCTCTTGAACACGCCGTTAATCGATTCTACCAGGTTGGTCGTTATTTGACCATATCGATACCCCTGATCAAAACTTTGAGACCATTGCCACGGCTCCATGGTACCCAACCACTCGCGTAGAGGCTTGTTCGTTTGACCTTCCATGTCACTCTCAAGTTTGGTCATTCTTTGCCGGAATCGGTGTGGCTCTAGCTCGTACGCTGTTGTAATATTAAGAAAACATAAGTTACAATCTAAAATTAAAACCTTAAAAATATAATTTGAAACTTCATTTTTTTACCCATTTTCACAAGTTGTCTCCACCAGTCTGCATTCTTATATTCTCGTTGGAAGTTAGCCGCAATGTGTCGGCTGCTGTAAACCAATTTCCATGGTACATCAGTACGCCTAATGGCCGCAAAAATACCCTTCGCTCTATCAGAGATGATGCAAATATTATCGTTATGAATCACATGCATCCGCAGGTTTCTCAAGAAAAATTCCCAAGATTCCATGTCTTCTTTGTCCACAATAGCGAATGCTATTGGGAGCACGTTTTGATTCCCGTCTTGAGCCACCGCAATTAGTAAGATCTGCGTATATTTCCCGTATAACCACGTTCCATCTACCTGGACAAATAGCTTGCAGTGAGGAAATGCTCGAACGTAGGGATCAAACATCCAAAATATATACTAAAAAATTCTTCTTCCCGATTGCATGTTGTTATCTGAGCCATAATAAGGTCGTGTCACCAACTCAATCGTAGTCCCAGGTACGTACTGTCGCATTGCGGCTATCCATCTTTGCAGCTCATTGTATGATGCATCTCAATCACCAAACAATTGTTCCATTGCCATCTGTTTCGCAATCCATGCTTTTCGATATGAAACCCGATAATGGAATCGTGATTGCATGTCCACAATCAATGTAGAAACCTTGATGGTCGGGTCGTCCTTAACCATTGGCATGATATGTGTGCAGATGATTCTAGAATCAAGTTTCCGGTGATCTTCTGACAAACGTGTTGAACTGCATGTGTGAGGCCCATCAATTTTTCTTATCTCCCACATCTGCGATTTCTGGATAAATGCAGCTCGCACCCGTCACTTGCAACCTTCCGTCGACTTCCAGCACTCTCCAATATATAATGTCGGTTTAGACACTGCGACTTTGTAGTCTATCGACACATTCATGCTATATCGCTTAATAGCAAATATGCATTCTTCCTTGGATTCAAATTTTTGGCCCACAAACAACTCTTCACAATCTGCTGCGACGGCCAATCGATGAGCAGGTACTATTTCAGGGTATTTCGCAAACTCGGCATGTGTCGCATCGGGGTTTATAAGCGACATGTGTGCCCCAGGAGGATTATTGTGCATCACAATATGTGTAACTGGATTTTCGACTGGATTTTCATCGCCATTCGCCCCTTCTTCGTCAATATCATCTGGGACCTCATCCACATCCGGATCACTATCAATATTGACTTCATTATCAGAAGGAATACTACTATCATATCCACCATCTTGATCTGCATCATTCTCGGGTGCAGCAGCCATACACGGAGTTGAATCTTCATTTTGTACAGGTTCCACATCAACTAACTCAGCAAACAATTGAACCGGTGCATTTGGGTCACTTTGATTCGAACAATAAAGAGCGATCATTGTCTCCACGTCTTCGTCGTCTACAAGTTCCATCTCGGTGAATTTGATGGGATCTATCGAAACTGGAAACTTGTAGAAAAGTTTTGAGATCCTTCTTCCACAACGTCTAAAAATTTTTGCACTAATCATTGCTTTCATATCATCAACCGAGATATTTCGACTAAATCTCATTCCTATTTGTTCCCGACAATCAAATATACATCCAATCGATGTTCTTGAAATTACTCCATCAAAATAAATGCATACAAAAAATTGATTATCCATCTTCAATAAATCTGTTAAAAATTAAATAAAATTTATTAAATAAAATATGATTTTATCCATTTATATCATACTCAAATAAAATTAAAATTAAACACATTATCTTTCTTTCCTTCTTCTTTCTTTCCTCTCCTTCTTCCTTTCTTTATTTCTTTCCTTTCTTTCTTTCCCATTTATTTGCTTCCCTCACTCTTATTTTATAACAAAAATTTTATTTCATTTAATTTTTATCACAAACACTAAAAATTCTCAACCACCCAAATTTATTTTCACAAATAAAATAAAATAAACACACACACACGACACAATGGGGTGCTGCCAAGTGGCAAAACACCCCTGAGTGCCGCCACTTGATACTCCTCCATTGGTGCCGCCACTTTGTGTTCCTCCACTGGGTGTCAGGTATTTTTTTGTCGTATTTTTCTCGTATTTTTTTGAAAAAAATCCCTGAATCCCTCCACTAATAAAATAATATTTTTTTATTTTTAAATATATAAAAAAATAAAAAAAACACGTGTCAAAAAAACCCCTTAGTGTCGTCATTTAAAGTTCCTCCACTTAACTAAACATACCATTCTGACAAATAATAATTTGGGGATATCATTTTGGTTATTAATTTATTTTTTTGTATTATTTAAGTAAAAAAAGCCGTTTCTTGTATTTAGGAAAAATGATAGTAGGTGTGGATTTGGTGTTGCTCTTATGTAGATTATTATTATTCATTGTTTTCCCGTTACATCACAAGTAGGCCACAAATGCTATTTCAGAACATTGATTGTACAAGTCAGAGGGGTTGCATTCTTTCATACGGAAAGGCTGAGCAGAAAGGGAATGACATGGCATTTGGGTTGGCAGTGGCAGGGGTGCGCAGAGTTGAGACTTTCAAAGTTTGGTGGTGATGTTTCAGCGGTGTTGAAAGCTGTTTTTTTAGATCGCTGTTTTTGTTTAATTATGTTGTTTTAGACTAGAGTTGGGAGTATTTTGATTTCTATAGTCTGTTCTCAAGTTTGAGCATTTGGCTCAAGAGCTTGCTGTAATATGCAGTTATGTTTTTGTCCTGGTTAGGCTTGGTTATTTTCCAAAGCCTTAGACTCTGTAAGTGTATGACTGAGCAGAAAAAAAAAGGGTACCCACCGTTTCTTCATCAAGTAGCCTTATTTTACTGCTCAAAACATCTTCCTTTACACGCCGGCTTAAGTGTGGTACCACGGTTTTAGATTCTATTCTCCTTCCAATGATAGCACCCCTCGCATTGCACCAATCAATTCCAAGGTCAACGGGATCAGCCGATTGGCGACTTGGATATCTTCTCTTCTGGACATATTCTCATATGTTAGGTTAGGTTTTGCACGTGATCTATCCCACAGTCAATTGACTGTTTGAGTGTTGATTTGCACCAAAAAGTCAAACCAATTATATTCAGTCGCAGCAAGCAAGTTGTTGAACTACTTCCTCCTCGAAAAGACCAAGCAAGCATGTATTGGAATGTCGTAACCAAACCACGCTAATCTTTCATCTCTGTCGTCCACCGTTCAACTTCCTCAAACATCTCCCCATTCTTTGGCTTCCAATTCATTCAAATCGTTACCCCATCATCTTTTGACTCCAGTATTTATCCCCCCATAACTCCACAGTAGCATGTTTTTCTCATTCTCTCCATCAATGGCTCCCTCTACTACTTTATTCTCCTCTTTTCTGGAACTTCATCATATCTTCCAACTTTAATGGGTCACACATCTTCGTTCCACCATTCGTTGTGTGCTGTCTGACCTCTCTCTCCCATAGGTTTGAACTTCTCCATCTATGATTAGAGAACCACCTTCCGTGTAAACATCCAAAAAGCTTCTCAAGTGGTTACAAAGACACACCTCCAAGATCTCACCTCTTGCAATGTCAAAATCATACATGGATTGAAATTAGGCACAAATAGAGATGTTAAACCGATTCAGTTTTTAAGTTCAGTCAATCAGATAATAATTAAGATGATTGTTCTTTGCACACACCCTTTAATTATATTAATTAAAGACATATGGTAACGTTATAATATTGCTATCAAGGATAGCATTTGCGCCTGGCGATCTTTTTTGAATACCAACATGATACTTCCCAATTGATTTTAATCAATACTATCCACTGAGAGGAAGGAAGGGTCAACAAAGGTGCACCCCCATCCAAAGTCATTAGCATATTAATAAATTGGGTCATCACTTAATGCCAAAGGACAAGGACTCCCACAACTCTATGGTGTGGCAAGAAGCTTGATGTAGAATATTTTTGTTTGTTATATATTTTTAGAGACATGAAGTATCCAAAAGAATTCAAATGCAAAAAAGTGATGATGAAGTTCTCCTTGGGAATTCAAACTGAAGCAAGGCCTGTATATAGGGTCTACAATAAGTGTCTAAAGAAGATCATAGAGACAACTAGTGCGGTAGTACAAGATGAAACAACTCAACAGGATTCATCATTACGTTTATACACTTTTGGGGTTTTCCAAATAGTTAAGAAAATACAGGCATAGAAAAGGGTATATTTGAAAGATACAAAACAATATATCATTTCCTTTGATTAATCCTTTCCTTTCCTTTACTCATTTTAGATATCCAAGCAAACCAACATAATTTCCTTTCCTTTCCTTTCCTTTACCACGCACATAGGACTAAGCAAAGAATGAAATAAAGAGATTCTTTAAATTACCTAATATTACTTTTACTTTTTTTAATTAATCCTCTTTTTAATGATAGAATACAACCCTCAGCAAATAATGAAATGATTTTCATGTTTTTATCTTTGCTAATATTATTTTATTTTTTCATTTTTAAAACAGAAAGCGATCCTTAAACAAATTAAGAGTTCCATCAATGATTTTCCATTCTTTATCTTACCTAATCTTAATTTTTTTTTTTCATTTTAAACACACAAACAAAGAGTTTCGCTAATAAATCTCCATTCTTTAATCAGCTAAGTTAAACTTTCAATGTAGTGGATTTGAAAGAGAGAATTACGAAAAGCTATAAGAAATATGGCTTTTCACAATGAAGTTTTCCAACCACGACATTTTTTTTAATTAAGACGATGCAAAAAAAAGTTGGTATAAATATCGCGATGTTTCCGAAAAAATCGTCTTTAGCACAATTAGCATAGGTGTTGCAACACTTTTGAAAAAGTGTTGGCATAAGTCAACATAAGCTTACCTTTATTAAATAGTTGACAAAGATTTAGTCAAGGTCGACCTTTAAAAAGATTGGGATAAACTCGTCTAGGATAACCTTAAAAAGGTTGAGATAGATATGTCTAAAGCAACTTTAAAAAGGTTAAAATAGACATTGTCTAAGACAACTTTTTAAAAAAAATTAAGATAGAGCCGTCTAAGACAACATTATAAAGGTTAGGATTGACCCATCTAAGGCAACCTTAAAAATGTTAGAATAGACATTATTTAAGGTAAACCTTTAAAAAATGTTAGGATAGACCCGTCTAAGGCAACCTTAAAAAGGCTAGGATAAACCTTGTCTAAGATAACCTTAAAAATAATGGGATAGACCCGTCTAAGACAACCTTAAAAAGGTTGGGATAGATCTTGTTTTTAAGTTTATAATACTTTATATTATGTAATTTAGAACATGTCGAAACGTTTTTGAAACGCATCCCAACTTTTATATTTTTTTTAAAATCGAAAATGAGAGTCGCATCAATCTTTTATTCAATGTGATTGGATCACCACAAAACGTTAAAATCTGTTTTAAAAATTATTTTTGTCTTCGAAAATCCAGAAAACGAGTTCGAGAGTCGGTTACGTATAAGGAAGGATTAGCACCCTTACACGCCCAAGATTGGTACCATATCGATTACTTTCGAGTCTTTGTGTGTTAAACTTTGAAATCTCAAACAAAGTTTAAAATATTATCTTTTTACACATAATTCATTCCACATGATTTTTTAAAATTAGATTTGAGGGAAAGTACCCGTGTGTTTCGAATTTCTCGAAAAATTGAAGTTGTGTCCAACACGTTAGGGCACAACGTTCTCGAAATCTCAAAATTAAGGGTCATTTGAAAAGTTTGAAAGAGTATATTTGATTGTGCATATTATACGAAAAATCACACCCAGCACGTTAGGGCACGATTTTCCAAGATTTTCACATGAAAAGAATATTGTCTCGGTTTTAAATATTTATTTGTATGTGAAAATTTTGAAAATGAACGTGTAAATTAAATATGAATGGGCAGTTAGTAGCAAAAATAACACGAAACAAAATAATTAAGTAGATGAATAAATGCACAAAAATTAAACATAAAATTAATAGAATACAAAATACGAAAGAATGATAATTAAATTCTATGTATGAACATTGAAGAGAAAAAAAAAAAACAAAACAAAACAAACGAGGTCAAAATGGAGTTTCGGAGAACTCGGGATGAAAATGAAATTTTGGAAAAGATCGAGGGTCAATGTAATTTTGGAAAAGTTTAGGAGTCAAAATGTAATTTTGGAAAAGTTTGGGGGTTAAAATTTAATTTTGGAAAAGTTTGGGGTCAAAATATAATTTTGGAAAAGTTTGAGGTTAAAATTTAATTTTTGGAAAGTTTAGGGACAAAATGCAATTTTACAAAAGTTTGAGGACCTCTTGAGTAATAAATCCAAAAAAGGTGACACATGGTAGCTTCTCAAGCATTCAAAAGTGAAAGGATCAAATTGAAAATGTTTAAAATTACTAGGCAAATTTAAAATAAATCAAAATTTGAATTAAGGATGAAATTGAAACAAAATAAAGAAAAGGAAGGATCAATTGCAAAAATAAACCAAAAAAAGATACGTGACAGCTTTCTAGACTTAAAAAAGGTTTGGGGACTGAATTGAAAATAAAATGAAATTAATGAGCAATTTTAAAATAAATTAAAAAATGTGAAAGGATGAAATTGAAGCAGGGTGTAACGTGGAAGGACCAAGGGATAAATATCTCATTGTTTTTTAAAAAAATCAACCATGGAGCATTAAAACGACGTAGTTTTGGAGTGTTTAAGTTACTCCCAAAACTACGTCGTTTTGGGAGGTTATATATACCCCTTTTAACATTTTTTTCTTTTATTTTTTCATCTCTATCTCCGAAAAAACACAAAAAAAACCTCTCAACTCTCTCTCCCTTCTCTCTTCCTTCCTTTTTTTTTTTGCTTCTCCAACCGTCGGCCACCACCGATCGTTGCCATCCCCGTCGCCGTCCGCCCAGGTGACCAGAAAAATACCATAAAGACACCATCTTTCTTCTTTTTTTGCCCCGATTCCAAATCTAGAGTCAAAAATCCCCAAATCCGACTCCAAAGCTTCGAAAAGTAAGGTAAAGTTCGAATCTTTGGGTTTTCTTTTTTCTTTTAAAAGTAGATTTTTTATTTCATTTTTTATTTCTAAAAACAAGAAATAAAAATTTTAAAACTTTTTGTTTTATCCCTCTTTATTTTTCAAACTAAAAAAAATAAAAATAAAATAAAAGTATATGTATATATGTATACAAAAAAAAATAAGTTTGCTTGTTATTTTCTGAGATTTGGTTGTTTATCCTTGTGATTTTCGAAATAGAAAAATAAAGTAAAAATGTGCAAGAGTAGATCTACCTTTCAAATGCCCTTTTGATTGTTTTTCAATGCTCCTTTTTTGTATTTTTCGTGGGTAAAAATAATTATTCCCCCCATTACAGATCTGATTGGGGCTCTTTATAGCTCGAAATTTTACATAAACTACTGTTCTTTTGCTGCTATTTTTCTTCTTGTTGTTTGTATGCCTTCAATGGTGGCAGTCATGGTAACAAAGGTTGCCATTTCGATACAAAGGGGGGCAAAAGAACAAGCCTCGGGGCGTGAGTGCCTTGGTCTATGTGCCAACTGATATGGCATGGAAGGAGTGGTGGCAGAAGCTTGAGAAACTAGGGTTTCACCATTTTTTGTGAATTGGGTTTGTTGGGTCATGCTTGTGTTTGGGTTATGTAAAGCGGTTTGGGTAGCTTTGGGATTTTTTGTAAATGGATTTTGTATTATGAACATTAAAATGGATTTTAATTATTTTATTTTATTCGGTTTTTTATTTTTCAAGCCCGAATAAAATTGGGCCTCTACAGAACACATTAAAAAAATAAACCTATAATAAATATATAATATTACTCTAATGTAAACATTAAAATAATGTTAAGATAACTATATAAAAAATAAATAAATAAAAAATGTATGAAAGTATTAAATATTAAAACAATATAATATAATTTTTTTTAAAAAATAAAAAAGTAATTTGAGCTGGCCTAAGATGGATTTGGTTATCTTTTGCAAATATGAATGAGTTTGGGTAAAATTTTAAACCCATATTTCGAATTGGGTTGGACTTGAGCAAACATAAAATATGTTAATATCATGTTTATGCCCAATCCAAACTCAAATTGGCCTGACCCATAAGCACCTCTATATACGAAACTTCATATTATTTTATTTTATTTTATTTATTTGAGAGATTTTATTTTCTACAATTAAGAAAAGGGACACCACCAATTGAAAGAGATGGAGAGTTCTAGGGAGAAGAAGATCATAACTCTATACGTTTACAACATTCCAAAATTCATGCATTGGAAGGGGCTTTGGGTGTTATTCGGGTACCATGGCAAGGTTGTGGTTGCTTTTATCCCTTCAAGAGAAAACATAAGGGGCAGAAGATATGGTTTTGTGAGATTCGAAGAAATAAGGGAAGCACAGAGAGCAATAACAAGGTTAAACGGCTTCTTTCTACTGGGAAATAGGATTTGGGTGAAGATAGCTAGGTGCAATAGGAGTAGAAAAATTTGGAGGAAGAATAAAGGTCAAGGGGAACAAGAACAAAGAGCTGTTCGCCAACAGAATAAAGAAGAGATAGGTTCAAAATCCATCATGGAGGAAGAAAGTAATGAAAGTAGCTCGAAAGAGGTAATGGTTGGGATGAAGAAGTTATAGGAAGTTGTTGTGAAAGGATTTGTAAATGAAGAGCAATTGTGGAGATTCCAAAAGTGCTTGGTGTGTGAAAGAGCAACGATGAGTGATGCAAGAGGCATAAACGATCGACTAGCAAAATTTGGGCTTGGGGAGATAACGACTAGAAGATTACAAGGAAGGTATTTCCTTGTAAAAATTCCTGATGAAGAATTGATGGATTTGTTAAAGCAAACAAATTGGTCATATTTGTGTGAGATTTTTGTGAAAGTAGATCCTTGGTCAGAGAAGCTAGTTTTGTCGGAGAGGGTGTCGTGGATTGAAGTGTTGAGAGTTTCAGTGCACTGCTGGAATTATGAATCCTTCAAGAGAATTGCTGAAGCTTGAGGAAGTTTGATTTTTGTGGAAGGAAACATTACAAAAATTGAGAGCTACGAAAAGGTGGAATTGTTTGTTTCCATTGATTTACCGAAAATGTTAAATGAATTAATTAGATTTGAGGTGGGCAAAGAAACTTTTTGGATAAGGGTGAAGGAGAAAAGAATATCGGAGATGAGTGAAAGGGGAATATCATCCATGGTAGATGGTGGTTCGGGTAGAGAAGAGGGAATGGTGTCGAAATCGAAGTCAATGACGAGATCGGAGCCGAAATTAGCACTGGATGGAAGGGTAAACATTTCAAGTGAAGCATTTACTCTCAATAGCATCAAAAAGCAAAAACGACATTATTGAATGTCAGAAAAATAAGGAATCAATATCTACCTCAGAAAACCAAACGATTGGGAGAAATGTGACTATAATTGATGGAGAGGGTGGATTGGAGAGATGGAAGGGGAGGGCTTGGCTGAATGTATTGGAGATGAGTCTGGTAAAGGGTGTGAGCCTAAATGATGGAATGAATGAAAATGTTAGTCCGGGTAAGGTTGTGGGCAAAGATGAGTTGGTAAGCCTAATTATAAATGAGATAGATAATAGGGATTTGGGTTTATTTGGGGAAGTGGTTGAAGGACCTGTCAATGCCTTGGCAACAATTAGCTCTATGACAAAGGGCATGGAATCGAATGAAAGGGGATCAAAAAGGCTAAGTAAGCGAGAACAACAGAGGGACTATGAGGAAGAGATTGAACAGATGCAGTTAAAAAGGCGAAGAAGAAACTTTTGAATAAGAAAATTTGATCAATGACCGAGATCCAAAATCGCATCCTGTCGTCGAAAAAGAGAAAAAAGAGGGACAGGGCTTTTAAAAAAAGGGGAAAAAAGTTTCAAGGGAAGAAGAAAGGGTGGTGAATCTCTCTTTGTTCAATTCGGATATAAGTAACAGAGGTAAAGTAATTCTTAGAGAAGCGAAAAAGGCTTGGGAAGTGGGGAAGAAACTTGGCCTCAGTATTCAAGGTGACGAACGGTTAGTGATCGAAGACCTTATAAGGTTGGAGGCTCGGTGAGGGGATCGATCTCAAAGTAGATAAGGTGAGTTCTTTTTTTGTGTTTTGTTTTAATTAGTTTGACCTAACAATATTGGGAGGATAATAGAAATTGAGGATAGTGTAATGGAGGATAAGGTGAATTCTTTTTTTATGTTTTGTTTTAAACATTAAAATAATATTAAGATAACTATATAAAAAAATCAATAAATAAAAAATGTATGAAAGTATTTGATTTTTTTCAATATTTATGTAAATACATTAATTTTGGAGAAAGAAATATAAAATGCTTCTTAGGACAAAATGCATTTTTTTAATAATATGACACATTAATTTTTTAGTCAAATGGTCAAATATTAGTGATTTTATTATTGAGTCTTAAGTTTAATTCATCCCCTACTCATATTTGTATTTTTTTATTTTATGTTGTTTTAAATTTTTTTAATTTTTAATTAATGTTTTTAATTAGTAACTCTTTTAATATTAAATAAAATAATAAATATGTAATTATATAATGAAAATATATATATATATATATATATATCATTATGATAAAGATATGTTTAAGTAATAACTCAGAAAATATATTGACACGTGACTTATGTGAAAGGAATAGGGTTTTCATAGACAAAAATAAGATGATTGGTTTTACAATTGTTGGGAAAAGTAATCTTACTTCTATTAAATTTATCCAAAGCAATTACACAAGGAAAAGATATTAATACAGAGAAAATGGAAAAGAGTACAAATTAATTAGACTGGCATTGGGAAGAGTGGAATGATTCCGACATTATTGTCATTGCGTAAACGCCTGCGTATTAGTCTGATTTCCCGGTACTTTGGCAGCATCGATAACCATACGCCTCCAAAAACTAAGAGAAAGGGGAGAATAATGGCTGTATACATGATAACAAAATTGAGGTTTGCCCAAACCGTGGACGGAGATATTAGTGTCATGCTGTTAAAGTAGGAGAGGGATAGAAAATAAAGCGGGATGAGAAGAATACTAGGTACATTGGATAACAGCAAAACGGTTAGAAGAACCGGAAGCCCAAATGCTATGAAATTGAAAAACCAAAACCCTATAAACAAGTTGGGATCCATGACTGCTGTTCCAGTTTTCCTTGTTTCTTGACCCAACACATGTTTAGAAAGTTTGTCAGCGTAATTGTCGTTAAAGAGTGCAAATTTAGTAGTAGTAGTAAGGTTTGAGCTGGTGGTGGGGATACTAGTGTTATCACCTTGCCAAAGACCTCTCGGTGGGCTTAAAGATGATTGGTAGATTGCTGTTATGACCAGCGCCGCTACCACCAGTGTCGCGTTGAGCATGTTCTCCGACAACCCATTCCTTGCACGAATCAACTTTACTAATGCTCTTTCAGACCTACTAGTTCTTTTCTTGATGCGCTTAATCTTGGCGGTGGTGGTATCATCGTCTTCGGCGACACTCATGTTCAACCCTTGTCTTCCAACATTTTCTATGATTTCTCGAGCTGTCAAGCCTTCCGAGTTCTTAGCTTTTACATCTAACCCATAATAGGAATCCAGCAACAGTTGTACTGCCTGCGTAGAATATTATAAGCAGTCGTTAATAAATTTAACAAAGGAATACACGCAACATATCATTATATTGCATATATACCTGATGTTGTTGCTTTGTAGCTGCAACGTGGAACACAGTGTTGTCATCATCATCTCTCCAATTCACAACCTTTCTTTCCAAACCATTGCCTCCTCCACCACGGTTCTTTCGAAGCCATCCATGTAAGAGGCTAAAAGCGTCGGTGTGATCGTTTTTCAGAGCAAGATGTAATGCAGTCTCGTTACGAGCCGTCACATCCTCAACGCATTCAGGGCAAGTTTCAAGGAAGTGGAATAAAATATTAGAGTTCCCCACTGCAGCTGCACAATGGAAAGGGGTCATCCCTTCCCTTCCTTTGACGCGAACCAGGTCTTTATCGGTCTTCAACAGTCGAAGCACTAGCTTAGTATGCCCCATTTTGAAGGCCAAGTGCATGGGGCTAAACCCATCTTGGTTCAACTTCCGACCAAACGAAGGCTTCAAGTTCAGCATCTCCATTGCAAACTCAATTTGGCCTTTATTTGCTGCAATGTGAAGTGGGGTATCGATGAAAGGAATCTGATCAATATGCTCCAACATGAATGGATCCTCTCCGATTAGAGCGTACAAGGCATCAATATTTCCTGTTCCAGCTATTTCTCTCAAGCTTGGACCCATGCTCTTGTTTCTTTGTTTAAATGATGAAGAAACTAGGAGAGTTGCAAAATAACTATCCTTATTTGAAACCTCAACTGATTTAACTCAATCCCTTGTGGGTATATTTATAATGAATAAAAATATCGAATATTTAAAAAAAATATTAACGATGGGTATGGATCGACAGCCGCCTTTAAGTAACAGACATCAAAATCTTGAATCCGGCCCACTCCCCGTTTCTCACTTCGATATAATTTCGACGCATTTTCGGTATTTGTTTTAGGGCAAGTTGACCAGCTTCGCTTTCAAAAATTTATTCTTAAAAGATTTAAAATTTGTAGTATTGAGGTAAAAAGTTACTTTTAAATATTATGTTATTTTATCAAAAAAATTTATGTTATAAAATGGATAATATATGACAGGTTGACAATCTCCTTCATCACAATTCAGGCATGATTATTTCTAAAAACAATCTCAAATGGTCTAGAGCAACAAAAAAAAAAAATCTAACATTCATCAAACTGAAAAGGACGGGACCAAAATCATCCTTAAAATTACTTTTAAAAGCAAAACTAAATGCATAAATAAAACTAAAAAACTCAAATATATTAATATTATCATATATAAACTCAAATTCATTATTATTATGATAAATGAAATACATAAATTTCAATTATAATTAATCCAAATGTAAAGTATTTTTACTTCCAGGCATAATTATTACAATTATGATGTCATGTTATTATTATATTTGCATTAACAAATATTCAAATTAAATTATAGCATAGACATAATAAAATGTTAAAATGTGTCGCATGTATTTGTACTCTTCACAAATATAAAAAATTAGTTCATATATTTTTATTTTTAAGAATTTAGGTTTTTTACTTTTTCATATTTCAAAATTCATGTTCAAGTGTATTTAGGTTCATTACAACATCATTTTTTAATTACATGACTAACAAGTGAGTATTTTTTTTTTATTTCAAAATATTACACCAACAAATTTAATAAAAAACAATTTAAACAATTAAAATTGAATTTTGAAATATAAAAAATTGAGTGACTAAATTCTTAAAAATAAAATGTTAATTCCCTACATATTTTTAATCAATATTATTTTAATTTTTTATATATATTAATCATAAAACAAAATTTCAAGTAAATAATTGAAGATATGAAACATTGACAACATTTGTTATTTATTAAAATTAAAAGCTTTGTATAAATTATTGTTTACACATTTTCAATCGTTATATTTAAAAATTTTGTACGTAAATTTTATGAGATAAATATAATAAATATAGAGAGAGGTAAAAATAGTAATTCAGAGTTATTTGGCATAAAACGAAGATAGCTCTTTGTTGGCCCCATTCCCACGGAAAAGATTCCAAAACCATGGGCTCCTGCAATTCATCCTACTCTTTTGCCTTTTTCTTTCTAATGTCTCACAGTACTAAATCCACACTATTTAAGAATTAGATAATCTTCTTTTTTAGACGAAATTACAGATTATTCAAACTAATGAATAGCTTGGAATTCTCAAACCAATCCATTGAATCGAAAAAGAATATTTACTCGATTTTTTTTTTTAGAAGGGTTGGACTATGTTTTAATTTTTTTATATTTTTTAAGAGATTAAATTAAAATTTTATTATTTTTGAAAAAATTAAAATATAATTTTAAATTATAAAAAATACAATTTTCCAATTTTAGGCGGCTCCTCCTCCGCCGCCCCTTCTAGTGGCTCAATAAACAACAAATAATTCAAAGCCAAACCAGTCTCCATCTTCTTCTTTTTCTTTTTATTTTTGGAAGGTGGTTCCTTAAATGAAATATAATTTTCTTTTTGCCGTCTCATGCAATGATATCAGTCCTGGTGGTTCTAATGTGATTTGGAGTAGATTGGATTGAAAATTGATAGTTTAATCAGTTTAACTATCGGTTCAATTTAAAAAATTTTGATTAGATTCTCGTTTTTAGGCATCTCATTTCTATTACTATTTTTTGTTTAATTATTTGGTGATTACAGAATGGTAATGGAATAAATTTTTGTAAGTACAATTATAACCATAAATAAAAAATTTATTTAGGGTAGGTTTGAAAAGTCATTTAAATAATTACATTTGAGTATAATTGTTTTATTTATAATTACATATGTGTAACGTGGTTGGATAAAATTTTTTTGTTTCTTTCTGATCATGTTGGAATAATGCCAGCTAAGGGTGAAGTTACAGTTGTTGAAGATGAGACTAATTGATATTTGGTTAATGCTGAATCTGTGATTGCAGTTGTTGGTGGTTTTTGGTTGTACTTTATGTTTGACTACCACTTGATATTAGGTCATGGTTTATCAGCATTTTGATTGTGGTTATTTTATTGTAAGAGAATTATTTGTGGTAGGTTAGTGATAGAATTTATAATTTGTGAGGTGATATATTGTGAAACATATTCGATATATTATGATATACTAAAAAATAAATTGCGATCAATCGATTGAGTCTTATTTCGATTGACATTGATATTGTTGTCAATGCAGAAAGACGTGAAACGTGTTATTTTCTTATTTAAAAATTGGGAGACACTGTGAGTAGCTCTAGACATTATATAAAAAATAGCATAGATGATAAGAATTATAATAAGATTAATATTATAAAAATTGTGACCAAATTTAATGGCAAAAAAAAGTTTTTAAATTATCAAAAATCATTACATCATAGCATTCAAAAAAAAATAGTGGAAAACAAAAATTTCATTAAACAAAATCCATCTTATTGATTGTGTTGCTAAGTAATAAGCAAGTACGAGTAGATGTGCTTGCAAAAGTAGACACTTTTACAATCTCCGCGACACCACAAAGTAAAATAGGGGATAATAAAATTGTTTACACAGTTCAATTTCTCTACGCCTACAATACTTAATTCAGTGAGAAAAATCCACTATCTTTCAACAATTACAACCATCGAACATTGTTAGAGCTGTGTGTGTCGAATCTCATCACTTGTTAGTGAATTTTTCCTTCTATACCCGTAGTTTTTCACGTGAAATTTGTATTATATTTTTCTTTTCTTATTGTCATTATCGACGCTGATTTTAACAAACATAATTCTAACACATTCGAGTCTAAAATCCTCACTCTTGTACCTTGAAGGTTACATCTCTCACCAATAAATTCTACCTCGAGTCTATAAAACCACAAGATAAAATTTTTACGCTCAAATGCACTATCACAAAATAACGCATTTCACTTAAGTAATTTAAGTGCTCTCTAAATTCAATATAACCATCTAAACAAGTCTCTCAACTATATAAAAATTTCTTACATAATAAAAATCAATCGCCAGCCATTCTAAACACAATCTAAAAGAAGTTGAAAAGAAAACAACAATAACAAGTCAAGTGTGGAGGCGATGTCAAGGTTGGTGGCTCTTCGAGGGCCGTGGATGATCAACACCGGATGGGTCTTTACTTTGTCCACTTCTAGTAGACGGTCAATATACTTAATTCGGCAATGCCCCATCAATTGGAAGGCCGATTGGGGACGTGGATAACTTTCCTCTTCTGGATATATTCTCATAGGTTAGGATAGGTTTTGCACGTGATCTATGCGACAGTCTATTGACTGTTTGAGTGTTGATTGTTTCAACCTTCTTTTGCACCAATTACATTCATGAAGGGAAGAGAAAATGTAGATAAAGCTTTGTTTCTTTTTCTAACGTTGCTAAATCTCCTGCCCATTGGTTCTATACCTTCACATTTTATCTCTTAACATCAAAAGAAAGCAAATGTAATTTCATTCACTTCGCTCATTAACAATCCCAACTACTCTTTTTCCTATAAATTAGCAATAACCTTATTTAATCACTCCAATGACTTATTTTCAGTAAAGAGAATGAAAAATTTCCGTTTATTTTGAAAATGTCTTTTTTCTTTTCTTTTTTTTACAAGAATTATTACTTTTCTCCCTAATTTCAAATTTAAATTTGTACTAACTATTCTTTATTTTATGTCCCGCTATTGCAATACATTTATACCTCCACTCGGGTTAGACACATGGCACTTCTAGAGAAGTTCCACTTGGACATTTGGGAGCTGACCTTCACCCTCTTTCCACCGAGTTGTCTCAACTATCTAGCCTCAAATGCTTATGAGCTCAATTAATGACCAACATTCGATGGTAATGAGCACACGCTAAATATTAAAGCGGGAACAATCCAACAAATATGTACTTCAAAATTAGATAAAATTGTATATGATGTTTATTTTTCTTACTGTTTTGATTAGTAATAGTATCATCAACTACTTTTTTAGATTGAAATAATGAATAAGATGATTTTATTTCAATTTGTTGCTTGTTTAGGAATTATTTTTATCATACTAATCATTTTTATAGTAATTAATATTTTTTAAAAATATAAATTGTGTAATTATAATTTGTATTACCAGACATAACATAAGAACTAAGGATGTAATTACACTCCACCAACCAAATACACCTATGAAATTACAATTCTTTATAATTACAAGAATCACAATTCTCTTAATCTTACATAAAAATCCAACATTTCCGATGTCGACCCCCACACGCTTTGATACACAATTTTTTTTCTTCCCAACTTGCTCACCGCCATCCTTTTCCTTAACTCGTCATTCTTTGTATCTAAAACTAAAACTAAAACCCCGTTCTTATCTTCTATCAATATATATATATAATATAATGCTTCGCCACACACGTTAAACCTGAAACCCAAGTTGTTTAACGGATGAGTGGTATTTGCTTAGCCGCCTAAGGAGGGTGGTGATTGGTGGTGAATAAGGTAAAAGTGTTGCTGAATTTCAATATGAATCCATGGCATATTGATTCCGTGATCGGTACTTCTCGGAGTAGCAAAAGGCTGAGCTTCACGGATACCCTAAGGCCGATTATAATGATTTTGAAAATTCGACAAAAACAATCAAGAATTCATACGGGACACAATCAATTCTAAAATCATTTGCAAAAACAAAATTAAAAAACTCAAATTTATTAATATTATATTATATAAAATATATAAATTCAAATTCGTTAGTTTTATGATATATGAAATATATAAATTTAAATTATAGTGAATACATATGTAGAGTTTTTTTTTTTTTTTGTGATGCCATGTTATTATTATTTTGGTATTAACAAATATCCAAATTAAATTATAGTACAAACATAATAAAATATTAAAATGTCATAAGTTCTTATACTCTTCACAAATTCGAAAATTAGTTCTCGCACTTTTATTTCTAAGAATTTGATCTCTTTACTTTTTAGATTTCAAAATTTAAATCCAACCATATTCAGGGTTATTACCAAGTGAGTACTTTTTTTTTTATTTCAAAATGCTACACTTACAAATTTAATAAAAATAAAAATATTAACAATTAGACTTGAATTTTAAAATTTAAAAATAGACCGACTAAATTCTTGGAAATAAAAATGCAAGGGCAAAATTTTAAATTTATGAAGAGTACAAAAATTTATGACATATTTTAACCTACTCATTGTTAATATTATGATATATGAAATATTAATTTTAAATATTTTTTAAGTAATTAATAAAATATTTTTGTTAATTTGAATTGTTGAGAAAAAAATTAATTTTAATTTATAAATCATATTTAGAATGTAGTTTATATATTTATTTGTATGTGAAAATTTCGAAAATGAACGTGTAAATTAAATATGAATGGGCAGTTAGTAGCAAAAATAACACGAAACAAAATAATTAAGCAGATGAATAAATGCACAAAAATTAAACATAAAATTAATAGAATACAAAATACGAAAGAATGATAATTAAATTCTATGTATGAACATTGAAGAGAAAAAAAAAAACAAAACAAAACAAACGAGGTCAAAATGGAGTTTCGGAGAACTCGGGATGAAAATGAAATTTTGGAAAAGATCGAGGGTCAATGTAATTTTGGAAAAGTTTAGGAGTCAAAATGTAATTTTGGAAAAGTTTTGGGGTTAAAATTTAATTTTGGAAAAGTTTGGGGTCAAAATATAATTTTGGAAAAGTTTGAGGTTAAAATTTAATTTTTGGAAAGTTTAGGGACAAAATGCAATTTTACAAAAGTTTGAGGACCTCTTGAGTAATAAATCCAAAAAAGGTGACACGTGGTAGCTTCTCAAGCATTCAAAAGTGAAAGGATCAAATTGAAAAAGTTTAAAATTACTAGGCAAATTTAAAATAAATCAAAATTTGAATTAAGGATGAAATTGAAACAAAATAAAGAAAAGGAAGGATCAATTGCAAAAATAAACCAAAAAAAGACACGTGACAGCTTCCTAGACTTAAAAAAGGTTTGGGGACTGAATTGAAAATAAAATGAAATTAATGAGCAATTTTAAAATAAATTAAAAAATGTGAAAAGGATGAAATTGAAGCAGGGTGTAACGTGGAAGGACCAAGGGATAAATATCTCATTGTTTTTAAAAAAAATCAACCATGGAGCATTAAAACGACGTAGTTTTGGAGTGTTTAAGTTACTCCCAAAACTACGTCGTTTTGGGAGGTTATATATACCCCTTTTAACATTTTTTTCTTTTATTTTTTCATCTCTATCTCCGAAAAAACACAAAAAAAACCTCTCAACTCTCTCTCCCTTCTCTCTTCCTTCCTTTTTTTTTTTGCTTCTCCAACCGTCGGCCACCACCGATCGTTGCCATCCCCGTCGCCGTCCGCCCAGGTGACCAGAAAAATACCATAAAGACACCATCTTTCTTCTTTTTTTGCCCCGATTCCAAATCTAGAGTCAAAAATCCCCAAATCCGACTCCAAAGCTTCGAAAAGTAAGGTAAAGTTCGAATCTTTGGGTTTTCTTTTTTCTTTTAAAAGTAGATTTTTTATTTCATTTTTTATTTCTAAAAACAAGAAATAAAAATTTTAAAACTTTTTGTTTTATCCCTCTTTATTTTTCAAACTAAAAAAAATAAAAATAAAATAAAAGTATATGTATATATGTATACAAAAAAAAATAAGTTTGCTTGTTATTTTCTGAGATTTGGTTGTTTATCCTTGTGATTTTCGAAATAGAAAAATAAAGTAAAAATGTGCAAGAGTAGATCTACCTTTCAAATGCCCTTTTGATTGTTTTTCAATGCTCCTTTTTGTATTTTTCGTGGGTAAAAAGAATTATTCCCCCATTACAGATCTGATTGGGGCTCTTTATAGCCCGAAATTTTACATAAACTACTGTTCTTTTGCTGCTATTTTTCTTCTTGTTGTTTGTATGCCTTCAATGGTGGCAGTCATGGTAACAAAGGTTGCCATTTCGATACAAAGGGGGGCAAAAGAACAAGCCTCGGGGCGTGAGTGCCTTGGTCTATGTGCCAACTGATATGGCATGGAAGGAGTGGTGGCAGAAGCTTGAGAAACTAGGGTTTCACCATTTTTTGTTAATTGGGTTTGTTGGGTCATGCTTGTGTTTGGGTAGCTTTGGGATTTTTTGTAAATGGATTTTGTATTATGGACATTAAAATGGATTTTAATTATTTTATTTTATTCGGTTTTTTATTTTTCAAGCCCGAATAAAATTGGGCCTCTACAGAACACATTAAAAAAATAAACCTATAATAAATATATAATATTACTCTAATGTAAACATTAAAATAATGTTAAGATAACTATATAAAAAATAAATAAATAAAAAATGTATGAAAGTATTAAATATTAAAACAATATAATATAATTTTTTTAAAAAAATAAAAAAGTAATTTGAGCTGGCCTAAGATGGATTTGGTTATCTTTTGCAAATATGAATGAGTTTGGGTAAAATTTTAAACCCATATTTCGAATTGGGTTGGACTTGAGCAAACATAAAATATGTTAATATCATGTTTATGCCCAATCCAAACTCAAATTGGCCTGACCCATAAGCACCTCTATATACGAAACTTCATATTATTTTATTTTATTATATTTATTTGAGAGATTTTATTTTCTACAATTAAGAAAAGGGACACCACCAATTGAAAGAGATGGAGAGTTCTAGGGAGAAGAAGATCATAACTCTATACGTTTACAACATTCCAAAATTCATGCATTGGAAGGGGCTTTGGGTGTTATTCGGGTACCATGGCAAGGTTGTGGTTGCTTTTATCCCTTCAAGAGAAAACATAAGGGGCAGAAGATATGGTTTTGTGAGATTCGAAGAAATAAGGGAAGCACAGAGAGCAATAACAAGGTTAAACGGCTTCTTTCTACTGGGAAATAGGATTTGGGTGAAGATAGCTAGGTGCAATAGGAGTAGAAAAATTTGGAGGAAGAATAAAGGTCAAGGGGAACAAGAACAAAGAGCTGTTCGCCAACAGAATAAAGAAGAGATAGGTTCAAAATCCATCATGGAGGAAGAAAGTAATGAAAGTAGCTCGAAAGAGGTAATGGTTGGGATGAAGAAGTTATAGGAAGTTGTTGTGAAAGGATTTGTAAATGAAGAGCAATTGTGGAGATTCCAAAAGTGCTTGGTGTGTGAAATAGCAACGATGAGTGATGCAAGAGGCATAAACGATCGACTAGCAAAATTTGGGCTTGGGGAGATAACGACTAGAAGATTACAAGGAAGGTATTTCCTTGTAAAAATTCCTGATGAAGAATTGATGGATTTGTTAAAGCAAACAAATTGGTCATATTTGTGTGAGATTTTTGTGAAAGTAGATCCTTGGTCAGAGAAGCTGGTTTTGTCGGAGAGGGTGTCGTGGATTGAAGTGTTGAGAGTTTCAGTGCACTGCTGGAATTATGAATCCTTCAAGAGAATTGCTGAAGCTTGAGGAAGTTTGATTTTTGTGGAAGGAAACATTACAAAAATTGAGAGCTACGAAAAGGTGGAATTGTTTGTTTCCATTGATTTACCGAAAATGTTAAATGAATTAATTAGATTTGAGGTGGGCAAAGAAACTTTTTGGATAAGGGTGAAGGAGAAAAGAATATCGGAGATGAGTGAAAGGGGAATATCATCCATGGTAGCTGGTGGTTCGGGTAGAGAAGAGGGAATGGTGTCGAAATCGAAGTCAATGACGAGATCGGAGCCGAAATTAGCACTGGATGGAAGGGTAAACATTTCAAGTGAAGCATTTACTCTCAATAGCATCAAAAAGCAAAAACGGCATTATTGAATGTCAGAAAAATAAGGAATCAATATCTACCTCAGAAAACCAAACGATTGGGAGAAATGTGACTATAATTGATGGAGAGGGTGGATTGGAGAGATGGAAGGGGAGGGCTTGGCTGAATGTATTGGAGATGAGTCTGGTAGAGGGTGTGAGCCTAAATGATGGAATGAATGAAAATGTTAGTCCGGGTAAGGTTGTGGGCAAAGATGAGTTGGTAAGCCTAATTATAAATGAGATAGATAATAGGGATTTGGGTTTATTTGGGGAAGTGGTTGAAGGACCTGTCAATGCCTTGGCAACAATTAGCTCTATGACAAAGGGCATGGAATCGAATGAAAGGGGATCAAAAAGGCTAAGTAAGCGAGAACAACAGAGGGACTATGAGGAAGAGATTGAACAGATGCAGTTAAAAAGGCGAAGAAGAAACTTTTGAATAAGAAAATTTGATCAATGACCGAGATCCAAAATCGCATCCTGTCGTCGAAAAAGAGAAAAAAGAGGGACAGGGCTTTTAAAAAAAGGGGAAAAAAGTTTCAAGGGAAGAAGAAAGGGTGGTGAATCTCTCTTTGTTCAATTCGGATATAAGTAACAGAGGTAAAGTAATTCTTAGAGAAGCGAAAAAGGCTTGGGAAGTGGGGAAGAAACTTGGCCTCAGTATTCAAGGTGACGAACGGTTAGTGATCGAAGACCTTATAAGGTTGGAGGCTCGGTGAGGGGATCGATCTCAAAGTAGATAAGGTGAGTTCTTTTTTTGTGTTTTGTTTTAATTAGTTTGACCTAACAATATTGGGAGGATAATAGAAATTGAGGATAGTGTAATGGAGGATAAGGTGAATTCTTTTTTTATGTTTTGTTTTAAACATTAAAATAATATTAAGATAACTATATAAAAAAATCAATAAATAAAAAATGTATGAAAGTATTTGATTTTTTTCAATATTTATGTAAATACATTAATTTTGGAGAAAGAAATATAAAATGCTTCTTAGGACAAAATGCATTTTTTTAATAATATGACACATTAATTTTTTAGTCAAATGGTCAAATATTAGTGATTTTATTATTGAGTCTTAAGTTTAATTCATCCCCTACTCATATTTGTATTTTTTTATTTTATGTTGTTTTAAATTTTTTTAATTTTTAATTAATGTTTTTAATTAGTAACTCTTTTAATATTAAATAAAATAATAAATATGTAATTATATAATGAAAATATATATATATATATATATATATCATTATGATAAAGATATGTTTAAGTAATAACTCAGAAAATATATTGACACGTGACTTATGTGAAAGGAATAGGGTTTTCATAGACAAAAATAAGATGATTGGTTTTACAATTGTTGGGAAAAGTAATCTTACTTCTATTAAATTTATCCAAAGCAATTACACAAGGAAAAGATATTAATACAGAGAAAATGGAAAAGAGTACAAATTAATTAGACTGGCATTGGGAAGAGTGGAATGATTCCGACATTATTGTCATTGCGTAAACGCCTGCGTATTAGTCTGATTTCCCGGTACTTTGGCAGCATCGATAACCATACGCCTCCAAAAACTAAGAGAAAGGGGAGAATAATGGCTGTATACATGATAACAAAATTGAGGTTTGCCCAAACCGTGGACGGAGATATTAGTGTCATGCTGTTAAAGTAGGAGAGGGATAGAAAATAAAGCGGGATGAGAAGAATACTAGGTACATTGGATAACAGCAAAACGGTTAGAAGAACCGGAAGCCCAAATGCTATGAAATTGAAAAACCAAAACCCTATAAACAAGTTGGGATCCATGACTGCTGTTCCAGTTTTCCTTGTTTCTTGACCCAACACATGTTTAGAAAGTTTGTCAGCGTAATTGTCGTTAAAGAGTGCAAATTTAGTAGTAGTAGTAAGGTTTGAGCTGGTGGTGGGGATACTAGTGTTATCACCTTGCCAAAGACCTCTCGGTGGGCTTAAAGATGATTGGTAGATTGCTGTTATGACCAGCGCCGCTACCACCAGTGTCGCGTTGAGCATGTTCTCCGACAACCCATTCCTTGCACGAATCAACTTTACTAATGCTCTTTCAGACCTACTAGTTCTTTTCTTGATGCGCTTAATCTTGGCGGTGGTGGTATCATCGTCTTCGGCGACACTCATGTTCAACCCTTGTCTTCCAACATTTTCTATGATTTCTCGAGCTGTCAAGCCTTCCGAGTTCTTAGCTTTTACATCTAACCCATAATAGGAATCCAGCAACAGTTGTACTGCCTGCGTAGAATATTATAAGCAGTCGTTAATAAATTTAACAAAGGAATACACGCAACATATCATTATATTGCATATATACCTGATGTTGTTGCTTTGTAGCTGCAACGTGGAACACAGTGTTGTCATCATCATCTCTCCAATTCACAACCTTTCTTTCCAAACCATTGCCTCCTCCACCACGGTTCTTTCGAAGCCATCCATGTAAGAGGCTAAAAGCGTCGGTGTGATCGTTTTTCAGAGCAAGATGTAATGCAGTCTCGTTACGAGCCGTCACATCCTCAACGCATTCAGGGCAAGTTTCAAGGAAGTGGAATAAAATATTAGAGTTCCCCACTGCAGCTGCACAATGGAAAGGGGTCATCCCTTCCCTTCCTTTGACGCGAACCAGGTCTTTATCGGTCTTCAACAGTCGAAGCACTAGCTTAGTATGCCCCATTTTGAAGGCCAAGTGCATGGGGCTAAACCCATCTTGGTTCAACTTCCGACCAAACGAAGGCTTCAAGTTCAGCATCTCCATTGCAAACTCAATTTGGCCTTTATTTGCTGCAATGTGAAGTGGGGTATCGATGAAAGGAATCTGATCAATATGCTCCAACATGAATGGATCCTCTCCGATTAGAGCGTACAAGGCATCAATATTTCCTGTTCCAGCTATTTCTCTCAAGCTTGGACCCATGCTCTTGTTTCTTTGTTTAAATGATGAAGAAACTAGGAGAGTTGCAAAATAACTATCCTTATTTGAAACCTCAACTGATTTAACTCAATCCCTTGTGGGTATATTTATAATGAATAAAAATATCGAATATTTAAAAAAAATATTAACGATGGGTATGGATCGACAGCCGCCTTTAAGTAACAGACATCAAAATCTTGAATCCGGCCCACTCCCCGTTTCTCACTTCGATATAATTTCGACGCATTTTCGGTATTTGTTTTAGGGCAAGTTGACCAGCTTCGCTTTCAAAAATTTATTCTTAAAAGATTTAAAATTTGTAGTATTGAGGTAAAAAGTTACTTTTAAATATTATGTTATTTTATCAAAAAAATTTATGTTATAAAATGGATAATATATGACAGGTTGACAATCTCCTTCATCACAATTCAGGCATGATTATTTCTAAAAACAATCTCAAATGGTCTAGAGCAACAAAAAAAAAAAATCTAACATTCATCAAACTGAAAAGGACGGGACCAAAATCATCCTTAAAATTACTTTTAAAAGCAAAACTAAATGCATAAATAAAACTAAAAAACTCAAATATATTAATATTATCATATATAAACTCAAATTCATTATTATTATGATAAATGAAATACATAAATTTCAATTATAATTAATCCAAATGTAAAGTATTTTTACTTCCAGGCATAATTATTACAATTATGATGTCATGTTATTATTATATTTGCATTAACAAATATTCAAATTAAATTATAGCATAGACATAATAAAATGTTAAAATGTGTCGCATGTATTTGTACTCTTCACAAATATAAAAAATTAGTTCATATATTTTTATTTTTAAGAATTTAGGTTTTTTACTTTTTCATATTTCAAAATTCATGTTCAAGTGTATTTAGGTTCATTACAACATCATTTTTTAATTACATGACTAACAAGTGAGTATTTTTTTTTTATTTCAAAATATTACACCAACAAATTTAATAAAAAACAATTTAAACAATTAAAATTGAATTTTGAAATATAAAAAATTGAGTGACTAAATTCTTAAAAATAAAATGTTAATTCCCTACATATTTTTAATCAATATTATTTTAATTTTTTATATATATTAATCATAAAACAAAATTTCAAGTAAATAATTGAAGATATGAAACATTGACAACATTTGTTATTTATTAAAATTAAAAGCTTTGTATAAATTATTGTTTACACATTTTCAATCGTTATATTTAAAAATTTTGTACGTAAATTTTATGAGATAAATATAATAAATATAGAGAGAGGTAAAAATAGTAATTCAGAGTTATTTGGCATAAAACGAAGATAGCTCTTTGTTGGCCCCATTCCCACGGAAAAGATTCCAAAACCATGGGCTCCTGCAATTCATCCTACTCTTTTGCCTTTTTCTTTCTAATGTCTCACAGTACTAAATCCACACTATTTAAGAATTAGATAATCTTCTTTTTTAGACGAAATTACAGATTATTCAAACTAATGAATAGCTTGGAATTCTCAAACCAATCCATTGAATCGAAAAAGAATATTTACTCGATTTTTTTTTTAGAAGGGTTGGACTATGTTTTAATTTTTTTATATTTTTTAAGAGATTAAATTAAAATTTTATTATTTTTGAAAAAATTAAAATATAATTTTAAATTATAAAAAATACAATTTTCCAATTTTAGGCGGCTCCTCCTCCGCCGCCCCTTCTAGTGGCTCAATAAACAACAAATAATTCAAAGCCAAACCAGTCTCCATCTTCTTCTTTTTCTTTTTATTTTTGGAAGGTGGTTCCTTAAATGAAATATAATTTTCTTTTTGCCGTCTCATGCAATGATATCAGTCCTGGTGGTTCTAATGTGATTTGGAGTAGATTGGATTGAAAATTGATAGTTTAATCAGTTTAACTATCGGTTCAATTTAAAAAATTTTGATTAGATTCTCGTTTTTAGGCATCTCATTTCTATTACTATTTTTTGTTTAATTATTTGGTGATTACAGAATGGTAATGGAATAAATTTTTGTAAGTACAATTATAACCATAAATAAAAAATTTATTTAGGGTAGGTTTGAAAAGTCATTTAAATAATTACATTTGAGTATAATTGTTTTATTTATAATTACATATGTGTAACGTGGTTGGATAAAATTTTTTTGTTTCTTTCTGATCATGTTGGAATAATGCCAGCTAAGGGTGAAGTTACAGTTGTTGAAGATGAGACTAATTGATATTTGGTTAATGCTGAATCTGTGATTGCAGTTGTTGGTGGTTTTTGGTTGTACTTTATGTTTGACTACCACTTGATATTAGGTCATGGTTTATCAGCATTTTGATTGTGGTTATTTTATTGTAAGAGAATTATTTGTGGTAGGTTAGTGATAGAATTTATAATTTGTGAGGTGATATATTGTGAAACATATTCGATATATTATGATATACTAAAAAATAAATTGCGATCAATCGATTGAGTCTTATTTCGATTGACATTGATATTGTTGTCAATGCAGAAAGACGTGAAACGTGTTATTTTCTTATTTAAAAATTGGGAGACACTGTGAGTAGCTCTAGACATTATATAAAAAATAGCATAGATGATAAGAATTATAATAAGATTAATATTATAAAAATTGTGACCAAATTTAATGGCAAAAAAAAGTTTTTAAATTATCAAAAATCATTACATCATAGCATTCAAAAAAAAATAGTGGAAAACAAAAATTTCATTAAACAAAATCCATCTTATTGATTGTGTTGCTAAGTAATAAGCAAGTACGAGTAGATGTGCTTGCAAAAGTAGACACTTTTACAATCTCCGCGACACCACAAAGTAAAATAGGGGATAATAAAATTGTTTACACAGTTCAATTTCTCTACGCCTACAATACTTAATTCAGTGAGAAAAATCCACTATCTTTCAACAATTACAACCATCGAACATTGTTAGAGCTGTGTGTGTCGAATCTCATCACTTGTTAGTGAATTTTTCCTTCTATACCCGTAGTTTTTCACGTGAAATTTGTATTATATTTTTCTTTTCTTATTGTCATTATCGACGCTGATTTTAACAAACATAATTCTAACACATTCGAGTCTAAAATCCTCACTCTTGTACCTTGAAGGTTACATCTCTCACCAATAAATTCTACCTCGAGTCTATAAAACCACAAGATAAAATTTTTACGCTCAAATGCACTATCACAAAATAACGCATTTCACTTAAGTAATTTAAGTGCTCTCTAAATTCAATATAACCATCTAAACAAGTCTCTCAACTATATAAAAATTTCTTACATAATAAAAATCAATCGCCAGCCATTCTAAACACAATCTAAAAGAAGTTGAAAAGAAAACAACAATAACAAGTCAAGTGTGGAGGCGATGTCAAGGTTGGTGGCTCTTCGAGGGCCGTGGATGATCAACACCGGATGGGTCTTTACTTTGTCCACTTCTAGTAGACGGTCAATATACTTAATTCGGCAATGCCCCATCAATTGGAAGGCCGATTGGGGACGTGGATAACTTTCCTCTTCTGGATATATTCTCATAGGTTAGGATAGGTTTTGCACGTGATCTATGCGACAGTCTATTGACTGTTTGAGTGTTGATTGTTTCAACCTTCTTTTGCACCAATTACATTCATGAAGGGAAGAGAAAATGTAGATAAAGCTTTGTTTCTTTTTCTAACGTTGCTAAATCTCCTGCCCATTGGTTCTATACCTTCACATTTTATCTCTTAACATCAAAAGAAAGCAAATGTAATTTCATTCACTTCGCTCATTAACAATCCCAACTACTCTTTTTCCTATAAATTAGCAATAACCTTATTTAATCACTCCAATGACTTATTTTCAGTAAAGAGAATGAAAAATTTCCGTTTATTTTGAAAATGTCTTTTTTCTTTTCTTTTTTTTACAAGAATTATTACTTTTCTCCCTAATTTCAAATTTAAATTTGTACTAACTATTCTTTATTTTATGTCCCGCTATTGCAATACATTTATACCTCCACTCGGGTTAGACACATGGCACTTCTAGAGAAGTTCCACTTGGACATTTGGGAGCTGACCTTCACCCTCTTTCCACCGAGTTGTCTCAACTATCTAGCCTCAAATGCTTATGAGCTCAATTAATGACCAACATTCGATGGTAATGAGCACACGCTAAATATTAAAGCGGGAACAATCCAACAAATATGTACTTCAAAATTAGATAAAATTGTATATGATGTTTATTTTTCTTACTGTTTTGATTAGTAATAGTATCATCAACTACTTTTTTAGATTGAAATAATGAATAAGATGATTTTATTTCAATTTGTTGCTTGTTTAGGAATTATTTTTATCATACTAATCATTTTTATAGTAATTAATATTTTTTAAAAATATAAATTGTGTAATTATAATTTGTATTACCAGACATAACATAAGAACTAAGGATGTAATTACACTCCACCAACCAAATACACCTATGAAATTACAATTCTTTATAATTACAAGAATCACAATTCTCTTAATCTTACATAAAAATCCAACATTTCCGATGTCGACCCCCACACGCTTTGATACACAATTTTTTTTCTTCCCAACTTGCTCACCGCCATCCTTTTCCTTAACTCGTCATTCTTTGTATCTAAAACTAAAACTAAAACCCCGTTCTTATCTTCTATCAATATATATATATAATATAATGCTTCGCCACACACGTTAAACCTGAAACCCAAGTTGTTTAACGGATGAGTGGTATTTGCTTAGCCGCCTAAGGAGGGTGGTGATTGGTGGTGAATAAGGTAAAAGTGTTGCTGAATTTCAATATGAATCCATGGCATATTGATTCCGTGATCGGTACTTCTCGGAGTAGCAAAAGGCTGAGCTTCACGGATACCCTAAGGCCGATTATAATGATTTTGAAAATTCGACAAAAACAATCAAGAATTCATACGGGACACAATCAATTCTAAAATCATTTGCAAAAACAAAATTAAAAAACTCAAATTTATTAATATTATATTATATAAAATATATAAATTCAAATTCGTTAGTTTTATGATATATGAAATATATAAATTTAAATTATAGTGAATACATATGTAGAGTTTTTTTTTTTTTTTTTGTGATGCCATGTTATTATTATTTTGGTATTAACAAATATCCAAATTAAATTATAGTACAAACATAATAAAATATTAAAATGTCATAAGTTCTTATACTCTTCACAAATTCGAAAATTAGTTCTCGCACTTTTATTTCTAAGAATTTGATCTCTTTACTTTTTAGATTTCAAAATTTAAATCCAACCATATTCAGGGTTATTACCAAGTGAGTACTTTTTTTTTTATTTCAAAATGCTACACTTACAAATTTAATAAAAATAAAAATATTAACAATTAGACTTGAATTTTAAAATTTAAAAATAGACCGACTAAATTCTTGGAAATAAAAATGCAAGGGCAAAATTTTAAATTTATGAAGAGTACAAAAATTTATGACATATTTTAACCTACTCATTGTTAATATTATGATATATGAAATATTAATTTTAAATATTTTTTAAGTAATTAATAAAATATTTTTGTTAATTTGAATTGTTGAGAAAAAAATTAATTTTAATTTATAAATCATATTTAGAATGTAGTTTATATATTTATTTGTATGTGAAAATTTCGAAAATGAACGTGTAAATTAAATATGAATGGGCAGTTAGTAGCAAAAATAACACGAAACAAAATAATTAAGCAGATGAATAAATGCACAAAAATTAAACATAAAATTAATAGAATACAAAATACGAAAGAATGATAATTAAATTCTATGTATGAACATTGAAGAGAAAAAAAAAAAACAAAACAAAACAAACGAGGTCAAAATGGAGTTTCGGAGAACTCGGGATGAAAATGAAATTTTGGAAAAGATCGAGGGTCAATGTAATTTTGGAAAAGTTTAGGAGTCAAAATGTAATTTTGGAAAAGTTTTGGGGTTAAAATTTAATTTTGGAAAAGTTTGGGGTCAAAATATAATTTTGGAAAAGTTTGAGGTTAAAATTTAATTTTTGGAAAGTTTAGGGACAAAATGCAATTTTACAAAAGTTTGAGGACCTCTTGAGTAATAAATCCAAAAAAGGTGACACGTGGTAGCTTCTCAAGCATTCAAAAGTGAAAGGATCAAATTGAAAAAGTTTAAAATTACTAGGCAAATTTAAAATAAATCAAAATTTGAATTAAGGATGAAATTGAAACAAAATAAAGAAAAGGAAGGATCAATTGCAAAAATAAACCAAAAAAAGACACGTGACAGCTTCCTAGACTTAAAAAAGGTTTGGGGACTGAATTGAAAATAAAATGAAATTAATGAGCAATTTTAAAATAAATTAAAAAATGTGAAAAGGATGAAATTGAAGCAGGGTGTAACGTGGAAGGACCAAGGGATAAATATCTCATTGTTTTTTAAAAAAATCAACCATGGAGCATTAAAACGACGTAGTTTTGGAGTGTTTAAGTTACTCCCAAAACTACGTCGTTTTGGGAGGTTATATATACCCCTTTTAACATTTTTTTCTTTTATTTTTTCATCTCTATCTCCGAAAAAACACAAAAAAAACCTCTCAACTCTCTCTCCCTTCTCTCTTCCTTCCTTTTTTTTTTTGCTTCTCCAACCGTCGGCCACCACCGATCGTTGCCATCCCCGTCGCCGTCCGCCCAGGTGACCAGAAAAATACCATAAAGACACCATCTTTCTTCTTTTTTTGCCCCGATTCCAAATCTAGAGTCAAAAATCCCCAAATCCGACTCCAAAGCTTCGAAAAGTAAGGTAAAGTTCGAATCTTTGGGTTTTCTTTTTTCTTTTAAAAGTAGATTTTTTATTTCATTTTTTATTTCTAAAAACAAGAAATAAAAATTTTAAAACTTTTTGTTTTATCCCTCTTTATTTTTCAAACTAAAAAAAATAAAAATAAAATAAAAGTATATGTATATATGTATACAAAAAAAAATAAGTTTGCTTGTTATTTTCTGAGATTTGGTTGTTTATCCTTGTGATTTTCGAAATAGAAAAATAAAGTAAAAATGTGCAAGAGTAGATCTACCTTTCAAATGCCCTTTTGATTGTTTTTCAATGCTCCTTTTTTGTATTTTTCGTGGGTAAAAAGAATTATTCCCCCCATTACAGATCTGATTGGGGCTCTTTATAGCCCGAAATTTTACATAAACTACTGTTCTTTTGCTGCTATTTTTCTTCTTGTTGTTTGTATGCCTTCAATGGTGGCAGTCATGGTAACAAAGGTTGCCATTTCGATACAAAGGGGGGCAAAAGAACAAGCCTCGGGGCGTGAGTGCCTTGGTCTATGTGCCAACTGATATGGCATGGAAGGAGTGGTGGCAGAAGCTTGAGAAACTAGGGTTTCACCATTTTTTGTTAATTGGGTTTGTTGGGTCATGCTTGTGTTTGGGTAGCTTTGGGATTTTTTGTAAATGGATTTTGTATTATGGACATTAAAATGGATTTTAATTATTTTATTTTATTCGGTTTTTTATTTTTCAAGCCCGAATAAAATTGGGCCTCTACAGAACACAATAAAAAAATAAACCTATAATAAATATATAATATTACTCTAATGTAAACATTAAAATAATGTTAAGATAACTATATAAAAAATAAATAAATAAAAAATGTATGAAAGTATTAAATATTAAAACAATATAATATAATTTTTTTAAAAAAATAAAAAAGTAATTTGAGCTGGCCTAAGATGGATTTGGTTATCTTTTGCAAATATGAATGAGTTTGGGTAAAATTTTAAACCCATATTTCGAATTGGGTTGGACTTGAGCAAACATAAAATATGTTAATATCATGTTTATGCCCAATCCAAACTCAAATTGGCCTGACCCATAAGCACCTCTATATACGAAACTTCATATTATTTTATTTTATTATATTTATTTGAGAGATTTTATTTTCTACAATTAAGAAAAGGGACACCACCAATTGAAAGAGATGGAGAGTTCTAGGGAGAAGAAGATCATAACTCTATACGTTTACAACATTCCAAAATTCATGCATTGGAAGGGGCTTTGGGTGTTATTCGGGTACCATGGCAAGGTTGTGGTTGCTTTTATCCCTTCAAGAGAAAACATAAGGGGCAGAAGATATGGTTTTGTGAGATTCGAAGAAATAAGGGAAGCACAGAGAGCAATAACAAGGTTAAACGGCTTCTTTCTACTGGGAAATAGGATTTGGGTGAAGATAGCTAGGTGCAATAGGAGTAGAAAAATTTGGAGGAAGAATAAAGGTCAAGGGGAACAAGAACAAAGAGCTGTTCGCCAACAGAATAAAGAAGAGATAGGTTCAAAATCCATCATGGAGGAAGAAAGTAATGAAAGTAGCTCGAAAGAGGTAATGGTTGGGATGAAGAAGTTATAGGAAGTTGTTGTGAAAGGATTTGTAAATGAAGAGCAATTGTGGAGATTCCAAAAGTGCTTGGTGTGTGAAATAGCAACGATGAGTGATGCAAGAGGCATAAACGATCGACTAGCAAAATTTGGGCTTGGGGAGATAACGACTAGAAGATTACAAGGAAGGTATTTCCTTGTAAAAATTCCTGATGAAGAATTGATGGATTTGTTAAAGCAAACAAATTGGTCATATTTGTGTGAGATTTTTGTGAAAGTAGATCCTTGGTCAGAGAAGCTGGTTTTGTCGGAGAGGGTGTCGTGGATTGAAGTGTTGAGAGTTTCAGTGCACTGCTGGAATTATGAATCCTTCAAGAGAATTGCTGAAGTTTGGGGAAGTTTGATTTTTGTGGAAGGAAACATTACAAAAATTGAGAGCTACGAAAAGGTGGAATTGTTTGTTTCCATTGATTTACCGAAAATGTTAAATGAATTAATTAGATTTGAGGTGGGCAAAGAAACTTTTTGGATAAGGGTGAAGGAGAAAAGAATATCGGAGATGAGTGAAAGGGGAATATCATCCATGGTAGCTGGTGGTTCGGGTAGAGAAGAGGGAATGGTGTCGAAATCGAAGTCAATGACGAGATCGGAGCCGAAATTAGCACTGGATGGAAGGGTAAACATTTCAAGTGAAGCATTTACTCTCAATAGCATCAAAAAGCAAAAACGGCATTATTGAATGTCAGAAAAATAAGGAATCAATATCTACCTCAGAAAACCAAACGATTGGGAGAAATGTGACTATAATTGATGGAGAGGGTGGATTGGAGAGATGGAAGGGGAGGGCTTGGCTGAATGTATTGGAGATGAGTCTGGTAGAGGGTGTGAGCCTAAATGATGGAATGAATGAAAATGTTAGTCCGGGTAAGGTTGTGGGCAAAGATGAGTTGGTAAGCCTAATTATAAATGAGATAGATAATAGGGATTTGGGTTTATTTGGGGAAGTGGTTGAAGGACCTGTCAATGCCTTGGCAACAATTAGCTCTATGACAAAGGGCATGGAATCGAATGAAAGGGGATCAAAAAGGCTAAGTAAGCGAGAACAACAGAGGGAGTATGAGGAAGAGATTGAACAGATGCAGTTAAAAAGGGGAAGAAGAAACTTTTGAATAAGAAAATTTGATCAATGACCGAGATCCAAAATCGCATCCTGTCGTCGAAAAAGAGAAAAAAGAGGGACAGGGCTTTTAAAAAAAGGGGAAAAAAGTTTCAAGGGAAGAAGAAAGGGTGGTGAATCTCTCTTTGTTCAATTCGGATATAAGTAACAGAGGTAAAGTAATTCTTAGAGAAGCGAAAAAGGCTTGGGAAGTGGGGAAGAAACTTGGCCTCAGTATTCAAGGTGACGAACGGTTAGTGATCGAAGACCTTATAAGGTTGGAGGCTCGGTGAGGGGATCGATCTCAAAGTAGATAAGGTGAGTTCTTTTTTTGTGTTTTGTTTTAATTAGTCTGACCTAACAATATTGGGAGGATAATAGAAATTGAGGATAGTGTAATGGAGGATAAGGTGAATTCTTTTTTTATGTTTTGTTTTAAACATTAAAATAATATTAAGATAACTATATAAAAAAATCAATAAATAAAAAATGTATGAAAGTATTTGATTTTTTTCAATATTTATGTAAATACATTAATTCCGGAGAAAGAAATATAAAATGCTTCTTAGGACAAAATGCATTTTTTTAATAATATGACACATTAATTTTTTAGTCAAATGGTCAAATATTAGTGGTTTTATTATTGAGTCATAAGTTTAATTCATCCCCTACTCATATTTGTATTTTTTTATTTTATGTTGTTTTAAATTTTTTTAATTTTTAATTAATGTTTTTAATTAGTAACTCTTTTAATATTAAATAAAATAATAAATATGTAATTATATAATGAAAATATATATATATATATATATATATCATTATGATAAAGATATGTTTAAGTAATAACTCAGAAAATATATTGACACGTGACTTATGTGAAAGGAATAGGGTTTTCATAGACAAAAATAAGATGATTGGTTTTACAATTGTTGGGAAAAGTAATCTTACTTCTATTAAATTTATCCAAAGCAATTACACAAGGAAAAGATATTAATACAGAGAAAATGGAAAAGAGTACAAATTAATTAGACTGGCATTGGGAAGAGTGGAATGATTCCGACATTATTGTCATTGCGTAAACGCCTGCGTATTAGTCTGATTTCCCGGTACTTTGGCAGCATCGATAACCATACGCCTCCAAAAACTAAGAGAAAGGGGAGAATAATGGCTGTATACATGATAACAAAATTGAGGTTTGCCCAAACCGTGGACGGAGATATTAGTGTCATGCTGTTAAAGTAGGAGAGGGATAGAAAATAAAGCGGGATGAGAAGAATACTAGGTACATTGGATAACAGCAAAACGGTTAGAAGAACCGGAAGCCCAAATGCTATGAAATTGAAAAACCAAAACCCTATAAACAAGTTGGGATCCATGACTGCTGTTCCAGTTTTCCTTGTTTCTTGACCCAACACATGTTTAGAAAGTTTGTCAGCGTAATTGTCGTTAAAGAGTGCAAATTTAGTAGTAGTAGTAAGGTTTGAGCTGGTGGTGGGGATACTAGTGTTATCACCTTGCCAAAGACCTCTCGGTGGGCTTAAAGATGATTGGTAGATTGCTGTTATGACCAGCGCCGCTACCACCAGTGTCGCGTTGAGCATGTTCTCCGACAACCCATTCCTTGCACGAATCAACTTTACTAATGCTCTTTCAGACCTACTAGTTCTTTTCTTGATGCGCTTAATCTTGGCGGTGGTGGTATCATCGTCTTCGGCGACACTCATGTTCAACCCTTGTCTTCCAACATTTTCTATGATTTCTCGAGCTGTCAAGCCTTCCGAGTTCTTAGCTTTTACATCTAACCCATAATAGGAATCCAGCAACAGTTGTACTGCCTGCGTAGAATATTATAAGCAGTCGTTAATAAATTTAACAAAGGAATACACGCAACATATCATTATATTGCATATATACCTGATGTTGTTGCTTTGTAGCTGCAACGTGGAACACAGTGTTGTCATCATCATCTCTCCAATTCACAACCTTTCTTTCCAAACCATTGCCTCCTCCACCACGGTTCTTTCGAAGCCATCCATGTAAGAGGCTAAAAGCGTCGGTGTGATCGTTTTTCAGAGCAAGATGTAATGCAGTCTCGTTACGAGCCGTCACATCCTCAACGCATTCAGGGCAAGTTTCAAGGAAGTGGAATAAAATATTAGAGTTCCCCACTGCAGCTGCACAATGGAAAGGGGTCATCCCTTCCCTTCCTTTGACGCGAACCAGGTCTTTATCGGTCTTCAACAGTCGAAGCACTAGCTTAGTATGCCCCATTTTGAAGGCCAAGTGCATGGGGCTAAACCCATCTTGGTTCAACTTCCGACCAAACGAAGGCTTCAAGTTCAGCATCTCCATTGCAAACTCAATTTGGCCTTTATTTGCTGCAATGTGAAGTGGGGTATCGATGAAAGGAATCTGATCAATATGCTCCAACATGAATGGATCCTCTCCGATTAGAGCGTACAAGGCATCAATATTTCCTGTTCCAGCTATTTCTCTCAAGCTTGGACCCATGCTCTTGTTTCTTTGTTTAAATGATGAAGAAACTAGGAGAGTTGCAAAATAACTATCCTTATTTGAAACCTCAACTGATTTAACTCAATCCCTTGTGGGTATATTTATAATGAATAAAAATATCGAATATTTAAAAAAAATATTAACGATGGGTATGGATCGACAGCCGCCTTTAAGTAACAGACATCAAAATCTTGAATCCGGCCCACTCCCCGTTTCTCACTTCGATATAATTTCGACGCATTTTCGGTATTTGTTTTAGGGCAAGTTGACCAGCTTCGCTTTCAAAAATTTATTCTTAAAAGATTTAAAATTTGTAGTATTGAGGTAAAAAGTTACTTTTAAATATTATGTTATTTTATCAAAAAAATTTATGTTATAAAATGGATAATATATGACAGGTTGACAATCTCCTTCATCACAATTCAGGCATGATTATTTCTAAAAACAATCTCAAATGGTCTAGAGCAACAAAAAAAAAAAATCTAACATTCATCAAACTGAAAAGGACGGGACCAAAATCATCCTTAAAATTACTTTTAAAAGCAAAACTAAATGCATAAATAAAACTAAAAAACTCAAATATATTAATATTATCATATATAAACTCAAATTCATTATTATTATGATAAATGAAATACATAAATTTCAATTATAATTAATCCAAATGTAAAGTATTTTTACTTCCAGGCATAATTATTACAATTATGATGTCATGTTATTATTATATTTGCATTAACAAATATTCAAATTAAATTATAGCATAGACATAATAAAATGTTAAAATGTGTCGCATGTATTTGTACTCTTCACAAATATAAAAAATTAGTTCATATATTTTTATTTTTAAGAATTTAGGTTTTTTACTTTTTCATATTTCAAAATTCATGTTCAAGTGTATTTAGGTTCATTACAACATCATTTTTTAATTACATGACTAACAAGTGAGTATTTTTTTTTTATTTCAAAATATTACACCAACAAATTTAATAAAAAACAATTTAAACAATTAAAATTGAATTTTGAAATATAAAAAATTGAGTGACTAAATTCTTAAAAATAAAATGTTAATTCCCTACATATTTTTAATCAATATTATTTTAATTTTTTATATATATTAATCATAAAACAAAATTTCAAGTAAATAATTGAAGATATGAAACATTGACAACATTTGTTATTTATTAAAATTAAAAGCTTTGTATAAATTATTGTTTACACATTTTCAATCGTTATATTTAAAAATTTTGTACGTAAATTTTATGAGATAAATATAATAAATATAGAGAGAGGTAAAAATAGTAATTCAGAGTTATTTGGCATAAAACGAAGATAGCTCTTTGTTGGCCCCATTCCCACGGAAAAGATTCCAAAACCATGGGCTCCTGCAATTCATCCTACTCTTTTGCCTTTTTCTTTCTAATGTCTCACAGTACTAAATCCACACTATTTAAGAATTAGATAATCTTCTTTTTTAGACGAAATTACAGATTATTCAAACTAATGAATAGCTTGGAATTCTCAAACCAATCCATTGAATCGAAAAAGAATATTTACTCGATTTTTTTTTTTAGAAGGGTTGGATTATGTTTTAATTTTTTTATATTTTTTAAGAGATTAAATTAAAATTTTATTATTTTTGAAAAAATTAAAATATAATTTTAAATTATAAAAAATACAATTTTCCAATTTTAGGCGGCTCCTCCTCCGCCGCCCCTTCTAGTGGCTCAATAAACAACAAATAATTCAAAGCCAAACCAGTCTCCATCTTCTTCTTTTTCTTTTTATTTTTGGAAGGTGGTTCCTTAAATGAAATATAATTTTCTTTTTGCCGTCTCATGCAATGATATCAGTCCTGGTGGTTCTAATGTGATTTGGAGTAGATTGGATTGAAAATTGATAGTTTAATCAGTTTAACTATCGGTTCAATTTAAAAAATTTTGATTAGATTCTCGTTTTTAGGCATCTCATTTCTATTACTATTTTTTGTTTAATTATTTGGTGATTACAGAATGGTAATGGAATAAATTTTTGTAAGTACAATTATAACCATAAATAAAAAATTTATTTAGGGTAGGTTTGAAAAGTCATTTAAATAATTACATTTGAGTATAATTGTTTTATTTATAATTACATATGTGTAACGTGGTTGGATAAAATTTTTTTGTTTCTTTCTGATCATGTTGGAATAATGCCAGCTAAGGGTGAAGTTACAGTTGTTGAAGATGAGACTAATTGATATTTGGTTAATGCTGAATCTGTGATTGCAGTTGTTGGTGGTTTTTGGTTGTACTTTATGTTTGACTACCACTTGATATTAGGTCATGGTTTATCAGCATTTTGATTGTGGTTATTTTATTGTAAGAGAATTATTTGTGGTAGGTTAGTGATAGAATTTATAATTTGTGAGGTGATATATTGTGAAACATATTCGATATATTATGATATACTAAAAAATAAATTGCGATCAATCGATTGAGTCTTATTTCGATTGACATTGATATTGTTGTCAATGCAGAAAGACGTGAAACGTGTTATTTTCTTATTTAAAAATTGGGAGACACTGTGAGTAGCTCTAGACATTATATAAAAAATAGCATAGATGATAAGAATTATAATAAGATTAATATTATAAAAATTGTGACCAAATTTAATGGCAAAAAAAAGTTTTTAAATTATCAAAAATCATTACATCATAGCATTCAAAAAAAAATAGTGGAAAACAAAAATTTCATTAAACAAAATCCATCTTATTGATTGTGTTGCTAAGTAATAAGCAAGTACGAGTAGATGTGCTTGCAAAAGTAGACACTTTTACAATCTCCGCGACACCACAAAGTAAAATAGGGGATAATAAAATTGTTTACACAGTTCAATTTCTCTACGCCTACAATACTTAATTCAGTGAGAAAAATCCACTATCTTTCAACAATTACAACCATCGAACATTGTTAGAGCTGTGTGTGTCGAATCTCATCACTTGTTAGTGAATTTTTCCTTCTATACCCGTAGTTTTTCACGTGAAATTTGTATTATATTTTTCTTTTCTTATTGTCATTATCGACGCTGATTTTAACAAACATAATTCTAACACATTCGAGTCTAAAATCCTCACTCTTGTACCTTGAAGGTTACATCTCTCACCAATAAATTCTACCTCGAGTCTATAAAACCACAAGATAAAATTTTTACGCTCAAATGCACTATCACAAAATAACGCATTTCACTTAAGTAATTTAAGTGCTCTCTAAATTCAATATAACCATCTAAACAAGTCTCTCAACTATATAAAAATTTCTTACATAATAAAAATCAATCGCCAGCCATTCTAAACACAATCTAAAAGAAGTTGAAAAGAAAACAACAATAACAAGTCAAGTGTGGAGGCGATGTCAAGGTTGGTGGCTCTTCGAGGGCCGTGGATGATCAACACCGGATGGGTCTTTACTTTGTCCACTTCTAGTAGACGGTCAATATACTTAATTCGGCAATGCCCCATCAATTGGAAGGCCGATTGGGGACGTGGATAACTTTCCTCTTCTGGATATATTCTCATAGGTTAGGATAGGTTTTGCACGTGATCTATGCGACAGTCTATTGACTGTTTGAGTGTTGATTGTTTCAACCTTCTTTTGCACCAATTACATTCATGAAGGGAAGAGAAAATGTAGATAAAGCTTTGTTTCTTTTTCTAACGTTGCTAAATCTCCTGCCCATTGGTTCTATACCTTCACATTTTATCTCTTAACATCAAAAGAAAGCAAATGTAATTTCATTCACTTCGCTCATTAACAATCCCAACTACTCTTTTTCCTATAAATTAGCAATAACCTTATTTAATCACTCCAATGACTTATTTTCAGTAAAGAGAATGAAAAATTTCCGTTTATTTTGAAAATGTCTTTTTTCTTTTCTTTTTTTTACAAGAATTATTACTTTTCTCCCTAATTTCAAATTTAAATTTGTACTAACTATTCTTTATTTTATGTCCCGCTATTGCAATACATTTATACCTCCACTCGGGTTAGACACATGGCACTTCTAGAGAAGTTCCACTTGGACATTTGGGAGCTGACCTTCACCCTCTTTCCACCGAGTTGTCTCAACTATCTAGCCTCAAATGCTTATGAGCTCAATTAATGACCAACATTCGATGGTAATGAGCACACGCTAAATATTAAAGCGGGAACAATCCAACAAATATGTACTTCAAAATTAGATAAAATTGTATATGATGTTTATTTTTCTTACTGTTTTGATTAGTAATAGTATCATCAACTACTTTTTTAGATTGAAATAATGAATAAGATGATTTTATTTCAATTTGTTGCTTGTTTAGGAATTATTTTTATCATACTAATCATTTTTATAGTAATTAATATTTTTTAAAAATATAAATTGTGTAATTATAATTTGTATTACCAGACATAACATAAGAACTAAGGATGTAATTACACTCCACCAACCAAATACACCTATGAAATTACAATTCTTTATAATTACAAGAATCACAATTCTCTTAATCTTACATAAAAATCCAACATTTCCGATGTCGACCCCCACACGCTTTGATACACAATTTTTTTTCTTCCCAACTTGCTCACCGCCATCCTTTTCCTTAACTCGTCATTCTTTGTATCTAAAACTAAAACTAAAACCCCGTTCTTATCTTCTATCAATATATATATATAATATAATGCTTCGCCACACACGTTAAACCTGAAACCCAAGTTGTTTAACGGATGAGTGGTATTTGCTTAGCCGCCTAAGGAGGGTGGTGATTGGTGGTGAATAAGGTAAAAGTGTTGCTGAATTTCAATATGAATCCATGGCATATTGATTCCGTGATCGGTACTTCTCGGAGTAGCAAAAGGCTGAGCTTCACGGATACCCTAAGGCCGATTATAATGATTTTGAAAATTCGACAAAAACAATCAAGAATTCATACGGGACACAATCAATTCTAAAATCATTTGCAAAAACAAAATTAAAAAACTCAAATTTATTAATATTATATTATATAAAATATATAAATTCAAATTCGTTAGTTTTATGATATATGAAATATATAAATTTAAATTATAGTGAATACATATGTAGAGTTTTTTTTTTTTTTTTTTGTGATGCCATGTTATTATTATTTTGGTATTAACAAATATCCAAATTAAATTATAGTACAAACATAATAAAATATTAAAATGTCATAAGTTCTTATACTCTTCACAAATTCGAAAATTAGTTCTCGCACTTTTATTTCTAAGAATTTGATCTCTTTACTTTTTAGATTTCAAAATTTAAATCCAACCATATTCAGGGTTATTACCAAGTGAGTACTTTTTTTTTTATTTCAAAATGCTACACTTACAAATTTAATAAAAATAAAAATATTAACAATTAGACTTGAATTTTAAAATTTAAAAATAGACCGACTAAATTCTTGGAAATAAAAATGCAAGGGCAAAATTTTAAATTTATGAAGAGTACAAAAATTTATGACATATTTTAACCTACTCATTGTTAATATTATGATATATGAAATATTAATTTTAAATATTTTTTAAGTAATTAATAAAATATTTTTGTTAATTTGAATTGTTGAGAAAAAAATTAATTTTAATTTATAAATCATATTTAGAATGTAGTTTATATATTTATTTGTATGTGAAAATTTCGAAAATGAACGTGTAAATTAAATATGAATGGGCAGTTAGTAGCAAAAATAACACGAAACAAAATAATTAAGCAGATGAATAAATGCACAAAAATTAAACATAAAATTAATAGAATACAAAATACGAAAGAATGATAATTAAATTCTATGTATGAACATTGAAGAGAAAAAAAAAAAACAAAACAAAACAAACGAGGTCAAAATGGAGTTTCGGAGAACTCGGGATGAAAATGAAATTTTGGAAAAGATCGAGGGTCAATGTAATTTTGGAAAAGTTTAGGAGTCAAAATGTAATTTTGGAAAAGTTTTGGGGTTAAAATTTAATTTTGGAAAAGTTTGGGGTCAAAATATAATTTTGGAAAAGTTTGAGGTTAAAATTTAATTTTTGGAAAGTTTAGGGACAAAATGCAATTTTACAAAAGTTTGAGGACCTCTTGAGTAATAAATCCAAAAAAGGTGACACGTGGTAGCTTCTCAAGCATTCAAAAGTGAAAGGATCAAATTGAAAAAGTTTAAAATTACTAGGCAAATTTAAAATAAATCAAAATTTGAATTAAGGATGAAATTGAAACAAAATAAAGAAAAGGAAGGATCAATTGCAAAAATAAACCAAAAAAAGACACGTGACAGCTTCCTAGACTTAAAAAAGGTTTGGGGACTGAATTGAAAATAAAATGAAATTAATGAGCAATTTTAAAATAAATTAAAAAATGTGAAAAGGATGAAATTGAAGCAGGGTGTAACGTGGAAGGACCAAGGGATAAATATCTCATTGTTTTTAAAAAAAATCAACCATGGAGCATTAAAACGACGTAGTTTTGGAGTGTTTAAGTTACTCCCAAAACTACGTCGTTTTGGGAGGTTATATATACCCCTTTTAACATTTTTTTCTTTTATTTTTTCATCTCTATCTCCGAAAAAACACAAAAAAAACCTCTCAACTCTCTCTCCCTTCTCTCTTCCTTCCTTTTTTTTTTTGCTTCTCCAACCGTCGGCCACCACCGATCGTTGCCATCCCCGTCGCCGTCCGCCCAGGTGACCAGAAAAATACCATAAAGACACCATCTTTCTTCTTTTTTTGCCCCGATTCCAAATCTAGAGTCAAAAATCCCCAAATCCGACTCCAAAGCTTCGAAAAGTAAGGTAAAGTTCGAATCTTTGGGTTTTCTTTTTTCTTTTAAAAGTAGATTTTTTATTTCATTTTTTATTTCTAAAAACAAGAAATAAAAATTTTAAAACTTTTTGTTTTATCCCTCTTTATTTTTCAAACTAAAAAAAATAAAAATAAAATAAAAGTATATGTATATATGTATACAAAAAAAAATAAGTTTGCTTGTTATTTTCTGAGATTTGGTTGTTTATCCTTGTGATTTTCGAAATAGAAAAATAAAGTAAAAATGTGCAAGAGTAGATCTACCTTTCAAATGCCCTTTTGATTGTTTTTCAATGCTCCTTTTTTGTATTTTTCGTGGGTAAAAAGAATTATTCCCCCCATTACAGATCTGATTGGGGCTCTTTATAGCCCGAAATTTTACATAAACTACTGTTCTTTTGCTGCTATTTTTCTTCTTGTTGTTTGTATGCCTTCAATGGTGGCAGTCATGGTAACAAAGGTTGCCATTTCGATACAAAGGGGGGCAAAAGAACAAGCCTCGGGGCGTGAGTGCCTTGGTCTATGTGCCAACTGATATGGCATGGAAGGAGTGGTGGCAGAAGCTTGAGAAACTAGGGTTTCACCATTTTTTGTTAATTGGGTTTGTTGGGTCATGCTTGTGTTTGGGTAGCTTTGGGATTTTTTGTAAATGGATTTTGTATTATGGACATTAAAATGGATTTTAATTATTTTATTTTATTCGGTTTTTTATTTTTCAAGCCCGAATAAAATTGGGCCTCTACAGAACACATTAAAAAAATAAACCTATAATAAATATATAATATTACTCTAATGTAAACATTAAAATAATGTTAAGATAACTATATAAAAAATAAATAAATAAAAAATGTATGAAAGTATTAAATATTAAAACAATATAATATAATTTTTTTAAAAAAATAAAAAAGTAATTTGAGCTGGCCTAAGATGGATTTGGTTATCTTTTGCAAATATGAATGAGTTTGGGTAAAATTTTAAACCCATATTTCGAATTGGGTTGGACTTGAGCAAACATAAAATATGTTAATATCATGTTTATGCCCAATCCAAACTCAAATTGGCCTGACCCATAAGCACCTCTATATACGAAACTTCATATTATTTTATTTTATTATATTTATTTGAGAGATTTTATTTTCTACAATTAAGAAAAGGGACACCACCAATTGAAAGAGATGGAGAGTTCTAGGGAGAAGAAGATCATAACTCTATACGTTTACAACATTCCAAAATTCATGCATTGGAAGGGGCTTTGGGTGTTATTCGGGTACCATGGCAAGGTTGTGGTTGCTTTTATCCCTTCAAGAGAAAACATAAGGGGCAGAAGATATGGTTTTGTGAGATTCGAAGAAATAAGGGAAGCACAGAGAGCAATAACAAGGTTAAACGGCTTCTTTCTACTGGGAAATAGGATTTGGGTGAAGATAGCTAGGTGCAATAGGAGTAGAAAAATTTGGAGGAAGAATAAAGGTCAAGGGGAACAAGAACAAAGAGCTGTTCGCCAACAGAATAAAGAAGAGATAGGTTCAAAATCCATCATGGAGGAAGAAAGTAATGAAAGTAGCTCGAAAGAGGTAATGGTTGGGATGAAGAAGTTATAGGAAGTTGTTGTGAAAGGATTTGTAAATGAAGAGCAATTGTGGAGATTCCAAAAGTGCTTGGTGTGTGAAATAGCAACGATGAGTGATGCAAGAGGCATAAACGATCGACTAGCAAAATTTGGGCTTGGGGAGATAACGACTAGAAGATTACAAGGAAGGTATTTCCTTGTAAAAATTCCTGATGAAGAATTGATGGATTTGTTAAAGCAAACAAATTGGTCATATTTGTGTGAGATTTTTGTGAAAGTAGATCCTTGGTCAGAGAAGCTGGTTTTGTCGGAGAGGGTGTCGTGGATTGAAGTGTTGAGAGTTTCAGTGCACTGCTGGAATTATGAATCCTTCAAGAGAATTGCTGAAGTTTGGGGAAGTTTGATTTTTGTGGAAGGAAACATTACAAAAATTGAGAGCTACGAAAAGGTGGAATTGTTTGTTTCCATTGATTTACCGAAAATGTTAAATGAATTAATTAGATTTGAGGTGGGCAAAGAAACTTTTTGGATAAGGGTGAAGGAGAAAAGAATATCGGAGATGAGTGAAAGGGGAATATCATCCATGGTAGCTGGTGGTTCGGGTAGAGAAGAGGGAATGGTGTCGAAATCGAAGTCAATGACGAGATCGGAGCCGAAATTAGCACTGGATGGAAGGGTAAACATTTCAAGTGAAGCATTTACTCTCAATAGCATCAAAAAGCAAAAACGGCATTATTGAATGTCAGAAAAATAAGGAATCAATATCTACCTCAGAAAACCAAACGATTGGGAGAAATGTGACTATAATTGATGGAGAGGGTGGATTGGAGAGATGGAAGGGGAGGGCTTGGCTGAATGTATTGGAGATGAGTCTGGTAGAGGGTGTGAGCCTAAATGATGGAATGAATGAAAATGTTAGTCCGGGTAAGGTTGTGGGCAAAGATGAGTTGGTAAGCCTAATTATAAATGAGATAGATAATAGGGATTTGGGTTTATTTGGGGAAGTGGTTGAAGGACCTGTCAATGCCTTGGCAACAATTAGCTCTATGACAAAGGGCATGGAATCGAATGAAAGGGGATCAAAAAGGCTAAGTAAGCGAGAACAACAGAGGGAGTATGAGGAAGAGATTGAACAGATGCAGTTAAAAAGGGGAAGAAGAAACTTTTGAATAAGAAAATTTGATCAATGACCGAGATCCAAAATCGCATCCTGTCGTCGAAAAAGAGAAAAAAGAGGGACAGGGCTTTTAAAAAAAGGGGAAAAAAGTTTCAAGGGAAGAAGAAAGGGTGGTGAATCTCTCTTTGTTCAATTCGGATATAAGTAACAGAGGTAAAGTAATTCTTAGAGAAGCGAAAAAGGCTTGGGAAGTGGGGAAGAAACTTGGCCTCAGTATTCAAGGTGACGAACGGTTAGTGATCGAAGACCTTATAAGGTTGGAGGCTCGGTGAGGGGATCGATCTCAAAGTAGATAAGGTGAGTTCTTTTTTTGTGTTTTGTTTTAATTAGTCTGACCTAACAATATTGGGAGGATAATAGAAATTGAGGATAGTGTAATGGAGGATAAGGTGAATTCTTTTTTTATGTTTTGTTTTAAACATTAAAATAATATTAAGATAACTATATAAAAAAATCAATAAATAAAAAATGTATGAAAGTATTTGATTTTTTTCAATATTTATGTAAATACATTAATTCCGGAGAAAGAAATATAAAATGCTTCTTAGGACAAAATGCATTTTTTTAATAATATGACACATTAATTTTTTAGTCAAATGGTCAAATATTAGTGGTTTTATTATTGAGTCATAAGTTTAATTCATCCCCTACTCATATTTGTATTTTTTTATTTTATGTTGTTTTAAATTTTTTTAATTTTTAATTAATGTTTTTAATTAGTAACTCTTTTAATATTAAATAAAATAATAAATATGTAATTATATAATGAAAATATATATATATATATATATATATCATTATGATAAAGATATGTTTAAGTAATAACTCAGAAAATATATTGACACGTGACTTATGTGAAAGGAATAGGGTTTTCATAGACAAAAATAAGATGATTGGTTTTACAATTGTTGGGAAAAGTAATCTTACTTCTATTAAATTTATCCAAAGCAATTACACAAGGAAAAGATATTAATACAGAGAAAATGGAAAAGAGTACAAATTAATTAGACTGGCATTGGGAAGAGTGGAATGATTCCGACATTATTGTCATTGCGTAAACGCCTGCGTATTAGTCTGATTTCCCGGTACTTTGGCAGCATCGATAACCATACGCCTCCAAAAACTAAGAGAAAGGGGAGAATAATGGCTGTATACATGATAACAAAATTGAGGTTTGCCCAAACCGTGGACGGAGATATTAGTGTCATGCTGTTAAAGTAGGAGAGGGATAGAAAATAAAGCGGGATGAGAAGAATACTAGGTACATTGGATAACAGCAAAACGGTTAGAAGAACCGGAAGCCCAAATGCTATGAAATTGAAAAACCAAAACCCTATAAACAAGTTGGGATCCATGACTGCTGTTCCAGTTTTCCTTGTTTCTTGACCCAACACATGTTTAGAAAGTTTGTCAGCGTAATTGTCGTTAAAGAGTGCAAATTTAGTAGTAGTAGTAAGGTTTGAGCTGGTGGTGGGGATACTAGTGTTATCACCTTGCCAAAGACCTCTCGGTGGGCTTAAAGATGATTGGTAGATTGCTGTTATGACCAGCGCCGCTACCACCAGTGTCGCGTTGAGCATGTTCTCCGACAACCCATTCCTTGCACGAATCAACTTTACTAATGCTCTTTCAGACCTACTAGTTCTTTTCTTGATGCGCTTAATCTTGGCGGTGGTGGTATCATCGTCTTCGGCGACACTCATGTTCAACCCTTGTCTTCCAACATTTTCTATGATTTCTCGAGCTGTCAAGCCTTCCGAGTTCTTAGCTTTTACATCTAACCCATAATAGGAATCCAGCAACAGTTGTACTGCCTGCGTAGAATATTATAAGCAGTCGTTAATAAATTTAACAAAGGAATACACGCAACATATCATTATATTGCATATATACCTGATGTTGTTGCTTTGTAGCTGCAACGTGGAACACAGTGTTGTCATCATCATCTCTCCAATTCACAACCTTTCTTTCCAAACCATTGCCTCCTCCACCACGGTTCTTTCGAAGCCATCCATGTAAGAGGCTAAAAGCGTCGGTGTGATCGTTTTTCAGAGCAAGATGTAATGCAGTCTCGTTACGAGCCGTCACATCCTCAACGCATTCAGGGCAAGTTTCAAGGAAGTGGAATAAAATATTAGAGTTCCCCACTGCAGCTGCACAATGGAAAGGGGTCATCCCTTCCCTTCCTTTGACGCGAACCAGGTCTTTATCGGTCTTCAACAGTCGAAGCACTAGCTTAGTATGCCCCATTTTGAAGGCCAAGTGCATGGGGCTAAACCCATCTTGGTTCAACTTCCGACCAAACGAAGGCTTCAAGTTCAGCATCTCCATTGCAAACTCAATTTGGCCTTTATTTGCTGCAATGTGAAGTGGGGTATCGATGAAAGGAATCTGATCAATATGCTCCAACATGAATGGATCCTCTCCGATTAGAGCGTACAAGGCATCAATATTTCCTGTTCCAGCTATTTCTCTCAAGCTTGGACCCATGCTCTTGTTTCTTTGTTTAAATGATGAAGAAACTAGGAGAGTTGCAAAATAACTATCCTTATTTGAAACCTCAACTGATTTAACTCAATCCCTTGTGGGTATATTTATAATGAATAAAAATATCGAATATTTAAAAAAAATATTAACGATGGGTATGGATCGACAGCCGCCTTTAAGTAACAGACATCAAAATCTTGAATCCGGCCCACTCCCCGTTTCTCACTTCGATATAATTTCGACGCATTTTCGGTATTTGTTTTAGGGCAAGTTGACCAGCTTCGCTTTCAAAAATTTATTCTTAAAAGATTTAAAATTTGTAGTATTGAGGTAAAAAGTTACTTTTAAATATTATGTTATTTTATCAAAAAAATTTATGTTATAAAATGGATAATATATGACAGGTTGACAATCTCCTTCATCACAATTCAGGCATGATTATTTCTAAAAACAATCTCAAATGGTCTAGAGCAACAAAAAAAAAAAATCTAACATTCATCAAACTGAAAAGGACGGGACCAAAATCATCCTTAAAATTACTTTTAAAAGCAAAACTAAATGCATAAATAAAACTAAAAAACTCAAATATATTAATATTATCATATATAAACTCAAATTCATTATTATTATGATAAATGAAATACATAAATTTCAATTATAATTAATCCAAATGTAAAGTATTTTTACTTCCAGGCATAATTATTACAATTATGATGTCATGTTATTATTATATTTGCATTAACAAATATTCAAATTAAATTATAGCATAGACATAATAAAATGTTAAAATGTGTCGCATGTATTTGTACTCTTCACAAATATAAAAAATTAGTTCATATATTTTTATTTTTAAGAATTTAGGTTTTTTACTTTTTCATATTTCAAAATTCATGTTCAAGTGTATTTAGGTTCATTACAACATCATTTTTTAATTACATGACTAACAAGTGAGTATTTTTTTTTTATTTCAAAATATTACACCAACAAATTTAATAAAAAACAATTTAAACAATTAAAATTGAATTTTGAAATATAAAAAATTGAGTGACTAAATTCTTAAAAATAAAATGTTAATTCCCTACATATTTTTAATCAATATTATTTTAATTTTTTATATATATTAATCATAAAACAAAATTTCAAGTAAATAATTGAAGATATGAAACATTGACAACATTTGTTATTTATTAAAATTAAAAGCTTTGTATAAATTATTGTTTACACATTTTCAATCGTTATATTTAAAAATTTTGTACGTAAATTTTATGAGATAAATATAATAAATATAGAGAGAGGTAAAAATAGTAATTCAGAGTTATTTGGCATAAAACGAAGATAGCTCTTTGTTGGCCCCATTCCCACGGAAAAGATTCCAAAACCATGGGCTCCTGCAATTCATCCTACTCTTTTGCCTTTTTCTTTCTAATGTCTCACAGTACTAAATCCACACTATTTAAGAATTAGATAATCTTCTTTTTTAGACGAAATTACAGATTATTCAAACTAATGAATAGCTTGGAATTCTCAAACCAATCCATTGAATCGAAAAAGAATATTTACTCGATTTTTTTTTTTAGAAGGGTTGGACTATGTTTTAATTTTTTTATATTTTTTAAGAGATTAAATTAAAATTTTATTATTTTTGAAAAAATTAAAATATAATTTTAAATTATAAAAAATACAATTTTCCAATTTTAGGCGGCTCCTCCTCCGCCGCCCCTTCTAGTGGCTCAATAAACAACAAATAATTCAAAGCCAAACCAGTCTCCATCTTCTTCTTTTTCTTTTTATTTTTGGAAGGTGGTTCCTTAAATGAAATATAATTTTCTTTTTGCCGTCTCATGCAATGATATCAGTCCTGGTGGTTCTAATGTGATTTGGAGTAGATTGGATTGAAAATTGATAGTTTAATCAGTTTAACTATCGGTTCAATTTAAAAAATTTTGATTAGATTCTCGTTTTTAGGCATCTCATTTCTATTACTATTTTTTGTTTAATTATTTGGTGATTACAGAATGGTAATGGAATAAATTTTTGTAAGTACAATTATAACCATAAATAAAAAATTTATTTAGGGTAGGTTTGAAAAGTCATTTAAATAATTACATTTGAGTATAATTGTTTTATTTATAATTACATATGTGTAACGTGGTTGGATAAAATTTTTTTGTTTCTTTCTGATCATGTTGGAATAATGCCAGCTAAGGGTGAAGTTACAGTTGTTGAAGATGAGACTAATTGATATTTGGTTAATGCTGAATCTGTGATTGCAGTTGTTGGTGGTTTTTGGTTGTACTTTATGTTTGACTACCACTTGATATTAGGTCATGGTTTATCAGCATTTTGATTGTGGTTATTTTATTGTAAGAGAATTATTTGTGGTAGGTTAGTGATAGAATTTATAATTTGTGAGGTGATATATTGTGAAACATATTCGATATATTATGATATACTAAAAAATAAATTGCGATCAATCGATTGAGTCTTATTTCGATTGACATTGATATTGTTGTCAATGCAGAAAGACGTGAAACGTGTTATTTTCTTATTTAAAAATTGGGAGACACTGTGAGTAGCTCTAGACATTATATAAAAAATAGCATAGATGATAAGAATTATAATAAGATTAATATTATAAAAATTGTGACCAAATTTAATGGCAAAAAAAAGTTTTTAAATTATCAAAAATCATTACATCATAGCATTCAAAAAAAAATAGTGGAAAACAAAAATTTCATTAAACAAAATCCATCTTATTGATTGTGTTGCTAAGTAATAAGCAAGTACGAGTAGATGTGCTTGCAAAAGTAGACACTTTTACAATCTCCGCGACACCACAAAGTAAAATAGGGGATAATAAAATTGTTTACACAGTTCAATTTCTCTACGCCTACAATACTTAATTCAGTGAGAAAAATCCACTATCTTTCAACAATTACAACCATCGAACATTGTTAGAGCTGTGTGTGTCGAATCTCATCACTTGTTAGTGAATTTTTCCTTCTATACCCGTAGTTTTTCACGTGAAATTTGTATTATATTTTTCTTTTCTTATTGTCATTATCGACGCTGATTTTAACAAACATAATTCTAACACATTCGAGTCTAAAATCCTCACTCTTGTACCTTGAAGGTTACATCTCTCACCAATAAATTCTACCTCGAGTCTATAAAACCACAAGATAAAATTTTTACGCTCAAATGCACTATCACAAAATAACGCATTTCACTTAAGTAATTTAAGTGCTCTCTAAATTCAATATAACCATCTAAACAAGTCTCTCAACTATATAAAAATTTCTTACATAATAAAAATCAATCGCCAGCCATTCTAAACACAATCTAAAAGAAGTTGAAAAGAAAACAACAATAACAAGTCAAGTGTGGAGGCGATGTCAAGGTTGGTGGCTCTTCGAGGGCCGTGGATGATCAACACCGGATGGGTCTTTACTTTGTCCACTTCTAGTAGACGGTCAATATACTTAATTCGGCAATGCCCCATCAATTGGAAGGCCGATTGGGGACGTGGATAACTTTCCTCTTCTGGATATATTCTCATAGGTTAGGATAGGTTTTGCACGTGATCTATGCGACAGTCTATTGACTGTTTGAGTGTTGATTGTTTCAACCTTCTTTTGCACCAATTACATTCATGAAGGGAAGAGAAAATGTAGATAAAGCTTTGTTTCTTTTTCTAACGTTGCTAAATCTCCTGCCCATTGGT